>LR824554.2:11200000-11800000 GCA_902850265.1 Spodoptera littoralis | reverse complement strand
AGCTAGTCTATTATGTCTAGTCAACTTTTATCTACCTACTTATCTAAATTGTAACATAATTACACAATTCAATGAAGAACATAATGAACACCTCTTCCAGAAAATGGAATTTATGACAACTAACTTAGATACGTATCATTTCCTCTTCAACAATCAAATTGCTGATTATGATTCTTCTTTCAGAAAACTACACAATGCCCGCCGGCAGTTACTGTGTTATCTTCCCAATAGCTGCTTCTAGTGTTGATCCTTCTTGGGGACCAGAACCTGACAAATTCAGACCAGAAAGATGGCTGCATGGCGATTTTAGGAACAATAAGGAGTATTCTGCATTTGGCTTAGGAAAGAGAGCTTGTATAGGTAACAATACATTTTTATTTTGATTTACTTATATTCCACTAAACTCAAATCGAGAATCGAACACAACACCACGTGAATCTCATAAATCGGTAATTACTCAACCAATAACAGCATCATTTCTTGGACCCTATAACCCTGACCCCAGCGCATCAAACTATACCAGTCCATTCCATTAAAAATTAACTTTCTTTGTTTAGAATTAAAGATTAAAATCATCTGTATTGATTAATAGATGTTTGTGTTTCTTCCAGGTAGAACGTACGCCATGATATCAATGAAAGTGACGTTAGCACATTTCTTGAGACAGTACCGAGTGAAGGCAGACCTGAGCAATTTGAAGCTGAACTTCGACTTCTTGATGAAACCCATTTCTGGGCACGATATCAGTATTGAAAGTAGAAGAATATAAAACTTTGAAAAATTGATTTTGTTTTTTTTTCAACACGTAATCTTTGTTTGGAGTTTCTTTGAAATTCATCGGTACCTACACGCAACATCTACTGTTCAGAAAGAGGGGCTTTTATTTTACACCACATAAACACAAAGGACAACAAAAACTTAATATAGTGCACATTGGGCGGTCTTATCGCATAAGGCGATCTCTTCCAGACAACCTTTGGATGGAACTGTAATAGGAGTCAGATATGGGTCGTCTAGTGTATAATTTAATGACTTTAATTTATACCTACAAATCAAACTAAAAATTATAATACCCTCAAAAAGCAAACAAAACCATACAAAGGAAAAAGTGACGGTTACAAATCTAAAAATTCATCCTTTCGAAACAGAGATAACAAAAAATGTTCAGGAATCATTGGCAAGCATTGGGTGCCAACGATTTCATCATTTCTGCAATCTCGGGGTTTCGAATACCCTTTTACAAGAAACGTTGTTGTTTCCGCCTACGGAAAAATTTTAACGCAATATGCAACCAAACCATCACCGGAAATGTCTTTGATTATAAAAGACCCTGTCAATCAAGGTGTACTGATACCGGTTACCAGAAAAACACCGAGTTTCGTTTCCAAGCTTTTTCTTCGGAAGAAAAGCGACGGAACGATGCGCCCTATATTCGATCTTCGAGAACTGAACGAATTTGTAAAGACAAAACACTTTCTCATCACTTCAATACCAGATTCCCTTCAACCTGGGGATTGGATGACAAAAATAGACATCTCTCAGGCGTATTTTCACCTACCAGTTGCAAAATCCCACCGTCCATTTTTAAGGTTCAGTTACAAAGATCATTTGTACGAAATGTCATGCCTACCGTTTGGTCTGGCCTCAGCGCCGCGTGTCGCGGAGACCTTGCGTGCAAAGGGATGTCGGGTTCTAGTCTATCTAGACGACTTCCTTTTGGTCCACCAGGACCAATCCAAGTTATGTCATCAGGCTGCGGAAGCCGTGAGGCACTTGGAAAAACTGGGCTGGCAGATCAATCACCAAAAGTCAATTTTGACACCAACACAGGATCTGGAATATCTGGGCATTCGGTGGCAGACCGCCGAGAATATCATGTCACTGCCAATAAAAAGAATTCAAAACTTAAACAATGCGCTCAGTTGATTGTTAAACAGAGACCACATCAGTCTTCGAATTCACAGTGCCTACTAGGTCAAATGAATTTTGCGAATTTCGTAATACCACGGGGTCGACTACATTGCCGAAAAATGCAGTGGTCAGATAATCAACCAATAGATGAGATTTTGTCACGGGGTAATTAGAAATCTTCTAATACATTTTTTAATCCTGTTAGTGAGATAGCACTTCCAAAAAATAATCGTAATCCATTCTTTGGTACTTTTAAACCAGCCTAATCTAACGATTACAGAGTTAATTTTTCATTAACTCGTCGAGTACCGGTTTTATAGACACAATTAAAGAACAATAGGTCGCGGTCACCGGTGACCGCTTGGTGTTTGACAGTTTAAATCACTTATTATTAATTTATTAATAGTTGGTATAATTAAGTCTCATATTATATTGGATTGTAGGTTAGTGTTAAATTAATGAATAAATAGCTTATTTTCATACTAAGTCTTACTTATTTACTGAATAATCAATCAAAATAGCGTTGTGTTACATGCACATACATTTCACCAGCAGATAACAAACACGTCTTCAAAGCAATGCAGTATGTTTTCCCTCTCGGCACATAATATCGTTTTTTTTTATGCAAAACTGGTATATTAAGATCGTTTAGTCTCTCATTATTGTTTAGACCGATGATTGTGTCCGTACAATGTTGAGCTTACTGGTATTCGTCTGTGTGGTGTGCATTGCCAGTGTTTGGTCCAAGTATGCTCGTGGTAGGTCCAAGTATCCCTTGCCTCCAGCTATGACTGGAGCCCTGCCATTCGTTGGAATTCTTTATGAGGTGCTAAACAATTATTCTCGTAAGTATTTTCAATTTTTTTCAACAATAAATGTGAATAGAAATGTTTTTATACCTTTGTGGCGATGGATAAGCTTATGATTCTCTTGAAAAATGGTGGTCCCCTTGGGCGGCTACTGTAGGCCATGGATATCTGCAAAAAGGTTATGTATGCCGTTTCTAGCTGACCAAAATGTAGCTGATACGATTGTGATGAGATTGTGCAGCTTGGTGATATAGCGAGTTAACGGATAGAGATTACTCCAGGCACAATGTAGACTAGACTCTTATTATAAAGATTTTTTAAATGGATAACTCTAATCGCACTATTACTTTGACCAATGTGGAACCTGAGATTGTTACTGACAATTATGAAATTGTCGTTTACTTTAAAATCTGTTAATAAACGCAATTAAACTTCACACAAAGAGAAGGAAGAGACTTTCCCCGATTTTTTTAATTGTTGATGACTTTATGGAATTTTATGACAAATATTTTAGGACGTTGGGATTTCCTCAAGAGCAAAGCTGAGGAGTGCGCAAAGTTAGGCGGAGTGGTTTACGCTTATTGCGGTAGCGATTTATGTTATAGTAAGTACATTATTAGTAAAATCATCTTTCACCATCTCATAGTTATAGAAGCCATTTATATGAAGTGTAAAAATATATAAAACTAGCTGTTACCCGCGACTTCGTCCGCGTGAAATAACGACTTCTGTATAAATTGGGTTTTTTAAATTAGTCTTTGTCAATCAAGGTATATTCTATGGCTGTACAACTGGAACAATAATATCATCACAATCGATTCAGTACCTAGGTTATATTTATTGAGAAATGAATTTATTTTCGTGGTTTCTAAAATAAACAATCCCATAGAGGTTTTACCCGTACAGTGCCCGTCTCGTGAGGTTTCACTATTCTATGTTTGCAAATCAATGTTGCATCGCATTTCAATCAAATAGATATAGTGATTTTAACAGCACAGTTCCCGGTTTCGTGGGTTTTTCGGGTTAAAAACTTTTAGATGTCCTTTCCCGGGTCTCAAACTATTGCTGCACCGAATTTCACCAAATAGGTTCAATGGTTTAAAAGGTAAGAGCCCCTCTTTATATCAACGTCCTTGGTCCTGGTTTTTTAGCGCATAGTTTCCGTCATTTTGAGATTTCCTCTCTCCTATAATGTGACCTGATATGTACCGGTGCGACGTGCGTTACTATCGCAAACATTTAAATGAAAAAATAGGTATTCTGATATTAGGTTAGTTACATATGATACATGTACTTTAATGTTGATATTAATGTCCTCTATAAGACTTAATACATCCCTTGGCTCTATTGTCCATAATTTCCACAGCGTAATCAATACCAGTAATATAAGGAGTTTTTTGGTAGTTTTTCACACATCGGGTTGTCATTACCTAAAGGAGATTTTATTTGAGGTCGGAAAATCATCCAATCACTTCTCCCGCCTTGGGTTAGGTGAGAGGGAGTGACAGATTCTTACTGACTAAAATCCACTCCGTTCCTACTCCTGCTCGTCGAGCCGGAGCCCCGTCAACTCGTTAGGCCTCCCGCGGCACCGTATCGAGCATCAGCCCTACTGGGCTCCATCTATGATGGTGTCATGGCTCTGTAAGGCGCGCGCCGTATGCACGGGACTGGTTCTGGTCGGGTGGCGAGCTACCCTTGCTCTTCGTTTACAGACCCGCACTTACGGTGGCCGGTGGCCGGCCGATCTCCGACGCCCAGAGTGTCTCCCGCGACGGCTGGGGCGTGAGGAAGTTCATTCCCTCACACGCTCCGCTTTCTCCTTGACAAACATAACTGCTTCGCAGAAGGATGCGACTGCATCTCAATCCCCCTCGCTCCATGGCCTGAACCAGAGCCGAACGCGAGAGGTCACCGTTTCCTACATCCCTGAGAACACGGCGGTGCTCAGCCCATGCAAGGTACACCGCCACGGTATGCTCCTCCGTGTTCTCCGGGCGGTCCTTGCATTGATGGCCTCTCTAAAGCCACTTTTAAAGAGGGGACTTTCCGCTGCAATGACAGCGAGCCCAGCCCTCGGTTACCTAAAGGAGTGTTTCGCTGTGTAAGTGAGGTTACCGGAGGCCCAATTACCCCTCCCCCAGCCCGCCCAATCCCTAACAATCCTCAAATTACCAATTCCCAAAAGACCGGTAACGCACTTCTATTACTTCTGGTGTTACAGGTGTCCATGGGCGGCGCAGATTGCTTACCATCAGGTGATCCGTCTGCACGTTTACCGGCTTATGCCATAAACAAACAGCAAACTATCATAGTGAATTTGGCCTTGACGGTCTAAAATGAAAAGGACTAATATTATTTTTTAGCTATGTGCATTTAGCTAGTTTTTTAACCGACTTCAAAAAAAAGGAGGAGGTACGGAGGTATACGTTCGGCCGGTATGTTGCTTTTTTTTTTTTTTTTTGATATACATATAAAAAATACGAATTCAAGTAAACTGAAAATATTTTATTCGTGGTTTTATCTCCTTAGACTGCTGTCAACCTCTTTGCATACCTTAATATTAATACCATAGTATAAAAAAAATCTATGACACATTGACTTTGTAAACTCACTTATCACACAAATGTCAGATGACTTAAGAAATGTATACTAATAATATAAATTTGTATGTGCTTGTTTGTTTGTTTGTCCGTATTTCACGACAGAACGGAGTCAGGAAGGTTTTTGATTTGAGATAGTTGAAAAGATGGAGAGTATCATAGGCTACTTTTTGTCTTTTTCTAACCCCCTTCCACTTCCGTGAAACAGAGGTGAAAGTTTGTATGGGATATTTTGCAATTTTCAATGTGGAAAGCTAACAATTGGTATGCGGGTTATTTGTGACCAGCATAGAATCGTGCATCATTTCATTTTTTTATTGTAAATCCTTCCCTCACCCCATTAAAAGAACGCGAGAGAAGCCGCAGACAGAGGCTAGTCTATGAATAAATTGTATTCAGTCAATTGAATTCGTATTTTGTCTTTAAAATCCCTGATCCCTGATGCAGCTGAATACTAATATTATTCCTTGAAAACCCACAGAACTTCATTTTTATATGTTGATGCCAAAATATATTATGAAAGTAGGACGTCATAACAATTACAAATCATTAGGTTGTTACCTGTCAAATATCCGTTTTCAGGTTTTCAGATAAATCGTAATAATTATTCTTACAACAACCCCTTTTTCGCGATAAAAAGTAGCCTATGTTTTATCTCGGGGTCTAGAATATCTGTATACCAAATTTCATTCAAATCCGTTCAGTAGTTTTGGCGTGAAAGAGTAGCAGACAGACAGACAGACAGAGTTACTTTCGCATTTATAATATTAGTTAGGATTAAAAATTTTCATGTGATCCAATAACTACGACAAAACTTTGTATCTTACAAATAATTTGTATTTCGTTTAAGTGAGGTTACCGGAGACTCAATTTATCCCCCTCCGCAGTCTCCCCAATCCCTGAATCCCTAAACGTCTTCAAGTTCCTAATCCTCAAAAAGCCGGTGCCAATTGTAACGCCTCAGGTATTTATAACTATTATTAGTTCTATATAAAATTATTCATTAAAACTTTGACCTTTAGAATGCATCGGTTGTGTGTCTCGCGTGGATCCACGTTTTAGACACGAAAGGTTAATAGATACCTAATTTATGATTTTGTGGCCATTACGTTATATCATTATAATATTATTATGAGCTTATAGCACCGACTTCTAACCTATCAGTGGGTAGGTACTACTAATAGTTATTTTTTGCATTTAAGTTTTGACCTGTTTGTAATTAGTTTTGGGTATTTTGATGTCGGTTTTTTAAACGCAATTTTTATTTCTATTTTATCATTTTTAGTGTAAAGCTACGTAGATCTATTTTGTCACTCATAATCCACATAGGTGAAAAGTTCTAATCAGTACAAATTATACAAGCTCAAACACAAGGTAGTTACTGTTTATCGTTGAGGAGTTCCCTCAACAATTACACTTCTTTATCATGAGACCCTCAATGGCAGTCTCACTCCATTTAGGCGTAAAGTTCTTATTAATACAAATTAATCAAGCCCAAACACAAGGTAGTTAATATAAACCGTTGAGGAGATCCCTCAACTGTCTATCGGCTCCATCATCAGTGTTTAAAAATACTAAATGAGAAATATAATAGACACATTACTCGCCCCTACAAGTTTCGAAAGGTCCCCTCGGTTTCCCTAGTATTCCATCATTAGATCCTGATCTCATGGAAATGGGACTATCTCGGGAGTATTATTTTTTATGGCATAAGCCGGTAAACGAGCAGACGGATCACCTGATGGTAAGCAATCGGCGTCGCCCATGGACATCTGGAACACCAGATGCGTTACAAGTGCGTTACCGGCCTTTAGGGGATTAGGAGTTTGAGGATCATTGGGGATTCAGGAATTGGGGAGATTGTGGAAGGGTAGGGTAATTGGGCCTCCGGTAACCTCACTCACACGACGAAACACAACGCAAGCGTTGCTTTACGTCGGTTTTCTGTGAGGCCGTGGTATCACTCCGGTCGAGCCAGTCCATTCGTGACAAAGCATGGCTTTCCCACACTTAGTAGGTATTTAGAATGCATTAAAATCAAAACCGACGATATTATGTAGAAATAAAATATCATTGCGTACATTTTATGTAAATATTGATTGACATTATTGCGTCGCGTTCATTATTTACAATTATTTATATCTTATATTTGCATTACTTTGTAAAACTCAAAAAATTATCATTTTGTTTACATTCAGTTGCTTACACATTATTTACCCTGTAACAAAGTCGCGGAGAACCTAACGGGTAACCGGGGCTCCGGCTCGACGTGCAGGAGAAGGAACGGGGTGGTTTTTAGTCAGTAAGAGTCTGACACTCCCTTCCGCCTCACCCAGGCGGGAGCAGTCATTCGATGATTTTCCCCCCTTAAAAAAAAAAAAAAAAAAAAACCCTGTAACAAAACTTAGCAGTATTTAAGTAACTTCGTGATTATTGTAGCGTAGGACGCACTGGTGGTATTCATATTACGATTTCTTTCTTTTTACAGTGATAACAGATCCTCAAGACGCGTTGACAGCCAGCAACCAGTGCTTGAAGAAACATTACGCATTTGATTTGGCTAAAATCTGGATGGGAGATGGGCTGATACTCTCATCAGGTTTGTGTCTCAGAAAAGGCATTTACAGGCCTTTAATTTTACCTTTTGTTTTTTTGAAATTAGGTTTGCATAAGCAGCAACGATTAATTGTTATATTGTGATTTTTTTTAAACCGAAAATCCACATTAATATTTTGTATCACACGGCAAAATTTGTACCGTATGACATATCACTTAGAGCGAGGCCCCATTAGTCTGCTGCGTTGTCGGTTCAGATATTATATTTTTTATGACAATGTAAAATAATATAGTGTAACAGATAAATGGGGTCTTGCTCTTACCTAGTTTAAGCTTCCACTAGAAGAATGAGTAGTCACTTCTGTCCTACCTTATATCATTTGTTTAGAATTCATATTGATTATATCTAATATGAATATAATTTCATCAGAAAGACATATTTGTTGTAACACATAATAAAATCGAATTGTAGCAACTATTGTAAATCCACGTTGCTATTACATTTCCACAGGAGACATTTGGAAGCGTCATCGCAAGCTACTGAGTCCGGCGTTCACTTTGCCGATAATCCATAGTTTTTTAGATGTATTCAACAGTCAAGCCAAGAAATTGGCCAGTTCCATGGAACCGCACGTTGGGAAAGGCCTTTTTGATCCATTCCTGAAATTAAAATTGAATGCATTGGAAACTTTCTGTGGTGAGTATTTTTTTATATAAGTAATAACTTTGAATATTTGACAATTCTTCCATACTGAAAATTGTCAGATGTCAAGTTTTATCTACAGTCAAGAATTAAATGATGATTGAAAAATCGGCCCTTAGAATTACTAAAATTTCAATTGAGCATTGTTATTTAGTTTCTATGTATACACTATATACCGATACCAAATCACCTAATGATAATTAAATTAACCTAGTTATTGTTGAATTTAACTTTTTTCCTTCTTAATGTCTCATTTACATGATGATTAATTACACAATTTCTATGTTTATTACTCCTTCAAGTGAAGGATCGGGATGAAATTTGGGACATATTTATGCTTCCCTTTTTGTACACAGGCTGAAAATGAATACTATTTTATTATAACATCATTTATGTTTAAATTTTCAGTTGGTACATTAGGCATAGAAGCACTAGATGACGTGAACTTCACTGAGAAGTATATGGAGTCAGTGGATGACATCGTGACATTGTGGATCAGTAGGGTCGTGAAGGTTTGGCTCCTCAGTGACGTCGTGTGGAAGCTGACTGGACTGAAGAAGAAGGAACAGGAACTTGTGGATACTTTACATACAATGACTAATAAAGTAAGTAACTATTAAAGAATGCTGTTGCTGGAGGTACAATCCTCTTTGTACGTATACGGATCCCCAAATCTCCCAATTGTCGAATTCCTAACCCGCAAAAAGGATTTCATTTAAAACATTACCCTACCCTAGGGTTTTCTCCTGTGTCGTAGGTGCGTTTACAAACATACAACTTCACATACACATGACACTCAGACCCGGAACAACAATCTGTGGATCACACAAAGAGTTGTTCCGTGCGGGAATTGTAACGGGGACACGTTGCGCGGCAGCCGGTTGCCCAGCCAGTGCGCCAACCGTGTAGTCGAATTGTCAGATATTCAACTTGTAATTCCACTGGCGTTTCGAGTGTCAATGTGCGGCGCCGATTGCTTACCGTTAATCTGTTTGGTCGTTTACGCTAACCCATAAAAATATATTACAAATCTCTTTGGTTTTGCTTAAATTTCAATCACTGCTCATATGATTCTGAGCTTAGTGCCTTCAGTGACAGTGATAATTATGTTATTATGTCTGCAGTACTTACTTCATTATTTTTTTTTCCTAATTCAGAAACGCCGAAGAAAATAACTGTCTTCATCCCGTAATTATTTAGCTTAACTTACCAATGTTAAGGAATAACTATAACCAAATGATGAAATGTCCTTTTTTCAGGTTCTGCAACGAAAAAAAGCTGCTCTCAAAAACAAAGGCGTGGAGAAAGTTATCGAATCTCAAACTTCAGGTTATTATTTTTATATATTTTTTTAATAAAAAGCATTTGATGGCAAATGACACAAATATATGGAAATAGGGAATTAAACAATTGAGGATGTATGTACTTGCCAACTAGTCATATTCAATACTTTTTTCGAATTGTCAAAAATCACTGTTTTCTATAAAATTTCTACGAAATAGTGTTATTTTGATGTTGCGTTTTTTAGTTGTTTTTCAAACAACGTATTTATTTCCTAAAAAATTGCTGGAAAGATATTTAAATTAAGTTGGTCATAAAATCCATTAATGAAAGTGTCATTATTTTTAAATATTTTCTTGTATTGCACAGTCGAAATAATGTATTTTTGACTAAGGAATGTACCCAATAAAACAAGAATGGACGCCGTGTCGGACAATGACCAACGCTAGCGGAGGATAACAGTTTTTATTGGCAATTTAAGCCTTAATACCAATTTTCTTACAGGTATCAAATACAGGCCATTTCTAGACCTTCTTCTGGAACTGTCTACCAACGGTGCGTTCACTGATGATGAGATCAGAGAAGAGACAGACACCATCATAGCAGCTGGATATGATACCACTTCCAATCAGATTACTTTTGCATTGTTGCTGCTTGGTGCTCACCCTGAGGAACAAGAAAAGGTTTATGAAGAGTAAGTTAGGTTTTCATTGGTAGGCCCTCAGAACAGTAATATATCACTCATACATCATCAGGGTATGAGATTGGTTTACCTTTAAAGAGATCGAAACGTTACCGCCTTACAGCCCTTTGATTGGTTCCTTGGGAGCTGGCAAATCAGAGTCCCGAACGCTTTAACGTTTCCGTCTCGATCTTCGTCTTCGATATTCGATTTCGATAAGATCTTGTATCAAGCCCTCTGTTAAAGTACATTCGATCGGTGACTTCGTCTTGTTGTCGTAAGACCTTATTATAAATAGTTGAGAAGTAGTAACATAATTTATTAGTTAAGAACATTTGGATTTTTTATCGAACTTCATACGGGTCCGCTTGTACCTATTCTTACTCATACATACATGCATAACCACACGCCTATCTCTCATGGGGGTAGGCAGGGATACTTAACGCCAATTGCTACGATTCTTACATACCTCTTTCACTTCCTCAGCAGTCATCAGTCTTTTCATACATGCTCGTCGGTTTAATGGCTCTTCTTTAATATATCTTATCCTACTCCTACATTGTTTAAAGATAAATGCATTTTTTCCAGGCTCTTAGCAGTTCTTGGCCCAGACAGAGACGTAGAAAAAGATGATATAAATAAACTAGTTTATACTAACGCGGTTATAATGGAGTCTCTAAGGTTGTTTCCGTCGATACCATCCTTGTTTAGGACTGTCGAAACCGATGTTAAGCTGAGTGAGTATTATGTGTTTAGTCAAAATCAAATCATTTATTTCAATTAAAACTTAATAGGCACCTTTGAAACGTCAAAAATTGAATTGACCGTCCGTCTGTCTGTCAGTGAAGCTAGGCACTCGACTTTCAAAGTGTAGTTTTGAATGAAGAAGAACGACAAAAAATCTACATCGTTACTCTTTAAAAAATATTTTTACAGTCTCACACATAACATAACATAACATCACGCCTTTTATCCTCAAAGGGGTAGGCAGAGGTGCACATTATACCACTGTACAATGTAACACCCACTTTTCACTATTTATGTTATGAGTCCCATGTAATAGGGGGTGAGCCTATTGCCATATACCGGGCACAGTTCCAGACTCCGTGCTACTACTGAGAATTTTTTAAAAACCCAGTAATACTTTGCCCGACCCGGGAATCGAACCCGAGACCCCTTGCTCGGCAGTCGCAATTGCGACCACTCGGCCAATGAGGCAATCAGTTTTACAGTCTCATTGATACATTATCTGATCCGTCTAACTTTTAATGAGCTTCAGTGCAAGCTAGATTAGCATTTAGTTTAGCTAGTCTATTATGTCTAGTCGCGGAGAACCTAACGGGTAACCGGGGCTCCGGCTCGAAGTGCAGTAGAAGGAACAGGGTGGTTTTTAGTCAGTAAGAGTCTGACACTCCCTCCCGCCTCACCCAGGCGGGAGGCTGCTCCCGCCTGGGTGAGGCGGGAGGGAGTGATTCGATGATTTTCCCCCCTTAAAAAAAGTCTATTATGTCTAGTCAATTTTTATCTATCTACTTATCTAAATTGTAACATATTTACACAATTCAATAAAGAACATAATGAACAACTACTTCCAGAAAATGATGACAACAAACTTTCGTATCATTTTCTCTTCAACAATCAAATTGCTGATTATGATTCTTCTTTCAGAAAACTACACAATGCCCGCCGGCAGTTACTGTGTTATCTTCCCAATAGCTGCTTCTAGTGTTGATCCTTCTTGGGGACCAGAACCTGACAAATTCAGACCAGAAAGATGGCTACATGGCGATTTTAGGAACAATAAGGAGTATTCTGCATTTGGCTTAGGAAAGAGAGCTTGTATAGGTAACAATACATTTTTAATTTGATTTACTTATGTTCCGTCAAACTCAAATCGAGAATCGAATCTTTTAACACGTGAATCTCATGAATCGGTAACTACTCAACCAATGACAGCATCATTTCTCGGACCCTGTAACTAGCGCACCAAGCTATACCAGTCCATTCTATAGTTCAAAAATAAACTTTATTTATTTAGAATTAAAGATTAAAATCATTTGTGTCTGTATTGACTAATAAATGTTTGTGTTTCTTCCAGGTAGAACGTACGCCATGATATCAATGAAAGTGACGTTAGCACATTTCTTGAGACAGTACCGAGTGAAGGCAGACCTGAGCAATTTGAAGCTGAACTTCGATTTCTTGTTGAAACCCATTTCTGGACACGATATCAGTATTGAAAGTAGAAGAATATAAAACTTTGAAAAATTACATTTGTTTTTTCTGCAACACATCATCTTTGTTTAAAGTTTCTTTGGGATACATCGGTACCTACACGCATCATCTACTATTTAGGAAGAGGGGCTGGCTGGCTTCATAGACAGACAGACTTTTTTTATGAGGGAGGAAAATCAACCAATGACTACTCCCGCCTGGGTGAGGCGGGAGGGAGTGTCAGACTCTTACTGACTAAGAACCACCCCGTTCCTACCGCTGCACTTCGAGCCGGAGCCCCGGCAACCCGTCAAGTTCTCCACGGCTTCGTACCAGCCCTATTGGGCCCCATCTGTGATGGCTCTTTGAGGCGCGCGCCGAACGAGACGCGCCGTACGCTCGGTTCTGGTTCTGGTCGGGTCACCCGTGCTAGCCGTCCGCAGGCCCGTGCTCCGTGGCTGGAGATCATCTCGCGATCAGACAGACTGGATGAACAAATTCTGTACCAAGGGTTAGAACGCCTATTATTTACCTCATCATTTATGGATTTGTTATAGCATACCTAATAGTAATGAGCTGAGTGTGACATATTAAATGGTATAATATACATTATTAAACAATCGAGAAATCTGTAGTAACGTCATAAATGACTGAAAACACCTAAAAATAATTTTGTTAGAAATACATAACATACCATCACGCCTTTTATCCCCGAATGGGTAAGCAGAGGTGCACATTACAGCACTTAATGCCACCGTAACATAGTAATACCCACTTTTCACAGTTTATGTTATAAGTCCCATGTAATAGGGGGTGAGCCTATTGCCATATACCGGGCACATTTCCAGTCTCCGTGCTATTATTGAGGTTTTTTAAAAACCCAGTAATACTGAGCCCGACCCGGGAATCGAACCCGAGACCCCTTGCTCGGTAGTCGCACTTGCGACCACTTGGCCAACGAAGCAGCAGAAATACAATTCTGTTTAACAAAATTGTCAATTTCAGGAAAGAAATTTTTCCTGAAAGAAATATTATGTAACTATGTATAGAGGACATTTGAAATCTGAATAACATTTTCGTTATTTAGTTCTATTGTCCCACATGTGTAAATTTTGAAATAAAAAATATGATTACATACAAAAAATTACTTTTCAATGTTTTTTATTTACAGATAATAAAAACTTAAATAAAATAAATACTAACTGTTACTAAATATATACAACTAAGATAAAAATTAATTAAAATAAAAGTAAAAATAACTATTTATACAAAGCATCGAAAAGTTCGTCCGCATCGACATCAGTAGGGAAAGTATCCAGAATATAATATTACTTAAACATGTAAATGAACATGTGTGTGTATGTTCCTAAAAGACAAGTGATAAACATTCACTTATTTTATAAACTACTAGCAAACCGGGCGAACTCCGTTTCACCACCAGATGGCTTCGTTTTATGTAACATTTCGTTTGGTGATAAAAAGATGAAGATCTTTTTTTTGTTTTATATTTTATAAACCTCACGGAGCCCGAGACCTTTCCAACGAATGCAAAACCGTGGAAATCGGTTCGTGCGTTCTGGAGTTATAACGTCAGGAAGGAAAACCAGACTTATTTTTATATAGTAAATGTTTAAAATAAGCGATTTCGACTCCCTCTCTTTTAAAGTGAGAGTGAGTTTAAACTGCATCAAAACCGGTTCAGTTACATACAAACACATGTCATACATACATCAACTGAGAACCACCTTTTTCTCTAAGTCGGTTAAAACAATATTTACAACGTATGATTTATTATTCTATCAATAAACTGTCTTATTCAATCTTATTGTTTTGCCTTAGACACTTCATAAAATAAAATAAACATTTAAAGGTTATTGACATGTCCAAAAAAAGTAAAATAAGCCTTATTGTCTTCGGCAACAGTACTATTATAGATCGAAGTTTAATGTACTATATCATGAGTATTTTTTTTTATTGGGGGAAAAATCATCCAATGACTTCTACCGCCTGGATGATGCAGGAGGGAGTGTCAGACTCTTACTGACTAAAAACCACCCCGTTCCTTCTCCCGCACTTCGAGCCGGAGCCCCGGCAACCCGTTAAGTTCTCTGCGGTATATCATGAGTACTTATAGACGTGATTATTGGTAGGTAATCATGAAAAATTACTGCCTCGTTGGCCAAGTGGTCGCAACTGCGACTGCCGGGCAAGGGGTCTCGGGTTTGATTTCCGGGTCGGGTATCTAAAGTATTACTGAGCTTTACAAAAATACTCAGTAGTAGCACGGAGTCTGGAATTGTGCTCGGTATATGGCAATAGGCTCACCCCCTATTACATGGGACTCATAACATAAGTAGTCAAAAGTGAGTGTTACATTATACAGTGGCATTAAGTGCTGTAATGTACACCTCTGCGTATCCCTTCGGGGATAAAAGGCTTAATGTTATATTATGTTATGTTATGTTAAGTGTAATAATGAAAAAAATGTCTTATACATTTTTATTTACAAGTCTCAACTGCGGGTGTAAGTAGGTAAATAATTTTATGGTTACCCATCAAGGTGATAGGTAACAAATAAAATCAGTTCACATAACTTGAACATGACAGTTGTATTATTAACAACTGATAAAAACATGTCTTCAGTGATAATATTCTATTGTAAAATTAAAATATATTTCACCGACGACAGTATCAAAGCTTGACCATACACATACAAAAAAATTTCAACAATTTTTCATAATTCCAAGGTTATTTGATAGAATATAATACCGTGAATTGTTTAGAAGTTTTAGTAGTCTTTGAAATGCTTAGTGCTGTGCTTCTGTTTGTGGTGTGGTGCGCATGCGTGGTGCTGGTGAGGCGGCTGCGGTCGCGGCCAGCTCATCCGCTACCACCATCTTACCCTGGAAAGCTACCGATCTTGGGACATACACATTTGATTAGCGGTGATACTGAAAGTATGTGAACCTTTATTTGGATATTATGTGATGTTGCAATCAAGTAGTTTAATTCGCCTTAAAACCTAGTCTGTTTAGTAAACAGCTTCAATCAAATATCTACTTTTTGGGGTCACAGTTCTATCATAGCATATTCTATAATTCTAGCATTATAAGTAGCGACTTGAATGGGATATTTAGCCATTTAATTAAACATCTGGGCATTAATTAAGATAATTGACATTACTTTGCGGTTTAGGGACCTACTACTTATTGTTTATTATTTTCCATTAGACAAAAAATTCGTAAATATGTTAGATATTAAAATAGAAAAATAAAAAAAAAAATAATTTTTAAAGCTGATTGAAAAATATTGATCGAAAATTCATAATTTAAACTCTTGATTAATAATTTTTTTAGCTATTGTGCCTTGTATTTCATTTTACATGATATACTTATTTTGTCAACCTTTCTAGAAATGTGGGACATTTTGAAGGAAATGTCGGAGAAATGTGTAGAAAATGGTGGACTCCTACACGCCAAAATTGGAACACAAATATATTACTGTAAGTATATTTTATGAACGGTTAATTATCTTTTACTTGTATATTAAAAATAACATTACAATAAATACTTGCCTTGCTTTCAATTCAGGGAATATTTACACCGAAGAAGGAATTTGTATTTTTTGCATCAACGTAGTTTTTTTTATACCATGACAGTGGCAAAAAAGCACACGACCTACTTGATGGTAAGCGGTTACCGTGGCCTATGTACACCTGCAACACTTGGGGCATTACTTGCATCTTGCCGACCCTAAAGAAGTGTTTAAGTGTAGGAGAGACATGCTTCGCCACAAATGGGCCGGCTCGACCGGAGTGACACCATGGCCCCATAGAAAACCGACGTGAAGCAACGCTTGCGTTGCTTTACGTCGTGTGGGTGAGGCTACCGGAGGTCCAATTACCCTCCCCTTCCCCAATCTCCCCAATCCCTGAATCCCCAACGATCCTCAAACTCCTAATCCCCAAAAGGCCGGTAACGCACTTGTAACACCTCTGGTGTTCCGGGTGTCCGTGGGCGACGCCGATTGTTTACTATCAGGATAAAAAAAAGAAAAGAAATCTATACATTCCCCTCTTGAAGAACCCCATTTTTTATAATAAGTTTTTGGTCTGCCTCGCCTCGTGACGGACAGATGTGTGACGGCTGACTAAGGAGTCTCGGATTCAATTCTCTAGTGGGGTAAAGGTACACATTGTCTCCTTCTTATCCTTGGACAAAAAGGCGTACAGTTATGTTTCGATATGTTAAAAAAATACTAGACTGACGATTGAGTTTTCTAATTTCATTAACATAACACGCCTTTTTATCCCTGAAGGGGTAGGCAGAGACTATTTATGGTATGAGGCCCATGTAATAGGGGGTGAGCTTATTGCCATATACCGAGCACATTTCCAGACTCCGTGCTACTACTGAGATTTAAGAAAAATCAGTAATACTTTGCCCGACCCGGGAATCGAACCGAGACCTCTTGCCCGGCAGTCGCACTTGCGACCACTTGGCCAACGAGACAGTCATCTTTAGTTCTAATTTCTATTAACCAGCTCTTGTTTCTATGTGTAGTGGTGACGGATCCTGATGATGCGCTGACGGTGGTCAACAGCTGCCTCCACAAACATTTCATTTACGATTACGTGAGGACCTGGCTTGGCAATGGATTGCTTACGTCTTCAGGTTAGTTAGAATTAATTGTATTTAACAAATACACACAAAACTTCTTTATGAAAATGATTTTGTCGCATCTTTACTATTTTTTGATAACAGTTGACGCTGGTATTTCAGGAGTTCTAACTTATAGTTTAATCAGAACAACCTTAATTCACAAATGTATGTTCAACAACTGATAAACCGGTGTTTAAAGCATTTTGAAAAATTTCTTTAGCCCATACAACGTTGCTACCATCCGTGCGTCACTGCATGGGTATCCACTGAAAATCAGTGGGTGACTTGTATGCCTGGCTTACACTGAGTGGGTGACCCTTTTAGCATAGGCATGTTGTCAGGGTCTCTCTTCTAATTCTTCTGTTTTAATTTTTCAACTCTTATGTTTTTCTAACTTCCACTGTCACACCTTTATTTTCTTTTTTATATTTTATTTATGCTGCATCGTGCCTGGTGCTGAATAAATGTTTTTTTCTTTCTTTCTTCTGCAAACTAAAAATACTTCTTCAAATCTCAGGAGAATTTTGGCAACGACACCGCAAGCTCCTCAACCCAGCATTCACAGTGCCTGTGATCCACAATTTCCTCGGCGTCTTCAACTACATGTCGAAGCAGTTAGTCAGCGAGCTGGAGGTCCACGCAGACCAGGCACCCTTCGAGATATCTCCCCATTTGAGGATCATATCGTTCCAATCTTTTAGCCGTGAGTATTAATTATAAATTATGTTTTAACTGCCTCTGCAATCAAATTGTCGCAAGTATGACTCCTGGGCAAAGAGTCGAGTTTGATTCCTGGATCGGACTGGGTGAGAGATTTTGTAGGTTTTCTAAAAAACTTAGAAATTGAGAAGGATGAAATTTAAAACGAGAAACCATCTGATTTAAATTTAAAAGATTCACCATTTCCTTATTATATGAAACTAGCAAACCCGGCGAACTCCGTTTCGCCACCAGATGGCTGCGTTTTATTTAACATTTCGTTTAGTGATTAAAAGATGAAGAAAAATTATAAAAAAATCCTGAATTTTCTTTGCTATAAACCTCACAGAGCCCGAGTCCTTTCCAACGAATGCAAAACCGTGGAAATCGGTTCGTGCGTTCTGGAGTTATAGCATTAGGAAGGAAAACCCGACTTATTTTTATATAGTAGACTAATATAACATACCGACTGAAGAGAGTAACTTACATGGAATGGACTGTGGTCATCTCTGCCTAGTCCTTTGGAATTAACATAATTATAATGTCAAATCTGTAGTAACACGCTATTCTAACCCGTATATCCAAGCGGTCACCAGTGACTGCTCTCCACTAACTACATTATAGACCTAATTTCCAATGTTTAGAGACTACTTTTGTATGAAATATCATCAACAGATACTAACCTTATAAATGCAGAAATCTTAACAAAATTATTCAACTAGTCTATTATAATTATGACCTATCTTTGACCTGCAGAAACCGCATTCGGCATAGCAGATGACAACGTGAAAGAATTTGCAAAGAAGTATATGGAATCATTAGACCAGGTGATGAACTTGGTGGTGTACAGGTTCCAGAACTTCTTGCTACATAGTGACCTGATCTTTAAGCTGACTGGTTTGAAGAAGAAGCAAGACCGTTTGATTAAAACAATGGCTGATATGGCTAATCAGGTAAGTTATTTGATTTCATATCACACCAATAGGCTATAAATGCGCACTGATGACCAAAGGCCTCTCTCACACGGAGAAGGTTTAAGCAATAATCACCACGCTTGCTCAATACGGGTTAGCGATGTCAAACTTATAATGAGAAATTATAAGCCCAAGTTTCCTCACAATATTTTCCTTCACCGTTTATCAGTGATATCTAAATAATCTTAGAACGTACATATAACTCGGAAAAACTCACATTGGTACCTGCCGTTTAAGTTTCGAACTTCTTAAATCTCCGGGCCACCACGACATTTATCACTGGATTTATCATCATCGTAATATTAGACACAAAATGTTCATTGCAGAAGGTAGGGCTGGCTTTCCCAAGGACTCCTAGATTAGCCGGCAAATATTAGTATCGCATTTTTGTAAATTCTGAATAATAGCATAAGGTCTGGAATTATGCCTGGAGCATGGGACCCATAACATAGCTGATAAAAGGGAATATATACGACCTACATCAGTGCATATATATATATATAGGCATGGGACTTATGACATTGATGGTGAAAAGTGTTAACACCCACTTTGCCATTGTACAGTGGCATAATGTGCACCTCTGCCTACCCCTTAGAGGATAAAAGGCGTAATGTTATGTTATGATGTTATGTTATATCAGTGCATCGATAAGTAGTGTTCATACAAAAATCGTGACGTCTTACTGTGAGTTATAACTCCACGAGTATCATTAATTGAAATATTACTAACTCACGTAAAACAGTTCAAATGAGGTCAATTGATTTAGTATGTCTCACTATAGTTATTACCCACGACTGTCATTTACCACGATTTTCAGAAATGTGTCGTCAACAATTACCTTGACCACTACCATTATGAAAATATTCCTTTAATATGTAATTTCTTTAATATACTTATTCAAGTGCGTAGTAAAAATTTTAAAAAGTTTATGATAAATTCTAAAATAAAATACATCCTATTATTTTTTATGGCGCTTCATTATACTTATATTATACATTTGAAAAATTGGGTAATAGGGTACCTAAGTACCTGCTTAGTATTTTTGTTTATATAACTTTTCTTATGTCCAAGGTAATAGAGAGAAAAAAGGCTGAAATGAAATTGGCCAATGAGAAGAAAGCTAATGAATGGTCAACGACAAGTAAGTACGTTATAAATTCTATTTAAAAAGCTTTATATAGCCCATGTCTGTTTCTGCATGTCTTTAGAAGCAAGCAGAAGCAAGATTGATTGAGAGGATAGAGCACGAAGAATTTATATACACACTCTTTGGTGAAATTGAGTTGAATAAAGTAGATTCTGAGAATTCAGTTCTAAATTGGGATCGCTTCTTCATTCACAAAATTATATTTCCAGATACTAGATACAAGCCATTCATGAGCCTGTTATTGGAACTGAAGAATGACGATACTCTTACCGATGAGGAGATAAAAGAAGAAGTGGATACATTTATAGTAGCAGGCTTTGACACCACATCCAATTGTCTCACTTGTCTACTAGTCCTGCTTGGAACATACCCTGAAGTACAAGAAAAGATGTATAATGAGTGAGTATGAATTTGCCATTTTTACCATTGAGGAGTTGTTTCTTCGACGTATTAAAGAAGTGCAAACTTAAAAGTACCATTAACCGATGAGCATGCATGAAAAGATTGATGACTGTTGATGAAGCGAAAGAGGTATGTAAGATTCGTAGCAATTGGCGTTACATAGTCTCTGTTTACCAGGACAGGCGCGAGGTTATGTATGAGTTGATATCACGAGTTCATTCACTACGGATCGAACGTATCACCCGATCTTAAGCAATCTGCGCTACCCGCTACACTAGAGGATTTACAAGTGCGTTGCTCACCTATCGAGGAATTGGAATTTGTTTGAGAATAAGGGGGAAAGGGATGTAATTATGTGTATCGGACAACAGCTCTCAACAGGTCTCAGATTAACTTGAATTTTTTTTACTGCAATTTCCAAGGCACTTACTAAGCATGAAGAATACGATTAACAGTCTCTGGTAGAAGAGGCCTATGTAATCCAGGAGAGAGATCTCGTATTGTTAAAGATGATGATGACACTAATATTTATCACTCTTTCCAGAATAATAGAAGTTCTAGGTCCAGACAGGGATATTGAGAAGGATGATATCAAACGACTGGTTTACACTGAGGCTGTTATTAAAGAAGCTCTTAGGGTGATGCCTATTGGACCTGCCCTTCTAAGATATGTGGATAGAGATATTAAGCTTAGTAAGTATAATATTGAACGAAAAATGCCTAAAGTGACAATAAATACTTGTCTTAGTTAGTGTCCCTCGACCCGAGCGTACGGCGCGTCGCGTTCCGCGCGCACCTCAAAGAGCCATCAGACCACCACAGATGGGGCTCATTAGGGCCGATGCCGATTCGGAGTCGCGGAGAACCTAACGGGTAACCGGGGCTCCGGCTCGACGTGCAGGAGAAGGAACGGGGTGGTTTTTAGTCAGTAAGAGTCTGACACTCCCTTCCGCCTCACCCAGGCGGGAGCAGTCATTCGATGATTTTCCCCCCTTAAAAAAAAAAAAAAGTTAGTGTCCCTATTTGTGTCAAGCGCCATTTGTTTAAGATAGTTGAGAGTATAAT
Organism: Spodoptera littoralis; assembly: GCA_902850265.1. Taxonomy (NCBI): domain Eukaryota; kingdom Metazoa; phylum Arthropoda; class Insecta; order Lepidoptera; family Noctuidae; genus Spodoptera; species Spodoptera littoralis. Next base: position 11,778,293 of record LR824554.2, on the reverse strand, counting down.
ATAGTTGTTCTGAATATTATCAAAGTCAAATTATTAGGTTTCTAAGTATTCATTCTTTTGAGCTATCACGGCTATAAGGAAATCTTAAAAGCATCCAGGAACTGAACACTAATTAAATGAAATGTAGGTACCTAATGTATGAGTGTTTCAGAAAACTACACAATGAGAGCAGACAGTCAGGTAGTGATCCTCGCTCGAGGGGCACACAGAAGTCCTATATTTGGTGACGATGTGGAGACATTCAGACCTGAACGATGGCTGGACTCCAGCGTATCAGCTTTGGGGAACAATGCTTTCTATGGATTTAGTTTAGGAAAACGATCGTGTATTGGTAAGTCATATGTATCGACAATTCTTTTCTTATCTTTACTTCTAATAACTTCGGGTTAGGCTCCTTGGGATAATAATATAGTATATCTGCTTTTCCATTACTCACTGGACCATCCAAGACTGCCTCGTTGGCCTAAGCGGTCGCAAGTGCGACTGTCGGGCAAGGGGTCTCGGGTTCGATTTCCGGGTCGGGCAAAGTATTACTAGGTTTTTAAAAAAATCTTAGTAGTAACACGGAGCCTGGAATTGTGCCCGGTATATGGCAATAGGCTCACCCCCTATTACATGGGACTCATAACATAAATAGTGAAAAGTGGGTGTTACATTGTACAGTGGCATAATGTGCACCTCTGCCTACTCCTTCGGGGATAAAAGGCTTGTTATGTTATTATGTTATGCTTTCCATCATTAACAGACACCTTTTTATCACAAAGTCCTTTCTTTCATGATATGATTCACAATCTTCATTTTCCCGATTAAATACCAACCTTTGCTTTGCTTTAAAACCAAATCTTCTATATAAGTATCGTGATGTCAAGGACGATGAAAAAACAGGCGGACATAGTCTCTTCAAACAACGACTGTGGCACCTGGCTACTATAGACTTACACGTAGAACATACACACATTGACACGAAGGACATCTGTCGCTTGATATGGCCCGCCATTACACTTTATATATTACGGTGTAGTAAATACACGCACACGTATATATTTTTAAGTGTGGGACAGTCATGCTTCGGCACGAATGGGCCGGCTCGACCGGAGTGATACCACGGCCTTACAAAAAACCGATGTGAAGCAACGCTTGCGTTGTGTTTCGTCGTATGAGTGAGGTTACCGGAGCCCAATTAACCTCCCCTTCTCCAATCTCCCCAATTCCTGAATCCCCAACGATCCTCAAACTCCTAATCCCCACAAGGCCGGTAACGCACTTGTAACGCCTCTGATGTTCCAGGTGTCTATGGGTGACGTCAATTGCTTACCATCAGGTGATCCGTCTGCTAGTTTGCCGGCTTATGCCATAAAAAAAACACCTGAATATACCACTGACATTTTGATCTTTACTCTTAATGAAATGATATTACGTCTGCCATTTTTGCAACATCCTTGTGTGATTCTGGGTGGTAAACATTTAAATTCTATATCATTTATTTGAAAATTAAAAAAGTATGACATGTTTAATAGAAAGTTCATCTTTCATTCCTCATAGGTAAAGCTTACGCAACGGTTTCAATGAAGACGACTCTCTCTCACCTCTTAAGGAAATATAAAATAATATCTAATGTAAACGACATGAGGTTCAGAGTCGATATGGTACTAAAAGCGACCACAGCACCGATACGCATAGTGAGAAGACAATAAAACATTATTATTAATTTAATAAAAAAGAAAAACGTTGACGGGAGATAGAATAAAAAAAATATGATATAAAATGTTTTATAAAATAAATTTTAGTGATGACGAATTTATTATTGGTTTTATTGTTTTTAACTGTTTAATTAGATATTCGTGTTAATGTAAATTTATGAAGCAAAATTAAATCGTTATTTTATATTGTTTCTTCTTTTAATTTTCTATTGATTTTGTATCTAATGTCAAGTTTGTGTCAACATTCTGAATCTGTCATTGTACACAAATAAAAAAATATACTTTTCGTATTATTAAAAAAAATCCTACTGCATTCAAAATCAAGGTCTAAATAATTTGTTTAATAAGTTGTCTTGCATAAATAATAATAATCTTCTCATTTTATGTACTTAGTTTAATAATTTTTGTATAAAATGTCAATTATTTGACGTCAAACTATTCAAAAGTGCAGCTCATGCTGTAGTACTTATAGTTCGTTAACTTTGTTAATGTGCAGTGTATCAGTATGAACAGATACTAGGATTTCTAATAGAAAATACCTAATTACACTTTACATTAAAACTGAATCCCCAACGATCCTCAAACTCCTAATCCCCAAAAAGCCGATAACGCAGTTGTAACGGCTCTGGTGTTCCAGGTGTCCATGGGCGACGCCGATTACTTACCATCATCATCATCTTATGATCCGTCTGCTGGTTTACCGGCTTATGCCATAAAGAAAATACAAAATAAATTATTATCGTATATTTAACAGAAAATATAAATATAACATTCTACAATAATCGTAAGAAAATAATTTAACGTTAATTCAAATTAAATTAAAAGAAATTTATTGAGCAATTTTTTCGTTTAATTTAAAAGTAATAAATAAATACTAATGTCCTAGTGACTTGGTGGTACTACATCTATAATAATAAATTATTGATTCACCTGACTGACTCCGAGTGACTCATTAAGTTAAATTAGTTACATTTACACAATGTAATTATAATTAAAAAAAATTGTTACGTTAATTTTATGAAATTTATATTAATTTTATAACAAAAATATTTTTTAAAGTAAATTAAACCTTATTTTAAGGTTTTTTAAAAGTATTATGAATCGAATCAAAGCCAGTCTACAGTTAGTTAGTACTTAATATTAAGAATAAATAACATGTGGCTACTAAACCTATGTTTTGGACGTAGCTGTCAGAACTATACTCCATAGTAAATGCAAAATGTAGGAATTAAATTAAATGCACTAAATGCCTTCGTACCTACATTACAGAAGACTTATGGCCGTTACCACCAACCACCCCTAAACAATCTCTTAGCTAAGAGTCAGTTAGCTTGAGGAAACGCGTAAATTAACTCCCTTTTTTATCTTTAGGTGTCACTTAAAGGTTAGTGAGACCCCAAATGTTATTAACTGACACGTATATTAGCTCAGGGATCTTTTTATATTTGATTTGTCGTTTGGCCTTCGATGGAGCACGTCGACCCATAAACAACCTATTCACTCGGGCCTTGAAGACACCTAGGTTATACCCTTCAAGAAACACAGACTCTGGAAAAGAATTCCACTCCTTGGGTTCTCTAAAATTTAAGGGAGGTTGGTAAAGACAGGCATCTAATACTTATGTTCCCAAACTGTCTTCTATCCTTTACTACATAAAGGTAACAGTGTGAGACAGAAGATATTTTTGAGTAAAATAAACATTGATCTAGTGTTCCGTAGATTCCAATCTACATCGAAGTTTTACGAAATATATATAACTAAGATATAAATAGAAAACATGGCTCATTTATAATTACAATAATTTAGATTTTATGTCTATCTAATTAAAATTATAAAAAAAAAATAAAATTCAGCACCTTTTGACATTGTGAAAAAAGAATAGCTTTGTGTGATTTTCTTTTTTGTTAATAACTGTTTATGTACATACATTTTTTTTGTTAATTTCCTTTAATTCACATTTTAATTTTAATATTTATAAAACATGTCATGAAAATAAAATGTTGTATTTTTTGTTTCATTCAACAAACGTAAATTCATTGAATATTTTCAACTCCTTGTGCATTTGTCTCATTCAATTCATGAATTAGAATAATGTCAAGAATGAATTAATTATTCTTACACGTATTAATTAATGAAATAATTTTGATTAAATAATTAATTCATTTTTAATTAATTCATTTTCTATTTTTATTGAAGTCTATGTCGCAGTTTGGATATGATATGAGACAGTCCTTCTGTTCCTGTCCATCACGGGCTGCCTGTACGTATCTGTAGTAGTTAATGGCCATCATGCTGTCTCCCGCTGGTACAAGCTCATTGGAGTCCCTGGAAAAAAGTAATAAGTATCATTATTAAATTATAAATATTGGCAATGTAACAAATATTAGACAACCCAGATACGTTAAGATGTTGATACGTTGTTATCGTATTTTTTCTTTTAAAAGCTGATTTAAATAATAATCCTTAAAGAAAGTTGTCTTTTTTAAAATAAATTTCGATTAATATTGTAAAATATAAATATATCTATAAATATTATAGGCGTCATTCAAAGTGAATTTAAATTAAAATCATTTATTATAATTATAATTAGACCAGAAAGGCACCTTTGAACGTCAATAAAAAATTAAAGTGAAGCTATTTGCTGTAAGGTAACATTAAGAATTTCGAAAAACATTAAATATTTTTTTTAAATTATGAAACTATGTATATTTCAAATCGAAATGACATATGTATCTGATTAACATAGTCTCCATGAAAGCAATCTCAAATTAATTATTATTTTCTCTAGATTAATATTTTTAATTTTCACTTCTCATTAAAAATTTGAACTCGTAAATTGATTATGAATACACAAATGATTAATAATTTAGATTAGCTATGTAATTATTAATCACAAATGGCATGTGTGATGAAACTTTTTAAAATCAATAATACTTTGGGAATGCTTTATACCTTCTATCAATATTTATGCCTACCGCTACTCCGGACTCAAACCGGTTGATTCTAAATGTTAAAATTATTCACTTAAAAAGGCCGAGGCAAAAAACGAAAGCGTTTGAAAGGTAGTAAAATTTTCCAGAATCGATTTGTATAAGAATTGGGGCAATAGATCGGTGAAACAGCGTATGTCAATATAACTATATCAAACAAGAAAAAAATAACCTGATTTAATGAAGCAAGTGAATATTCTTTTGGGAGATATTTGGAACTTTAGCAAGTGAATATTTGGACTGCCTCGTTGGCCGAGTGGTCGCAATTGCGACTGCCGGGCAAGGGGTCTCGGGTTCGAATCCCGGGTCAGGCAAATTATTGCTGGGTTTTTAAAAAATTCTCAGTAGTATCACGGGGTCTGGAATTGTGCCCGGTGTATGACAATAGGCTCACCTCCTTTTACATGGGAATCATAACATAAATAGTGAAAAATGGGTGTTACATTGTACAGCGGCATAATGTGCACCTCTGCGTACCTCTTTGGGGATAAAAGGCGTTATATTATAAATAAAGGAAAATATATTTGCAACTTGATTAAATAAATATGGAACTTAATTCACTTAGGGTCGATTTTTCAATCATAAAATAATTATTAACTGTAGAATGAAATTGACCTATGACAGGTCTTAGTATGGAATAATGATTATTGTGAAATATTCAAAGTTATAGTAACTCTTATGTAAGAGATGGCTTAAAAGTGGTTAATGAAAACGGTTAGAAGTCAACCTTTATCTATTTTGAGTTCTTCCCTGAAAATTTGGTAACATTAACTTTAAGCTCACGGAAGAACGAGGAGGAACTCATTTAAGGCATAACTTTGAATTCCAAATCATTTGGAATCAATGTCAAAATATAACTTGAATCACAAAATAATGTATAGGAATACAGAAAGAGGTTAATAACATTTTTTTAAACCTTTAACGATGTTTGAAACGGTAATGAGGCTTTACTTTTTAAGAGTATTAAAATCATGAATAAATAATTTAGTGAGAGATATTATAAGAATACTTTTTAATTAAGAAAAACTATGACTGCTGATGGGGATAGAATTGGAATAAATGAATTTAAGATTCATTTTGACAATTACCATTTTAGGTATATACCTATCTATCTATCTGGAAGTCATTGGGGGAGGCCTATGTTCAGCAGTGGATATCCTTTCGCTGATATAATGATGATGATAATTACGTGTAATACAAATCCCTCTTCACACACATGCCACTTTGAGAAATTAAACTTCAAGTTATTTTAGTTTGGTAAAAGACGTCCAAAAATATTCTTACAAAATAGTTACTTTGATTATTATTGTTAAGTAAATAGGTATATCCTCGAAACTCGTTCGCTTCGAAGACTTCTTGACGATCTGTAAATCATTACACCTCGTAATAGTCATGAACCATGACGAATGACGGATGGTAATGACACGTGCCGCGTCGATTACTGTCATTTTGCACAAATACTGTGTTTATGCGCACAGTGGAACAGTCGTGAGCAAATGGGGGACAATATTGATGGAGCAGCTGCTTGATATAATTATATGGAATGTGAATATGGAGGACAAATATTGAAATGAGTAATGGTATTGGACTCGTTTTCTGAAATATTTGTTCATTTTTAAGAGTGACAGTTAGAGACTGCCTCGCTGGCGGAGTAGTCGCAAGTGCGACTGCCGGACAAGGGGTCTCGGGTTCGATTCCCGGGTCGGGCAAAGTATTACTAGGTTTTTTTAAATCAATAGTAGCACGGAGTCTGGAATTGTGCCCGTTATTTATGGCAATAAGGGCACCCCCTATTAAATGGGAATCATAGCATAAAGAGTGAAAAGTGGGTGTTACAACATGTACAGTGGCATTAAGTACAGTAATATATTGTGCACCTGTCTACCTCTTCAGGGATTAAAAGCGTGACGTTATATTATGTTTAGTATGATTAGACTGTTTTATACTGATAAATGATAATTTAATACGTAATTATTTTTTATTATTAGAGAGGACGAAAGAAATATTCTACTCTAGATGCTTAACATCAAAATATATAATTCACTTGTTGAAAAATTATACTCATCAGTGTCTTGTCGGATAAAATAACACCAATTCTGGTAGCGGTCATACTAGGCCTAATTTCTCCTCGCCTTCACTTCACTGTATTTCTTTATTAAATCTACTTTAAGAACAATAATACTCACTTGCTGAGATGTCCAGAGACGAGGTTACTGTACGGCGTATGCTTGAAGGGGTCACCGTAAAGAGAGCACACGGCTCTCTCCCTGCAGCCAAGGTCGGTAGCACCCATCTGGCCTAGCAGTGCGTCTACATAGCCCACTAGTGCTCCATAGAACTTCTCTGCTGCTATCGTTTCCTGAAAGTCAAGTATAAAATTTATTCGTACATAGATCAGATTAAAACGTACTAAACGACGAGAAAATAGTCTTAACAATATTTCTAAAGTAAATCCATCAAAATTGCTAAAAATTGTAGACTTATATCATCATAGTTGCCATGACCCTAATAGCATCATGGCTTTAATAACACAATAATAATAAAATTATAATTATCAAAACTTTAGATATTTATTTTAAATCGAGTTGAGTATACTCTTTGCATAATAATGGGAGACGGTAAGTGTATATGCGAATTTTAGAATGCAATGATGAAAGGCTTTCTCTTATAAACATTCATAATAACTTTCAATACTGAGAAGAGAGTTGAAGTGCAAACAGTGTCTCCAATACACCGAGTGGTTTGAAGTACAAAATGAAATACATAAACAAATATTGTAATGAAAGCTTTCAAATATAGTAAGTCACAAGGATTCAAAAATTATAAGGAGTCACACAGTAGCCCTAAGAATTCGGAACTCCTTTTTTAAGAAGGGGAACACCATCTATTTACTAATCTTCCGCCATTGATGAGGCGAGAGAGTGTTACTCTTACTTAATTAAAACATCCCGTTCCTACTTCAGCTATGAGCTGGCGCCCCCGTAACCCTTTAGGTTGTCCGAAGATCTAAAAAGTCAGTGGTCATAAAATCCATTATTCACTCACTGGATCCTGTGCAGCCAATATCTGCTGCTGTTGTTTCACTAGTTCAGTTTCTGCCTTTATTCTGTTAGTCTCCTTCAGTTTGACTGCAGATACCCTTAGTATCTCATCCCTGACCGGAGAAGGAGGTGCTCGAGCCGCTATTGATGCTGCTCGAATCTGGAAATTAAAAAATAAATCATATAAATCATTTAATTGTTGAATAAAACTGTTTGTTAAGTAATCACTAATAACCTAAGCAAGCATAATTAATAGGACAACAATGTTAAGGATCGTATAGCTAGTATACCAAATGTTTTGACTACGTATGGCTAATTGCAATATAAAACAAAAACATTTCAAAAATTGTTGGAAGAATAACACCCGTGCTTAATCCAAATGAATCTGATTAGAAATAAATACTTCGTCGTCTGTTTTAGAAGACTCCTTGAAAGTACTGCTAAAGAATAGAAAACACATTAAATATAATAAATTCAGTAATAAAAATTCACAAGGTGTCTCTATTACCACTTATGGGATTAGAAAGCAAGGCATTTCTACTCCATGATAATTATTCACCACGTGTTTTTATTACTTAATCGATATTTTTGCCCTAATGATTTAAACATACACTTTCTACGCATACTTTGACCAAAAATTAATGATAGGGCGGACTACTGCACCGTAGGAATCTATATCGCTTTCATAACATAAAATTATCAAGTAGGTAATACAAAATAATAACTAGAGGGCTTTAGTACCAATGATATTGTGATCAGTCAACAACAATATCACCGCCTGTGGTAACCATCTGTCCGATTATGCTTCCTCAACGTTATAATGAGTATTTGCCACAATCTTTACGCTTTTCAAGTGATTTAGAAAGATCCCATTTGTTGGGCTGGGTGGCTCTCAACCAGATTCATAATACGTCTGTAATTTTCCATCACTTTTTTTATAAAACAGCGCTATAAAAATATTGAAGTAAAATTGAATAAAGGATTTCATGGAGAATTGCTAGTCGCTAGGTTCATTTTATATCACAACTTTATCATGAGATCAAATATTGCTACAGAACCAATCAAAGTTAATGCTTGAAGGTATAAAATTATGGGTGGTATACATTGGAACAGGTATCGACTCTGATGGCCTAGAATGTTAAATAAAAGAACCTGTTGCATCAAGTCGGTATGGATTAGATGATACAAGTGCTTTGATGGGCTGGTAACTTTGGTAGCTGTGATATTGTGATCAGAAGTAGGTATGGTAATGAGGATAAAAGTAGTAAGTGGCTAACTAGTAAAAGAAAAATGGAACAAAAACATAGTGTTATGTATCCTAGAAATAGAAAAGAACACCAGGCAGATAGTTGCAAAGATAAGATGACGATACAAAGAATAATAAGAATAGCAGGAAACACATAGACTAGGATAGCGCTAAGCCGAACAGAATGGAAAAAGATGGAGTAGGCCTTTGCCAAAGCTAGGGAAACAGACGAAGTTGTCGATGTCAACGACTCATCACAGTCCTTATTTTAAATTATTTTAAGTAATTATTTGGTCTGAATAAAGGCTTACATTATTATTATTTATCTAGTAAAAAATCAGGTTTACTCTGCAGCCCGCCCTTTCTAAACCAACAAGAAGAGTAGAACTGCCGTCCGTTAACATAAAGGGCGCAAAGCCACAAAATCAAATTTTGAGATATGAGTGAAAAACGCGGTAAATATTTCAAAACTATGCCACTTGAAAACCATTGGTCGTAAAACATTATATTAAACGTTCAAAGATAGCTTTTTAAATTTACAAACTAATAGCCATAACCTTGTTTAAATACAATTTGTTTTAAATAGAAAAAAACACCTTTTCCCTTTCAGCAGTGCATAACTTGGTTATTTTTAAATAAATACTTACCTAAAAAGGCACTAAGTACACCTCAGCGACTTTATAGCTTATGATTTCGACATACTTGAAGTGTTTTATTTTTGTGTACAAAAACTATTCAAAATTACTTAGCTAAAAAGGCATTTAGTTACTTAGCGGCTTTATATTTATGTATTTCCGATTTCCATTTAGTATTCAGTCTTAGCTATATTACAACTATAGTATTTTAGTGTCCATATAGGTAAGTTTTTTGAATTTAGTGTCTTTTTAGGAACATTTTCTTTCATACTTACTACGCTTAAAGGTCGTTAACCGTTAAAACTTTTATCTTAACTGCTTTTTAGTTATGCATTAAGGACTGAATATTCGAAAACAAAAACCAAAATATTTTCAATTCGTTTATTAACATTTTATAAAACTTAAAAATAAGAGGATATTTAAAACATAAAATGAGATCCTGGCTTGGAAAATTAAAACACCTGAATAAAAATTAACAAAACCTTTCAAAACAATTAAACAAAATTATTATGAATATTTGACATTTTTAATGTCTAACGTTATATTCTAAATCAATTATTACTTAAAATTAAAAAATGGCACTTGAATCAGTCTTTTAGTTACTTAATTATATATTATTTGTCAGTCTCATTTGTATTTCCTACATCAATTACTGGTAAATTGTTCCAAAATGTTAGTTTGTGTGGAGGAATTATGGCAGCTAACTTATCTATGATGGTAGATTTTCTCGAAGAGTCAATCCCTTTTGGTGTTGAACGATAAGAAATACTCATGATATGAGGACTTTTCAGGTATTTATCGTTCATGAAACGCAATGCAGTAAATTCGTCGTCGTCGAAGTTATTTTTATAATAAAGGTCAAAATCGTTTCGTTTAAATGTTACCTGTACCATGTTTTTTAAATATGCTCTAGGGTTGGATTTTTGAATACGCCTATCTGATATCAAATTTGGAATGTTTATGAAGTTTTCTGGTTTGAGAGACTGTACTATTACTTTGCTGTTATTAATGGACAATCGACCGGCATTAAATGACAGTTTTTAGATGACATGCAGTCGGAATTGTTAATTATACTCTTGTGTATTGCTTCATTGACAGTATCAAGTCTTTTCTTTGACAAAATAATATTATAAATGGTTTTGACGGTTGCTGTAGCTGGAGAGGTGCATGTCTGGCTGATGTTGATGCCTGTAAGTTACTTTTGACCAAAACCTTTTGACTTGAAGATGTAGTGGAAAAGTCTTCATCAGAATCATCACTTGAGTTGGGAACATAGTCCTTGTCGCGAACTGAGTCATCAGAATCGAAATCAAGGGATAACTGACTATTTAATTTTGGCAATGGTGATTCTGGCATAAAACTATTGGTAAAGTGTGCAGCCGGACTTCTTAAATTATTAGTTTCACACAGTTGTTGTTCTTCAGATATAGACGGCATTTTTTCATAACAAGTCAAATCCTTGAGTTCAAGCATACGTGGTTTACTTGGTGAAGGTAATGATTCACAGGCGGTATTACGTGAAGAAAAGGTCTCGTTCAAGTTATCTACATGTATTGCTAGATCTTGAAGGTAGTGAGAACGTAATGTGGTTTGAGTCTCGCAGAATTTGTCAAACACTTGGGAAGTCATGGAGTATGGCCGTGCGTAAAGTTTATTCATTGTCTTTTCAATTTTTGTATCCACTTTTATTTTCGTTGTTTCTTTGCTGTCATGTGATGTCGAAATTGTGGTAACACAATTATTTTCAGCACCTACCATATTAAGTATTGCTTTTGCTCGTGATGAAAACACTGATCTTCTGGATCTGTTAAAAAAAAACATGCTAAAATGTAGATGGACACACCGAGCGACAGATAAAGCTCAAACTCGTTAGTCTGATCTGGTCAATGTTCACGCCAATGAAATGATCTAGCTATAAACTAACCATCACTTTATTATTATGGCAAATTTGAAACTGTATAATGTATATATAAACGATGTTTTAAGAACAAATATCTATATTTTTCATTTATTTCTGTGCACACAATACACCTAAAGAAAGAGAAACTTAAACCAATAACAAGTTCAAAGTATCATATTCACGTTTTGGCCATGCGATATTCGAATCCTTAACCTTTGAGTACGTAGTCTGGACCGCCAGATCGGCATAGGACGCAGACATAATAATAAGCCAGCAAAATAAAATAGCCCAATTTGAATAATTCCGTCTACTATAAGCTGCCTAATCAATAATTAACTTACATCTAAGATCATGCAAAAATTATGGCGGCAAACCCACGGTCGACCGCGATAGCTATTTGGTAGGTAAGTAGGTATTTGGCATGGCGCATGGTAGAACGTTATAAACGTCTTCGTTCCCGGGCACCATTTTGAAGCTTTGCGCTTATGAGACCCATAAATTATTTATTTACTGCAATAACTACTTTAAAATAGTATTTACTTACCTGGGTATTTGGTCAGTCATTGTAAATATGGCGGGAAACCTTCCGCTCCACGAATGACACGCGAAGACGACGATAGAGACTAGGGCCACAACTGCGCGGGGGTGAGAGGCGAGAGCACGTAGCGTCTTTTTAGCCAAGTATTTTGGCTTAGTGTCTTTTTAACGGAGTATTTATACCATATAATGAGTAACTAAAGGTGGTTAGAGGTGTAAGAAAAGTATTTCTTGATTATTATTGTACGAGTCCTATGCTAAAACGTCGTTAGTAGATGTTAACGTCCTTCTAGTGTAGTAATATTATTAAACGCCTTTTTAGCTAGGGATATTTATAGAAACTAATAAACTGTTTCTTGGCTTAAAAGTAATTAAAGTATCTTTAAGACTTTTTAGTGTAGCAGCGTCGAAAAAACGTCTTTTTTGCCAAGCAAAACTTAGGAAAAATATTGAAAATTATGGCGTTAAGGGTTACATGTGCCCTTTTAGTTAAATAAGGATGGTTAACGTACTTTAAGTTACGTAAACTATTATTATTTTAGTGTTTAACGTCCTTTTCGTAAAAATTATTTCAAAAAGTATAAATGTTAAAAATATAACACTTAGACAGATCGATAGAGAATTTTTTTCTACATACAATGGCGCTGAAAGCTCAAAATCGACCCTCTGAGGGTTAACGTCTTTCTTGTTAATGGACGGCAGAGAAGCGGTGGCTAAATAGTTATAGGTGTTGCTATTTAAAAAAAAATTACTTACCAATGCCTCCTTTTCAGCTAGAAGCGGATCTTTCTGCGTTACTTTTTTATTTGCTCGATAGTACGGATTCGGAGGTCCCACGGGTCTGAAAATTAAAAAAAAATCATTACCGCCGTTCATTTGTTGAAACACAATTTTTCTTCAACTGTTTTCTTTTTTGAATCAAATTGTACAGCTGCTTGTTTCCCAAGTGTTAAATAATACAATGATGAATGAAGAAGATGAAAGAGTTTAAATGATTCAAAAAAGAGAGGATGTCCATACGTGAATAAATTAAATGTGGATGTTTAAATACGAATATATATATTAGAACTATCAAACTAAATACTCATGGATTGTTAGAAATAATATGAAAGAAAATTAAACACGAAGTGCCGATCACTTCGAGATGGTTCCAACGAGATATAAAAGTAAACTTTCATCTCAACTGTGTAAGTAACATCAGGGATAACGTCATTCATAGAAAACAACTGTTCAATTTGACAACCATATTTGACTCATCCTAATTTCATTTTCGTTCATGTCCTATAGAAATGCATATATTATTAAAATTTTACATTAATTTCCTTTTATATTTACCGTAAGTATCATCTTTATGATCAACAAAATTATATTTGTTATTATCTTCATCTAAAATCATATTTAGTGTAGGATGTTCTGCCATAAAAGTAATTGTTATGGTTACCTTAAAAACATCTAAAGCTATTTCCCTTTTTAGCATATTTGGGTCAGACGTTTCTGTGTTCTGAGTCATAACATTATCTGGGTCGTCGAGCAAAATAGCTATGTATATTAGATCTTTATTCTACTTTCCACAAATCACAACATTTTGATAAAGGTATATTATCTATCTACCTATATATATAACAATGAAACCCGTATCCCGTTGTCACGCCATAACTTTAGAAAGGCGAGACCGATTTGGCTATTTTTTTAAATTGTGGTTGTGATAGTCAGGAGAAGGTTCTTATAAGAGAAAAAATATCCTGGAAATCCTAGGGAACGGGAGAAAACGGGATTGGGCGTACGAAGTCGCGGGCATAAGCCAGTACTTGATACAATCGTAGAGCACATAATCATTTACTTTCTTATTTAGTATTCCGATGACTACGTGTTAATCTTTTAGCAATCCGAAGACTAATTCTCTAAAAGAGAAAAAAAGCTAAAAGAGGATAAAGCCTCCAGTGCTAAAAGAGGCCAAAGTAGCTTTTTTAGGCTGTACTTACTTAGCTTATTTTTATTTCTTGCATGATTTGATTAGTTCAATGTCAACTCTTACCTCCCAGTATTAGCGACGACTACTCTTTGAGGTACAGAAGCTGATGCTGCTACAGTTTGTGCTATGTTGTTACTCGCTGCGATCTCACCCACATTCGATGGTCCTAAGGAAAAAAAAATAGAACTTTAAAGAGATTTATTGAATCTATTGAATTTATATCCAGTTCTTCTGGATTTCCGAACCGATCAACTGCGGTGTGTACTGTGCTGCGGTGGCTGGACAACCGGCTGCCGTGCAACGTGTCGCGGGTTTAATTCTCGCACGGAACAACACTTTGTGTGATCCACAAATTGTTGTTTCGGGTCTGGGTGTCATTGTGTATGTGAACTTGTATGTTTGTAAACCCACGACACAGGAGAAAATCGTAATCGTACGTTTTACATTACTTTTACATGATCCACGCATTTTGTCTGACTGTATGATTCCTCAATTTTTGTTTTCGAGTAAAGAGTATATTTTATAACATTGATTGACTTACCTGGTGGCATGCCAAGTCCCCATGCGTTTATGTCGTTAGCGTCATTCAGTGTCGGTTTGAAGTTTGATATCGCGTTTCGATGGATATCACCAATGATATAGCTGGAGAGGATAATCAAACATTAGTAATGAATAATTATTATGTTTTAAAAGAAAGATCTTACGGCGCTTACTGCAAATGTTTTAGAAAATCAATACCTACAAATACTTGTCAAGTATTTAAGAACTATGTTCCATTTTTTATGGAATAGGAGGCAAACGAGCAGACGGATCACCTGATGGTAAGTGATCAGCGCCGCCCATGGACACTCGCAACACCAGTGGAGTCACAGGTGCATTGCCGGCCTTTTAAAAAAGAATACGCTCTTTTCTTACAGCTTTGAAGATTGTATAGATTCGGAAATACCGCCGACGACAGATCATTCCACAATTTTGCTGTGCGAGGCAGAAAGCTACGTGAAAAGCGCACAGTTGTGGCCTGCCAACCATCAATATGATGGGGATGCATATATATGCAGTCGTTAATGTTCAGCAGTGGATGCCTTTTGGCTGATATGATGATGAAGATTAACTTTAGTTATTTATTTCTCGTACGCAATAATTCTTCGAAATTACAGCCTACATAGAGACGCCATCAAAGATGTTCTTAATTTTCTTAACACTTCAGTATTATGACCTTCAATTTGTTATTGATTAACGGTCAATTAAAACCCACTTTAGGCTGAAGTTCTCAAGGCTCTATAGCTTTCTCTCTACCCATATAATAAATGATGTTGCTACCAAATGCCATAAAATACGAACGAAAAAAAAGATATATTAATTTATTAAAACTACGTATCGTAATAGGTGAAATTTAATTGATTTTAAATATTAATATGTTTATCAAAATGCTAAAATGTTTTGGTAAAAACGATAACGTTATATAACACTGGTAATATTTGAACTGTGTTGTATAAAAATGTCGTGGTAAACAAGTTTTAACAAGAATAACTTCTGTAGAAACTTTCAAGCTGTTGTAAAGCAAAACTTGAACATATAACAGCATCAGTCTTTTCTCAATTAGACATTTATAAAACCAATTAAAGTTTGAAATTCTTAGTAAGTTTGAACCTTCTACATTTACTATAGTTTACTGGGGTACCTACTCCAAATGTTCGCGAACGGACACCGTCGATTGGAACTGGTCAGCTCCGGACTGTATCATTTCATTTTATTATCCTCAAGATTATTTTCTTTTTCAGTCTTTTTGACTGGATTTGGGTTTGCATTGTTCTCACATAATCGAACCAATAAAACTATGTAACTAGAGAATTGTATTGTAGACCTGATTGAAAAAGAGTAACCTATGGAGTTTCTTGCTCGTTCTTCTCCATAGGAATCTACGCCTTGGAATGCTTGGAATGAGCAACTAGCTTCACTTATAAATTTTTGTTGTTTGACGTTCAAAAGTGCCACCTTGGTCTAAATGAAATAAATGATTTTGACTTTGACTATATCTTCCTTATTATCATAGTACTTACTCAGTGCCAAGTGGAGCTCCAGAAAGTGGCCAGTTCTCGCTCTCGAAATGTTCTGAGACTGGAGGTGGACCAGCGCTGTGAGGTCGCACCACTATTGTTGATGGATGCGATGCATGGCCACCGTAGGGCTGGTGATGAGGTCCCTGAGAATATAAATATTGTCAGAGTAGAGAAAGATGATGAAAACCAAGGTATTAGTTACTGCATATGGAAAAGTAGCTTTCTATATGCAAATATAGCCTTTTATGCCACGACGGTGACAAAAACAGCACCCGGCCCATCTGATAGTAAGCGGTTACAGTGGTCTATGTACGCTTGCTACACTTGTGACATTACATCGTGGACCTTTCCGACCCTTAAAAACCTTTAGTACCTTCTTCAAGAAACCCATATTGTAGCCTCCTAGTGAAATCATAGCAGAGAGTTCATTCCACAGTCGGAGAGTCCGTGGGAGGTAATTCCTCTGAAACCGAACTGTACGAGGTTCCCTAATTCTACATTATAGGGAGTTTAATTTTTTTTTAAACAACGAATCTCTCCAACATTCCAGAATTTGAATTTGAATTGAGAACGACGACGTTACACGCATTCTTTTTTAGATACCTCTGTATTGTTTAGGACGATTACTTATTATACAATTGGAATATTTCTTACAATAATGATTAATGTACCTATAAGCGACGAATATTTAATTAATAGTATCCTCTTTCCTTCATAGCTTGTACATATATTAACTTCAACAGGAAGTTTTTAAGTACTTCTAAATAGAATATAGGAAAGTTGTCCATTGAAATTTACGTGTATCTAATCATAGACGCTACGGATGCCTAAACATTGCGTGTTCCGTGTTAAAATTACTAACTTACTGAGTAACAAAAATTGTAATGATTATCTATAAAATGATGAGTCTATTTAACGTAATAGTGGTTAAGATGAAGGTGGAAAGAATATTACACATTGCTATTAATACGTTCAGTGAAGAGAATGATCAAGTGCAAATAGTCATGTTTAATCGTAATTGTTTAAACTTCGTCAACAAATCTATACTACAAATTACATAAACGAAATTGTATTCGAACTGTTGAACTGCAATTAAATGTTAACACTCAAAACAAGATAATATTATTAATATATAAACGGAAGGTAATTTTACTGAAGACTACATGACAACAGCCCACGCTGATATCGTGGGAATCAACGCATAATAAATACTTCATAGTACAAGCAAAGGTCACGTTCATTGACTTTTTGGACATTTTAAAAACTACTTTCAATACGAAATGAAATAAATATGGATAGCATGATGAGAAACACGCGATTTTTGATTGGCATGATAAAAACTATGTTGATGCACGACATGGCAAAAAATTATGGACAATGTTCCGTGATTTAAATCGATTCGCTGATGCCAATGTGCAGTCATGTAATAAGTTAGATAATAGTAGGTAATGATTGTTGATTATAGTTTTAAAGCATTTAGCTTCACACATTGAATATCTGATGGACAAGCCCATTTATTATTGTTCAGCTATATTTTTAATAGTAGTTTAAGAGACATTTCTGTTATAAGTGTTATAAGTAAAAATATATTTTTTTTAGTATACAAGTTTATTTTCGAAATACACAACGGGGTAGATAAAATAGAAAGAATTGTTGAGTATTGCCTCAAGGTGGACATAATACTGACGGAACTGGGGACGTTAGGGGACGGACTAGTTAAATCTGGAAGCAATATTGCAGCCTCATAGAAAGCCGACGTGAAACAACGTTTGTGTTGTTTTTTATCGTGTGAATGAGGTTACCGGAAGCCCAATTACCCCCCTCCCTAGTCTCCCTAAACCCCCGAATCTTGGGCGCCGAACTTGTTGCGGCGTCCTGCTCGGACGCTGCTCATGTCACAGAGGGTCATGGCGATCCGAATGATCCGCGGATACCGCACGATCTCCGGGGAGTCGGCGAACCTCCTTGCCGGGTCACCGCCGTGGGATCTGGAGGCGAAGGTGCTCGCGCGCGTGTATCGCATACGCGCGGAGGCACGTCGCCGGGGCGAAACTCCTCTGCCGTGCCAGATAAGTGCGTGGCGGGATGAGCTCCGGCGCGATCTCATGGCGGAATGGCAGCAACGACTGTCGCAACCGAGGGCTGGGCTCGCTGCCATTGCAGCGGTAAGACCCCTCTTTGAGGAGTGGCTTGAAAGACGCTACGGCGTCCTCACCTACCGCCTGACGCAGGTCCTCACCGGACATGGAAGTTTCGGGAGATACCTGTGTCTGATGGGGCGGGAGGAAACGCCCGGGTGTTATCACTGCGAGGACCGCCCTGAGGACACGGTGGAACACACCGTAGCGGAATGCCCTGCGTGGGCTGAGCACCGCCGTGCCCTCAGGGAAGTGATCGGCGATGGCGACCTCTTGCGTCCGGGCCTAGTGCAGGCCATGATGCGGAGCGAGGGGGACTGGGATGCCGTCTCCTCCTTTTGCGAAGCAGTCATGCTAGCTAAGGAGGAGGCGGGACGCGTGAGGCAGCGAAACGCTGCCTCCTCGCAACCCAGCCATCGCGAAGGACACACCGGGCGTCGGGAATCGCGGGACGATCTCCGGCCACCGTAAGCGCGGGCCTGCGGACGGCGAGCATGGGTGGCTCCCCGTCCGACCAGAAACAGACCCGAGCGTACGGCGCGTCGCGTTCCGCGCGCGCCTCAAAGAGCCATCAGACCACCACAGATGGGGCCCAATAGGGCCGATGCCGATTCGGAGTCGCGAAGAACCTAACGGGTAACCGGGGCTCCGGCTTGACGTGCAGGAGAAGGAACGGGGTGGTTTTTAGTCAGTAAGAGTCTGACACTCCCTTCCGCCTCACGCAGGCGGGAGCAGTCATTCGATGATTTTCCCCCCAAAAAAAAAAAAAACCCCCGAATTTCGAAATTCTCATTATAGATTTTGACGAGATCAGTCTTGTTAATGGCAATATCCAAAAGCATCTAATAATACGTATTCGTATACGTTTTAGTAATGATATAGACAAACCTTATGATGATGAGTAATCAAGTGATGATGATGGTGATACTTCGTCGTGTGATAGTTCTGGTGGTACCAAGAGCAAAGCTTGAAGATATGACTCAGTGCTGGGAAGACGAATAGCAGGAGTTTGAGGAACATTTTCTTCGCAGTCGTCACTCCCATGATCAAAGGTAAAACGAAGACTAATTTCAATGCAATCAGTTTAATGACTAAGATGATTGCTATGGCCGCTGTAATTAGCTTCTTCTTTATGTATTTTTCTGTAACAAAGATTAGAAATTATAATATGGTCAACATTTTTGACGTGGATTACAAGGAACTAAAGTGCTCTGTAATTTGGTATTTCAATAGAACTTTTATGTCTAACGTCTAATTTATTATAGTCTAGATATGAGTAATGTTCTAATTCTCATATACCTACTTATTTTACTTTTTAAGCACTGATCCAACTGTTCATTCTTCGGGTCTGTTTTGCAACTTGTTTTTATTGTATGCTCGCATACAACATAAATGACTGAGAATATACCTACAGTTATCCAAAAATCGAATAATGTTATTGGTATTGGTTACTTACTTATCTTCTTAAAAAACAACCTCCCCTCTCCATTGCTCTCCTGTGGCTCCAGATCTATATGTACCAGAGCTCCAGTCTTTGTCAGCGCCCTGGGGGACACCCTCAACGTCGCTCCTTTGAAGAACATCTCAGGGAGAGTCAGCTTCATGTCATGTGTTACCAGGAACTTGACACTCTTGTCATATAGGGCGTCCGTAATTTCTTCAAAAGGAGATTCTGGAACAAAAACATTGGTTAGACTTTGATTTTGAAGTGAATGCTATGAGAACAGAGATGTCACAATAACAACAGAATGAAAACTATAAGAGAAGTTCTTTCTTCAAGTTGTGGTAAGTATATAAACGTAACTGATAGTGTTATAGAATCCTTTACTTCTATTTTGAAAATGGAAACAACACTAGTTATAGAACTACTAACTTTTACTCGCGGCTTCGCTCGCGTCGCAAAAGGATAAAAAGTAGCCTATGTGACATACACCAATACATATAGCGCCATCTATACCAATACTTTTGTTTTCCCTCAGGAATATCAATCTTTTCCGGAAAAAAAGTACCCTATTATTTAATCCGGACTTCTAACTTTACATAACATAACATCACGCCTTTTATCCTCAAAGGGGTAGGCAGAGGTGCACATTATACCACTGTACAATGTAATACCCACTTTTCACTATTTATGTTATGAGTCCCATGTAATAGGGGGTGAGCCTATTGTTCTAACTTTACGTCTGCGAAAATTCAAAGCAATCGGTTTAGTAGTTACGGCGTGAAAGCGGAACAAACAAACAAACACACAACTTTCCGATTTATAATATTAGTAAGGATACCTGAAGACAACGTACCAAACGTAAGTGTATCTACGGAAACAAATTAACCACCGCAATTAATAACCGGTCTTACTCTAAAATTTCTGGATTGATCTAGTTTTTTAATAGGAACTGAATAGAAATAATACCGTAACTATTATTCGTCTACATACCGATCAAAAACAAACAAAGCATGATGAAGTAATTCAACAATAAGCTCATTAGCCGTAACTTCACTATTATCATTTAAACAGTTCACACCTTACACACAGACTCACCTACTATTACCAGACAATTGTTACACTGTAGGGGAAATTGTATCATGTTGTAATTTGCCATAACGTTTCACCATTTCCCATTTCTCGATCGAACTTTTCCTAGCAACTACAATGGCATCAGATATTTCTCAAGAATTATGATACAATATCAATTTCTCTTCCGAAGTCACGTAGTGTTGATTGTGATTGCAATTTATTGAATTTTAATAATGGATTAGAAAATATTTTTGTAAGTATGGACCATCATTTTAATCCTGGTGTTTAAAACTGTTTTCTTTACAAAGATGATTCATTATTGCGTAACTGCTATTAGTCAACATAACATAACATAATATCACGCCTTTTATCCCCGACGGGGTAGGTAGTAGGTAGTACATTATTCCACTGTACAATGCAACACCTACTTTTCACTATTTATGTTATGAGTCTTATGTAATAGAGGGTGAGCCTATTGCCATATACCGGACACAATTCCAGGCTCCGTGCTACTACTGAGAATTTATAAAAACTCAGTGGTACTTTGCCCGATCCGGGCATCGAACCGTCTTTGTCATCAATAATCAAGGAAATCAATGATGATTTATTTGTTATAGAAAGAAAATATCTCTTATTAAAACACTAGCGTTGAATACCGCTACTCAATTTTAAGTCACACTTATAGTTCTGTTACTATAGATTCTTTGTAATATGACAGAGATCGCACGATATTTAATTACAATTTAAAAATGAGTCATCATCAATAGCCTATAAGTCCTCACTGCTGAGCAAAGCCTCTTCTCACACGGAAAAGGTTTGAGCATTAATCACCACGCTTGCTCAATGCGGGTTGGCGATTTCAAACTTATAATTAGAAATTATAAGCCCAGGTTTCGTCACGATGTTTTCCTTCACCGTTTGTCAGTGGTGTCTAAATAATCATAGAAAGTACATATAACTCGGAAACAGTTACATTGGTACTTGCCGTTGGTAGGTTTCGAAGCAGCACCCTCATGTATTAGAAGTGCGTCATAAACCTCCGGGACACCACGACGTTTTATTAAAAATGAGTAACCTTTCAGTATGCTGCGTTTAAGCGCATCCTCCCCAGGGGGCCAAACGCCTCCTGCCGGAGGTTATACGCCGGGGTCGTGCGGTCCATGGCCCTCTACGGCGCCCCTGTTTGGGCGCCGAACTTGTTGCGGCGTCCTGCTTGGACGCTGCTCATGTCACAGAGAGTCATGGCGATCCGAATGATCCGCGGATACCGCACGATCTCCGGGGAGTCGGCGAACCTCCTTGCCGGATCACCGCCGTGGGATCTGGAGGCGAAGGTGCTCGCGCGCGTGTATCGCATGCGCGCGGAGGCACGTCGCCGGGGCGAAACTCCTCTGCCGCGCCAGATAAGTGCGTGGTGGGATGAGCTCCGGCGCGATCTCATGGCGGAATGGCAGCAACGACTGTCGCAACCGAGGGCTGGGCTCGCTGCCATTGCAGCGGTAAGACCCCTCTTTGAGGAGTGGCTTGAGAGACGCTACGGCGTCCTCACCTACCGCCTGACGCAGGTCCTCACCGGACATGGAAGTTTCGGGAGGTACCTGTGTCTGATGGGGCGGGAGGAAACGCCGGGTGTCATCACTGCGAGGACCGCCCTGAGGACACGGTGGAACACACAGTGGGAGAATGCCCTGCGTGGGCTGAGCACCGCCGTGCCCTCAGGGAAGTGATCGGCGATGGCGACCTCTCGCGTCCGGGCCTAGTGCAGGCCATGATGCGGAGCGAGAGGGACTGGGATGCCGTCTCCTCCTTTTGCGAAACAGTCATGCTAGCTAAGGAGGAGGCGGGACGCGTGAGGCAGCGAAGCGCTGCCTCCTCGCAACCCAGCCATCGCGAAGGACACACCGGGCGTCGGGGATCGCGGGACGATCTCCGGCCACCGTAAGCGCGGGCCTGCGGACGGCGAGCATGGGTGGCTCCCCGTCCGACCAGAAACAGACCCGAGCGTACGGCGCGTCGCGTTCCGCGCGCGCCTCAAAGAGCCATCAGACCACCACAGATGGGGCCCAATAGGACCGATGCCGATTCGGAGTCGCGGAGAACCTAACGGGTAACCGGGGCTCCGGCTCGACGTGCAGGAGAAGGAACGGGGTGGTTTTTAGTCAGTAAGAGTCTGACACTCCCTTCCGCCTCACCCAGGCGGGAGCAGTCATTCGATGATTTTCCCCCCTTAAAAAAAAAAAACCTTTCAGTATAGCGAGTAGGCTAACAAAACATGGGAATGTTTTTATTTAAAGTCAATTAAAAATCACTAGTAAAAGCTTGTTTGTACACTTTCCTATATAAAACAGAACTCACACGCCCTACTCACATAGATGTCCCATTACAAAACACTATCGCTCGTTGCGTGTTACGATGGCTGCCCATAGAATAATAAATTCAACGCGTTACAATATAATCGAGTGTAATAACGAGCCATTTATTTGTCTGTCGTGTTGTTTGTTGAGGTTTATTATTTGATTTGTTATCGTTGTTATGTGTAATGGAGAAGTTTATGAGATTTCGATATTTTTGAAGATTTTTAAGGGTTTTGTGACGTAGATTTGGTTTTAGCACTTAGGTGAGTAAACATAACAACACGTCTTTACCCCCAAAGGGGTAGGCAAAGGTGGCTACGGCACTTAATGCCACTGTACAATATAACACCCACTTTTCACTATTTTTATGAGTCATGAGTCCTAAGTTATGAGTCCCATGTAATAGGGGTGAGCCTATTGCCATATACCGGACACAATTCCAGACTCCGTGCTACAACTAAGACTCTTTTTTAAAATTCAGTAATACTTTGCCCGACCCGGGAATCGAATCTCGAACCCGAGACCCCTTATCCAGTCGCACTTGCGACCACTCGGCCAACGAGGCAGTCGGACTTAGATTAGTGTTAAGTCAAAATCAATAAGCATTTATTTTAACAGGTACTTTTGAAATGTCAAACAAGTTTCAAATAGTTGTAGTGGGTCCCCAAAATTCTCACCAATAGATTTGTTCCTTATTTTTTTGGTACATGTAAATAATTAAAGAAAAGACCCTGCTAACAACTGTTGTTAATAATATTAACAAAACTTGTAATATAATTCATGACCGACCTAATGTAGGGCAACATTATTATTAAATAAACAAAGAAAGATCACTAGGTACTAGTAATTACATATTTCATTATCACTAAATCGGACAAAACATTTATGCGGTACAAAACACTCTCACAACACATCATACTATGTATTATTAACTTAAGTATCAAAGAAAGCTTCTGCTCATTTCAAAGACACCATTCTGTGGCACAACGATGAATGAACCACCATAGATATCATCGTACTCTGCACCCAAAACCTTTAAATTTCTCACAAGTTCATACAAATTCTACAATTCTACACGTTTTTCTAAAACCACAGCATCCAAACGTTTACAAGAAGTACTTGTCAACAACGAGACTATGACTATGACAGGTGTATCCCTTTGTGGTGAACCACAGAATTAGCTTCATGAACCACTGACCTACTGGGGAAATAGGCTTTTGTTGTTCATTGATGTATATGTGTTATTTACTGATCTCGGAGCTACAAGCGTTTATGTTGTATGTATGTAAATGTGGGAGAGCTATGCTTGGGCGTGAATGGGCCGGCTCGACCGGAGTAATATTGGTACCACGGCCTAACAGAAAACTGATGTGAAACAACGTTTGTGTTGTGTCTATCCCCCCAATCTCTCCAATCCCTGAATTCCTAACAATCCTCAAACAACACATCTTTTGCATTCCAGGTGTCAATGGGCGACTCCGATTGCTTACCATCAGGTGATACGTCAGCTCGTTTACTGGCGTATCCCATAAAAAAATGAAATCATAAAAAGAATACTTAAAAAATTACGCAAAATCGTAGAACATACATGGAGGTGATTTGGATACTAACACATAACATCACGCCTTTTATCCCCAAACGGGTAGGCAGAGGTGCACATTATGCCACTGTACAATGTAACACCCACTTTTCACTGTTTATGTTATGAGTCCCATGTAATAGGGAGCCTATTGCCATATACCGGGCACAATTCCAGACTCCGTGCTACAACTGAGAAATTTAAAAAAAACCCAGTAATACTTTGCCCGACCCGGGAATCAAACCCGAGACCCCTTGCCCGGCAGTCGCACTTGCGACTCTCGGCCAACGAGGCAGAGTTGGATACTCTTCATCATAAATTATTTAAATTTTATGCTTGAACGTCGACTCCCCGGCAACCGTGTATGCGAACTTCTGCCTTCTGTTATTCAACATTTCGTTAATAATAACAAAATAAACTAACCGCATTGAGGTTTTTTATACTCGTCACCATCCTGATTATAATGACAATCATTAGTAGGTGAAAGTAGAATTAATTAATTCAATCACTTTCAATACAGTTATATTCACAAACGTAGTCAAATACAACTTGTAGGTAGCTTAATTTAGATAACAAATTTAATTATGTAAATATTATTCGTTTTTTTTACAAAAAAGAAATATTATTATGAATATTGAAATGTTTGTTAATAATTATTCATATATATTATTTAATATTGATTTAGTGATTTCTTTTTATATTACTATTTATTTCTGTATATATAATGCGATGTTTACATAATTATTTTAATTTCAACGTAATATCGCGTGATTTATTTACTTTATGGATTTCGTAGTTCATTGCCATTTCTGTATAACAATGTACAGCTGTTTAATCTTCGAGTTACTACGTTTAATTAAATACTTTTTGTTTTTTTTTTGTTTTTTGGATGGATCGAAAACATGTAAAAAGAAGGTGATAAGGTGTTTATAGAGACGTCTGTTGTCAAGAATATTATACTAGCTTCCTGAGCTCTGGTTTCCTGCATAGATAACTACCACCTTCGTACATAATTAGTTTAAAATATAATATAGATGCTGCCTCATTGGCCTAGTGGTCGCAAGTGCGTCTGCCGGGCAAGGTGTCTTCGGTTCGATTCCCGGGTCGAGCAAAGTATTACTGAGTTTTAAAAAATAATCTCAGTAGTAGCACGGAGTCTGGAATTGTGCCCGGTATATGGCAATAGGCTCACCCCCTATTACATGGGACTCATAACATAAAATAAATAGCGAAAAGTGGGTGTTACATTGTAGTGGCATTAAGTGCCGAAATATGCACCTCTGCCTACCCCTTCGGAGATAAAAAGGCGTGTTGTTGTGTTATGTTATGTGTATAATATAGATTGTGATTGATATATCTTACTGTCATAATAAAGTTAAAGAGTTTGTTGCTTTGTTTGAACGCGCTATTATCGGGAACTATTGATTCGATTTGAAAACGTATTTTTGTTTAAGATAGTCCAATTATCAACAAAGGCTATAAAATATCACGCTACCACTAATAAGAGCCTAGCAGAGCCGTACCAGTTACTAGATAAATCATTCTATATGTAAGTATTTAATGTATCTTTCATTTAACCAGTTTTTTATAGAATAAGCCGGTAAACGAGCAGACGGATCACCTGATGGTAAGCAATCGGCGTCGCCCATGGACACCTGGAACACCAGAGGCGTTACAAGTGCGTTACCAGCTTTTTGGGGATTAGGAATTTGAGGATTGTTGGGGATTCCGGGAACGGGGAGATTGGGGAGGGGAGGTGGCAATGTTTTGCTTAACCAAGCATTTTTTTATGGAATATGAGGTACACGAGTCGACGGATTACCTGATGGTAAGTGATCAACGCCGCCCGCAACACCAGAGGAGTCAAAAAGAAAAGAAAAATCTTTATGTTAAGTTAAAAACAAGTTAGATATACAGATAAATCATTCTATTAACGGGAACTGATGGATACATATTCATGTTCCAAGTCTGCCGTGAAATGGGACCAGTTCAGCATGTGCAAGACAAGGCCTTGCGCTGGTATTCAACTGGCCCCTTAAGTGACTCCCCTTAATAAGTCACAGGTGGGTTGCCGGCCCTTTAAAAAGGTATACGCTCTTTACTTGAAGATTTGCATTTATGACCATTATAATAAAGAGACGTAGGTACAAATTACTACAAAAGTAATTAGCATCAGGAACAAAAGACAAACACACTGACCTCTAGGCAGGGCTCTCTAAAATATAAGTTTTTCAACTTTCAACCTATACTTCTCACATTTAAGGTAATAAATTACTTGTGACACACCGAGAGAAAGTATTGGGAATTTCCATTAGAATATAAGTACTGACATAATATGTTTTCTGCTTTTTTGTTGAGAAATTGATGGAGTTTTTATGGCGCTGTTGTCGCTTTTGGGAGAAATAGCTTTCTGAATGGATTTAGTAAAAGTTTAAGAGCTGCAGAATTCTTGAGGTGTAGTTCCAAGTCGAGATTTATGTTATTACTTAAATTATGCATGATTTTTCAGTATTAACAAAAGATGAGAAAGTACTTCAAAAAGTTTTTATGTAGTGACATCTCCTGAGTACAATTCCAGAGTTTAGGCTACTACAGTGATGTCGCGGAGAACCTAACGGGTTACCGGGGCTCCGGCTCGACGTGCAGGAGAAGGAACGGGGTGGTTTTTAGTCAGTAAGAGTCTGACACTCCCTCCCGCCTCACCCAGACAGGAGAAGTCATTAGATGACTTTCCCCCCTTAAAATAAGGCTATTACAGTAATAATTTTGAAGTCCTAAAACCAAAAAGTCCCTTTTGACCAATCCCTAAAGTGATAAAACGTACCTTTTCCGATCCCTGCCTCAATAAATACATCAAAAAGACCTCAACAACAACAAAATACAAAAATACTTAGACGTATCTACATCACAGTACAATCTATGTAGTAGAATAGTACAAAAGCTAGATACAATCCATTCATTGATTGTACATACCACAGCCGTAATAATAGTATAGTCATCAATGTTCCTGCATTCCTAGCTCATAGAAATTGTAGCACCTAAAACGAACATTAGAACATGCCTAACTTTTTCTTCAAGCACGCCTCACGCCAACATAACAACATTATAACAACAGTTGCGCAATCAAATGTAACCCTTATTTCACACGCAATAAGAATTACAGCAACCGTAAATACTTTGGTGGCGGACACGAAGAAACGTTTCACGGAAATGTGTGCGATTTTCAACCTTATTCTTTAAGTTATAAGGTGGTTGTTGTATAGTGTGTTTGTTAGTTTATTTTGCTTTCACTGTGGAATGCAAAATGCTTTCGAAATCACGTTTGCGATGAATTAATTTACAGTCTTTACAGATGATGGTTCTTGCTAAAAAAAATGAAAGTGGCAGAATAGAAGAAAAAAGTGATAATTAAATTAGACTATTGATAATAATTGGAAGGTTACTTTATTATGATATAATGCTAACCATTGTGATGACACAGCATATTTTAATACATTAATGGCGGCCATTATACCAAAAGTCAAAACAAAAAGTATTTGTTTTTAAACTATTGATTACGAAGGCTGTGGTTTGAGGGTCAAATGCTTTGTGAATTTAGTACTATTATATGCTCTGTAATTGAACCGGGTCTAGTATTCTGTTGTTATGAAAGATTTCTCTATAGGTATTAGCCAAATTGAATCGCATTGCACAAACAGGAGTTCTTTCCATCTGAAAGGATATCAAGTCTACCACACTCCCCATCCAGATGGCGGCGCTCACGCTGGGTCAGCTCTAGTAATAAAATGTAAACTGAAACATTGCCTACTGGAACCTTACTCAAGTAACCATTTACAGGCCACTAGTATCAGACTTGAAGATCGAACAGGGCCCATTGTTCTTTCAGCGATCTATTGTCCACCTAAGCATATTATCACTGACAATATGTTCGCAGATTATTTCAAAACTCTAGGCAATAGATTCATAGCCGGTGGTGACTGGAATGCCAAACACACATTCTGGGGCTCTAGACTCACTGTTACTCGGGGCAGACAATTAAAAAAGTGTATTGATCATTACAAGTACCATCCACTATCTACTGGGAAGCCTACTTACTGGCCGACTAATCCAAATAAATTACCAGATCTGTTGGACTTCTTTGTCATCCAGGGCCTAAGTCATGTTTTCACTGACATTGAACCCAGCCTAGATGGAACGTCGGACCACACTCCAATTATCCTAACGGTGCATTCTACCGTTGCAGTACGTGAAAGACCTATGTTCCTCCATAACGAGAAAACAGACTGGGATGGTTTTCGTTCATATATTGATAGTCACATCAACCTTCGAATCCCACTCAAATCACAAGAAGATATAGAAAGAGCATGCAAATATATTACAAACCTTATTCAGGTAGCAGCATGGGAAAATACCCCTTCGACAAATTTAGTACTGAACCCTACATCAACCCAGTCTATGGAAATCCAGAATAAAATAGCGGAAAAACGGCGTCTCCGTAGAAATTGGCAGCAGTCGCGTCACTGCTCTGACAAAAGTTTGCTCAATAAAGCAATTAAAGATTTATATGAGAGAATATAAAAAGTACACTTGAATTACTTTCTCCATCAGAACTTGGACAGCACTCTTTGTGGAAAGCCTGCAAGCATATAAACAGACCCCAACAACCATCTTATCCCATAAGATGGCAGTCGTCCTGGGCACGAACTGACCAAGACAAATCTCAGGCGTTTGCCATGCATCTGGCCCAAGTGTTCAAACCAAACGAAGGCAGTGACGAAAGTGGTAACTTGAACATCATACTGGAACAGGATATCCAATTGTGTCTACCCATAAAACCAACGTCACCCAGAGAAATAGCAAAAGAAATTAAATTCCTTAGTCCTAAAAAAGCTCCAGGTTTTGATCTAGTCACTCCGCAAATTCTTAAGAAGCTGCCAAGAAAATGTATCACCTTCCTGGCTTGCTTGTTTAACGCCATCTTTAGAATGTCCTATTTCCCAAATCTATGGAAGGTGTCAGAAATAGTAATGATCCATAAGGAGGGTAAACCACCACACGAATGCTCGTCTTATCGACCAATAAGTCTTACTCCAGTCATTTCTAAACTGTGGGAAAGGATATTCGTGAAACGACTCAACGATATAATGGATGAACATGCTACTATACCTTGCTACCAGTTTGGGTTCCGTAAGGCACATTCCGCCATAGAACAGGTACATCGAGTGTACCACACAATCAGACAATGCTTCGAAAATAAACAGTATTGCTCTGCTGCATTCTTGGACGTTCAACAAGCCTTTGATCGCGTTTGGCACAAGGGACTGCTCTTTAAAATCAAAGAAAAGCTGCCACATTCTGTTTTTCATATTCTGGAGTCCTATCTCACGGATAGATTATTTAGAGTTAAAGTAGGAGAGGCACGATCATCATTGTTCCCGATTGAAGCTGGGGTGCCTCAGGGCTCGGTACTAGGTCCTGTATTATACAGCCTGTTTACGTCAGACCTACCAACTACAGATGATGTCACTGTTGCTACCTATGCTGATGACATAGCCTTTCTAGCAGTGGACAGTCATGCCACAATAGCGAGTGAAAAACTTCAAAGACTTCTCAATTACACCTCAGATTGGCTTAGCAAATGGCGTATCGAAGCTAGTGCCCAGAAATCGACCCACATAACCTTCACACTGCGAAAAAGACTGTCCCCCGGTGTGCCTGAAGAATAACATATTACCTCAAACGGAATGTGTCAAATACCTGGGTTTCCACCTTGATAGACGACTAACATGGAAAAGTCACATAAAGGCAAAAAGAGACCAAATCAACCACAAATTTAGAAGTTTAAATTGGATGATGGGTAGAAATTCTGCGCTCAGCATTGACAACAAAATTTTAATCTATAACTCCGTACTGAAACCTATATGGACATATGGTATTCAGTTGTGGGGAGTAGCCAGCAAATCTAATACAACATGCATACAAAGGGTCCAAAACATTATCTTGAAAAACATTGCAAATGCTCCGTGGTTTACGAAAAATGACGAAATCCACGAGTACCTGCACATACCAACGGTAGCGTCAGAAATAGACCGCTATAAAAAACAACATCGTGAGCGTCTCGCCCACCACCCCAATCCACTGGTCATGGAATTACTTGACAATGCTAAAATCGTAAAAAGGTTAAAGCGACACCTTATAATATAAGTGACAACAGGCATTGGCCTGTTGTACTCAAAAGCCACATCCCACTTCACCACATCTGATTATAGTCTGGCGACTGATTGCAGATATACAAATTTAAAAAAAAAAAAAAAAAAAAAAAGGTATTAGCCAAAAGAAGTAAATAACTAGATCATAATAATTATTATGTTGTCGAATAAAATCGAAATGACTTAAACTAATTATGAGATTGTAAATAACTACATATATTAAACTAAACACAGACCTTCTAAAAAAACCGAAAATTCTTTTATAAAATTTCTAAAAATCCCTTTTTTGAAGTCTGGTAATTATGATATACCAAAAACTTCTATAGCATATCTATACCAAACACTTTTCTGAATACCGCATCAAAATAGGTTTATCCAATCGCGACATAATCGCGTTGTATGTGTGTATGTTTGAGCGGCTCATACATACATACATACATACATACACCCAAACATTCATACATTCCTGCAGGTGAAACTGAGAATCTACTTATTTTATTCTTGAAGTCGGTTAAAGAAATAAACTGGCTTTTTGTTGAATTAACTTTTAACCATATTTATATTTTTATTTAACCATACATAGTCACTGTTAACCTTTCCCATTCATATCCAAATAACTACTTCTCAATCCATAATCGAATCATGAAACACTTAAAAACATAACACAACCTTTTATCCTCGAAGGGGTAGGCAGAGGTGCACATTAAGCCAATTAATGTCATTGTACAATGTCACCCACTTTTCACTGTTCATGATATAAGTCCCATGTAATAGGAAGTGAGCCTATTGCCATATACCGGGCACATTTCCAGACTCCGTGCTACTACTGAGAATTATTAAAAAACCCAGTAATACTTTGCCCGATCCAGGAATCGAACCCGAGACCCCTCGCACTTGCAACCACTCGGCCAACGAGGCAGTACTTAGAACATTTTTCAAAACCAGTTCGGGAACATTTCGTCAACTAACACTTTTCTTCCTCCTCGTCAAATTATTACGTGAGTAAGCCGAAAACATAATAAATTATTACACTTTTCTCTTTATATCGAGACGAAAGTCACTCATATTGCTGCTGACCTTGAGACAGTTAATGCTGTCTACAACCATGAGTACCAAAGCTGTTGATGGTGTGGCCACAGGTGTGTAGCGTGGGTTCATAATGGAACTTGTTTGTAAGTCAATGCAATGTCACATCTAGTTGTATTGTTGTTATCATCGTGTAGCATTAATTTTTCTTTCATTTGAGCTGTTTGTACAGTTTCGTAAGTTTCGATTTTGATAATGAATACTAATTAGGTAATTTTTATGACGGTTAAAACCTACATAATACCTATATTTTTTATGGCATAAGCCGGTAAACGAGCATACGGATATCTGATAGTAAGCAATCGAGGTCGCCCATAGACACCTGGAATACCAGAGGCGTTACAAGTGCGTTACAGGCTTTTTTGGGGATTAGGAGTTTGAGGATCGTTGGGATTCAGGGATTGGGGAGATTGGGGAAGGGGAAGGTACTTGGGCCTCCGGTAACCTCACTCACACGACGAAACACAACGTAAGCGTTGCTTCACGTCGGTTTTCTGTGAGGCCGTGATATCACTCCGGTCGAGCCGGCCCATTCGTGCCGAAGCATGGCTCTCCCACACTTAATATATATAGTTTATACTTGACGTGAGTCAATCTATAACAGCAATTCTTCATACAGTAAATACTTGATTAAGTAGTGACATAACATCGCAATCATAATTAAATCATTTCTATTTTAGTAATGAGCTAGAGAATGTTATTCATTATATTTATAATAGTCGACAAGATCAAGGCTTTATGTAATGTCATTGACACTTCGATCCGAAACGTTACGACCCAGGTGAAAGAAAGTCCCCCGTTCCGTGGTGACTGGACAATTTATTTATACTAATACTAGCTTCTGCCCGCGACTTTGTACGCGAAAACTAGTTTTCTCCTGTTTCCATAGGATTTTCAGTACTTTTTATGTCTTAAGGACCTTCCCCCTAATAATAACAAATACAACAAAAAAAGAATTAGTGAAATCGGTCCAGCCATTCACGCGTGATGACTAAGGGAAAAAGGGTTTCATATCTATATAGATTTCATATTTTATTATTGTTCTGTAAGATTACGAATGGTATATTCTGAAGATTGAAGTTTCTCTCAAAAACATAGATTTTATTAAAAAATAAATTGAGTTTCTCCTTCCAGCCAACAGATTCATTTTGGTCATTTATTTCGGGTAGGGATTGGAAACAAGACTTAGACCGGTTTCTCATCAATAACATAACCAATTAGTTATTGGTGACTAAATCAATTGTTTATTCTACAGTCCAAGTAGCCAAGGAAAAATGACCTTTAGTGTTTGAAGTTGCGCTTATTATAAAGTACATTTTCCTATCAAAATCCAAGTTCAAGGCCATCAACAATGCACACACACTAAAACAACCAAAAATATAACTAATCATAATAATATTATAAAAAAGTTGTCACACAACAGGAACGAAAGTGAACAAACCAGTTTAAGACGTAAAACATTTCCTTCATGACCAGAGCTTTAGATACACTGGTTCTTAAACAGCTGCACATCAAGCTATGAATATCCAGCTTATCGTGGTCTCGCTTTATATGATCTTTCTGCACATTGAACGGTCAGTTTATACTGGTTTTGTTCAGCCGTGTGTGCGAACACGATATGAATTGCTTATTGTGTGAATAAACAAATGTGTTTTCACTGTGTCTGTGTTTCCTTAAGTCTCAATGATACATCAAAGTGTCGACAATATGTTTGTCTTCTAGAGAAATCTTAGTATGTCAGTAGTGTGCTTGTTGGCTCATTTATTTTTATTCAGTCTTTCTCTAGGTGCTTGCATGTCACTTGATTTTGTACGAGTGCTCTAAACCTCTTTAATTTAGAAGCAATAGATAATTTTAAGTGACTAATTTTTTCAGTCTGACTAAAAATCAAATCATAAAAGCACCCGCTCTAACAAGATCCCAGTATATCTAAATCAATTGTGTTTTGAGATACAGTACCATCAATTTTGTAATGCATAAACTAAGGCACTATAGTGATTAACAAGTTAAACACTATCACTAAATACAATCAAGTTTTACCACAACACAAAGCTTATAGGTACTACTATCTTTATAAGAAACCATAATATATAAAAATACAAACAAACACTCACCTGGTTCATCACCATCCACTTCATTCTCCTCCTCCAAGTACCGTGCCTTTTCTTCAGCACTATCAGTGCCAGTGAGGTAGATAGTATTAGCTTCCTTGCTATACTTGTTGATGTCCACATTGTTCTTCTTGAAGCACACACCACTAGTCACTTCCACATCACCGTTCACCCCTAACCTATCATCAAGGTAAGTGTAAACATTCTTCTGTAAACAGCTCACTGATGGAGTCACAGTACACTTGTTCAAAATATCGTCCCACAACACATTCCCAGTCCTAAATGTCCCATTCTGATAAACGTCACTAAAATATCTACCTGAAACACTCTCTATAATCTTCATTCGTTTCGCTATCTCATCGTCTTCACTACACTGTACTTGTTTAACACTAATTAAAACTATTAGTATGAACTTTGCTATCGTATTGACACACATTTTGTTTTTATTTCTATCTTCATTATGTCCAGCCATTGTCAGATCATCACTGTTTTCTTTTTTATCACTATTTTTTCTATGTCTTGCACACGTGTGGTCTGCTGTGGTATCTACTCACGTCTAGGTGGAGTAATTCCATTCTCTTGACGTTTTGTGAATTGTAATTTTGGAAAGTTATTCTGAATCTTGTTGACAGGTCAGATTATCTTGTGTGTTGATCTTGTCGTCGTTTCATCTGTAACAAATGTATTATATTAGATGACAGCCTATGACGGAGATGTTAATTTACAAACAAAAGCTACGATGAATATTTTCGATCACATAATACATTGAATAACAGTTAGAAAAATGAATATTTACATTTTAATGACCAATAAATAAATTGTTGAATATAATTTAAATATAAAATAAAACCATATAAACGTCTGCTCTCTTGAAAGGCTCTTTGGTAACTGAGAATAAATCGAATGTGATGTTATTATTAAAAGGAAATAGTACTCATATAAGTATGAGCCGATTAAGAAGAGGCTCATAATTTATGTAAATTTAATGATACACTCATAAATCAGTGATGATCGTAATATGAAAAATGATAAATGTGAAAATTGAAAGTATTTGAATGTTTGTGGTTTTCATTAATGAGCTTGTATAACATACGATCCCAACTTTTAGTACCTGAGAATATGTTCTAAGGCAACCTACTAATTTTATGAATGCGAAAGTGTGTATGTTTGTTAGTCCTTCCCGTCAAAACGGCTGATGGGGGGATCGAGATAAAATTTGGAATAGGCTAGACTGTGGTCTGAAATAACACATAGGCTACTTTCTATCCGACGAAGCCGCTAGCAGAAGCTAGTTTAGACTTTTCAGGTACTGTCCATTTTGAAAATCAACAAATCTAATAATAGGTACTTTCGAGGACACGTGATACGCATTCTACCGAAGCAAGGAAGCAATTAATATTTAGCAAGCGTTAAAGTTCAAAATTGTGTAAAATTTTATATTCTGGACCATCAGATATTAAAACGTACTATATATTCACGCCACATTTTGGAAAGTAGACTTACTGTACTTTTCTAGTGAAAGTGAGGTGTCATCGGAAATATATGACATTTTTTTTCTTATCCTAGTAAATTGGATATGGTTTGTTAGGCAGATGATGTTATGTATGACACTAACGAAGTTATGATAGATACCATGGTTTCTTTAAAATTGTATGTCTTTGATTCATTAGAGCGACTAGCATAGTAAAATATTATATCCTAGGAAAAAAGAAAAAGCTTCAGAAAATGATCAAATACTCATTAACATTGATACTACTATTTTTACTACCAACCTTATGTTTTTACATAAGTCTTTTATGTAATGATTTCCCTGTTTTAAAAATATTTATAATATCAGATTTCTCGAGGAACTATTAAGATAGAAAATATTCACCCATTTAGATAAGGAAAGGCTTGGATCATCGTGCTTTCTAACTAATAAAATATTTTATTATGTTGTTAGAATACCATTATTATAGCAATATGAAGGATTAACATGAATGATGCAATATCAATAGACAAAGAAAAATGTGGTGTCGAAGTAGAGGAATTGGTAAAAGAAAAGTTGAGCAAAGATGCATGAAAGGCCGCACCATATTTTTAAAGGAAAACACCAGAATGGTAACACATTCAAAAAGAGCCATATTAAAAGCATACCCAATCAACAAGCATCTATGAAGAGCCTAATGAATATGAATAAAGCAAAAGAAGGAAGGACAACCAGATTACAAGAGAATTGTCTTAAATGTGAGAAAGGCTGTGACAATAGTATGAAAATATATACAATCTATGTAAATAAAAGTATTCCAGATGATCACTACAACATAAAAACTAGATCCGGTACAAATTAACCCTTTAATGGAAACGAGTAATACTAGTTCTTGCAAGACGTTGACACCGCTCTGTATAAATGAGATGTCTGTCCCTTAAGGCAATCTGTTAGGAGCCATGAATACGTGGACACGCTTTGTATTGTTGAATGAAATAATTATATTACAGAGTATAAATGCTAAATTCATGTCAATCTTTGGCAGAAACTACAGACTGCCATTTACCTTGGTTGCTTCTGGATTAATTGATGCGGGGCATAGCTTCACTGATGGAAAGGCTATTTTTATATTTGTTGACATTTGAATAGTGTAATTATTATAGTTTATGTTTTTTAGAGACAAATGCTTTGATTTTGACTCCTTTGTTCAATCAACAGCCTGTTTTCGTCCACTGCTGGACATAAGCAGAGGCTTATGTCCAGAAGTGTGTCCAAGAGTGCCATTGGAGAGCCAATGGCACGCCACTGAACTCGGTTTTCAGCTCTACGCATCCAACCACTACCAGCCACTTTACGTATATCGTCACTCCACCTAGCTGGAGGGCGCCATACACTACATTTGCCTAGACGCGGTCTCCACTCCAGAACACGTCTATCATATTTATCACCATCATATTTATGCATCTGTCATATAAGTACGCCGGTAAAAGCCTGGGGATTTTTCCAAAATCTATCCTCAATCGGTGTTAATATATTTAATCTCCACTACTCATTATTTATCTTTTCTTAATCCTACCTTTGTCGATCCTCTCAATATACCCACAGTCCAATATAATATCTTAACATATATCTTGATTTTGGTTACTAAATCATCTATCATTTCAATTATAATTATCGTGTTCATTTTAATCTTGACAAATTCGCCAAAGCTGTGGAAGTGTCAAAAGTTCAGAAGTTAAAGTTAAAATAGTTTCTTTTGTGTGTAAATGGAATTGTTCGTTAGTCATTTGTTAACGTTACAC
This sequence comes from Spodoptera littoralis, assembly GCA_902850265.1. Taxonomy (NCBI): domain Eukaryota; kingdom Metazoa; phylum Arthropoda; class Insecta; order Lepidoptera; family Noctuidae; genus Spodoptera; species Spodoptera littoralis. The sequence goes on along the minus strand of LR824554.2, from coordinate 11,740,950 downwards.
TGTTTAGAAGTGCGTGGGTTCTCACGCAGAAAAATAATTGAGAAATTATGACGGTTTAGAGCTCGCAAGCTTGACAGCAGGACAAGTACGATTGTTGGATCGCATACCGTATTAATAAAAGTAAAAGTATTTTTATTGACACAAAATAATACAATATTATATCTGGTAGTCTGGTCTGGTAGTTGTCCCGGTGCTACGGTTACCGCCACGCTACTTCATCCTACCTAACCTAGGCAGGGGTATTCCTAGTAGGATATTATAGAAATATTGGTCACGGTACATGTACCTTAAAAACGCACTGCTGACTCTTAAAAAAATGAAAAACTGTGCTATAACTGTTTTTGATTTTTGGTTTAGTAGCAGAAAATCAACAAGAGTATTATATCTACTGAGCGTATTATGGCAATGGTTTCGCCATACTTGGGGTTTCGTAATAAAACTACTCGAATAATATTTTCATCTATTAACTAAGGTATTGTTTTTCATGCTTTGTATGTTTTTAAAAATTAAGTTTTAACTTGAATAAAGTATTATTATATGAGTGATAAATCAGAATCATTACCCGCTATATAAAAATAAACACAACCAGCTTATTTTATCATTTGAACATAATTTGCACGCACACCGCATAGTATCTCCACAAATTGTATAGAATTACAATAATGATTTTATTAGTTTCTTGGAAGTAAAGCAAAAATATAGATTTTTGTCTCACGCAACTTGTTAAAGCTTGAAAATTATTACACTAAGAACCTTTTGGATTGAGGATTTCATTTAATTTTTTTATTTCGTCTCTACAATTCGTTTGAAAGGAGGAGTAGAAATCATTTGAAACCACATACTTGGCTAGTGGTTCTTTTTTATAGAATAGGAGGCAAACAAGAAGACGGATCACCTGCTGGTAAGAGGAGAGATGGTATCACACGAGGAGTCACCGGTCCGTTGCCGGCCATTTAAAAAGGAATAAGTAATCGTGGATTCATGAGCTAAACGTATTGCTTATTAATTAATACTAGTAATTAACAGACTAGAACTGACGTTTAATTTAAACTGTGTATTATTTATTGATACCAGCATATCAACCTATTCTTCTATGTTCCTTTCAATACAAATTTTCAATCTTAATGCCTTGCTTTAAAGTTGGAAATCTATCGAATAATAAACTGAATCGGGGTGTTTTGATCCACAGCGGATAGCACAATTTCTTTAACAGATTCTCGACTTTATTAACTTTCACACAGAGTTAGTAATTGAGTAAGATAATCAGACATGTTTTTCTTGTAAGAAAATGATGCATTTTCAATTGTGTAACTGTTGTTAATTGTCCGAAGCATGTTTTAATTATTTACTTAAAGTAGGACTAGCTATTTGTAATTTAAGTATCTAGACGTGTGAGCTTCGAGCCAAGAATGTGTTAATTAGTGTCCATTATAAATTAATCTAAAGGTAATTAGTTGACTGTTGTTTGTACTTATTACACCGTAATATTAGACGGATCTACAAAGTTCCCATTTTGTATGGAGTTTCTTGCTCGTTCTTCTCCATAGGAATCTACACCTTGGAATGAGCAAATAGCTTCACTTTTAGATTTCTATTGCTGACGTTCAAAAGTGCCTTCCTGGTCTAATTGAAATAAATGATTTTTGACTTTGACTTTTGACTTTTGTAAAATCCAATCTAGTGAACTCTCATTATAGTTAAGATCCAAGAATGTATCAAAAATTATTTCACTGATATTAATAAAATTTTCTTATATTGGTGATACAAACATCATAGATGGCGCTGTCATCGCTTAATATCACCATCACCTACTTTTGGAAATTTGCTGCCGTAATCAATATACTCATTACTCATTGCTTTCTCAAATCGAATGTAAGTATTAGTTTAAGTAGCTTCTATAATTACACCATAATGATGCACGTACAAGTGAAGTTAAGCAACATTTTGGCCGGAACTGGGCTCACTCCTAAAGTCCAATCACGTGTAACCTCTTTAGCTATGAATGTCTTGCATTCTGATTATGTGAATTTGTGATGTGATGGTTGACTTCTAGTTTTATGATGGTTGACAGAGAAAGTAATTTCTGTTTATGGAATATTTCGAAACCTGGAGGTGGAATATGAGGCAGTGCTTGGATTAATATGGCTTCTTTTGTTAGGTTTAAAAAAATATATTATATAAATATTAATATCGTATACGGATATCGGAATCGATACGATAGTAAACCAATCAGTAAGCTGCGCAACATCGCCGCGACCGCGCACGCTGCTCTGAGGAAGAACCCCTCTTGGTTCGAAACTAGTAGAGCTTTTCTCAGTATGTTCACGTGAGTAACCCGCGATTTTTATTTAATTTAGCATGTCTCACGATAGATATTTTATAAACAAAAATAATATATAGCTCGATGTATTATCTTTATACATATAATTCTTCTGTGAGTGTGTATGTCACTGAACTTCTCTCAAACGACTGGACCGATTATGATGAAATTTTTTGTGTGTGTTCAATGGGATCTGAGAATGGTTTAGATTCACAAATCAGGCCGGCAGATGGCGCTGCAGTCGATGTTTAGGTTATTTATCCTAAACAGCTGAACTAATTTGAATGAATTTTTGTTTACACAGTCAAGTGGAAATGCAGGATAACGTCTGTTGGGTCTGCTAGTTAAACTATATAAACGATGATACGTATAGCCAGGTCTGTGACCGCCTAAGAGATAGTTACTTATTCTATTTTCATAATAGAAACAACGTAACAAAACTGAAATTAATAAAAGTTTCATCTCAACAAACATAGAAAGTCATAAAAATTACCCACTTAGCATTTTGAAATGAAAAGTTTTTCAAAAAGTGAAACTTCATGAATATTTTACAATAGGTACTTTTTTCATTCTGATGTCAGATGATTAATAACAGAATACATTTTATGAATACTCATTTTTAATTTATAAAATGAATAATCTTTAAACAAGACGTTTACAAATTATTTTTATCATTTAATTTACTAGACGGTGAAATTACCGATTTACTTTCCGGAAAAATTACGCTTTTATTTAGAGGTATATTGTCGATTTAAAAGACCAGCTTAGAAAATAAAGTATAAGATAACACTACATAACATAGATCAAATATCCAGGAAACTTTAAAAAGAGAATGGGTAATGTTGTATCCACCTCTCAGAATATTACAGCCTAGGGAAAAATCCCATACATACTTACTGTACCTGTATATATGGGATTTAAATCCTCTTTTAGTCCTTTGTGGAATGAGAGAAGAAAACAACTTTATATGTTCTGTGAAAACAACCGATTTTTATTATTTCTTATTTTTAACATTTAGTCTTTTTTAACAGGCTGCCTCCTTGGCCAAGTGGTCGGGCAAAGTATTAAGTACTGGGTTTTTAAAAAAATCTCAGTAGTAGCACGAAGTCTGGAAATGTACCCGGTATATGGTAATAGGCTCACCCGCTATTACTTGGGACTCATAGGTACCATAAACAGTGAAAAGTGGGTGTCACATTGTACAGTGGCATTAATTACCGTAATGTGCATCTCTTTCTACTCCTTCGGGGATAAAAGACGTGATGTTATGTTATGTATTATTAACATTCATTTTTCATAGAACATCCATAGCCACTACCTTCATGGATGCGTGTAGGAAAATCCTATACGAACTGGTTTCCCATATGGCCAACAGACACACTTTTTAAAAAGAATTACACCGGTTCGTTCACATCCAGTGTGCATCAGTGAACTTTATTCTCTTCGTAACGATAAATCGTTGTTTTATTATAACCCTTCGTTGATAAAGGGCATGATATTTGGTGTTTTTTTATAAACGTGTTTTTGAAGAGCTTGTTTTATGTGTCCCATTTAATAAAGCAAGTTTCATGATGCATATTGCTGGTGGATGTTGGAAGCCAATAAAAACCGAACTTTGCCTCAAATTACGTCAGTGTAATTCTTTTTAAAAACTTTTAAAAACTGAATCTTTGATTTGAACTTGCAGTCTATTAGTATCATAACATCACGCCTTTTGTCCCCGAAGGGGTAGGCAGAGGTGCACATTATGCCACTGTAAAATGTAACACCCACTTTTTACTATTTATGTTATGAGTCCCATGTAATAGGGGGTGAGCCTATTGCCATAAACCGAGCACAATTCCAGACTCCGTGCTACTACTGAGAATTTTTTTTAAAACCCAGTAATAGTTTGCCCGACCCGGGTATCGAACCCGAGATCCCTTGCCCGGCAGTCGCACTTGCGACCACTCGGCCAACGAGGCAGTCATTATTAATTATAAAAAAGGAAATAAGAAATATAATATTAACACACACAAGTCATAATCCTTACTTTATATCATAAATCGGAAAGTGAGTTTGTTTGTTTGTTTGTTCCACTTTAACGCCGTAACTACTAAACCGATTGCTTTGAATTTTTGCAGATGTATAGTTAGAAGTCCAGATTAAATAATAGGGTACTTTTTATCCCGGAAAAATTTGATATTCCCGAGGGAAAATAAAAGTATTGGTATAGATGGCGCTGTGTGTATTGGTACATTGGCTTTTTATCCTTTTGTGACGCGAGCGAAGCCGCGGGTAAAAGCTAGTAAGTTATAAAACAAAGATTGTATTTTGTAAAACGTCCAGTATGGTCGTGGCATCCAGCCTATCATTTCGCAGACCAATAAAATGCTAGAACGGCCACAGAATCTGCGCTGATTCGCGTCTGTCATCCGTTACGCTTTCGGCGTGTGCGCGTCACAAAGATTTACGTATTTCTAGATGACGCATCAGTTGTATCTACTCTTGTATTGATCACTGTTATGCTCTGATTATTATAAGCTGTTATTATGCACATAATTATGTACTGTACATTTTTAATTGTGATTTGTATGACTTTTTAGTGTCAAAGTTTGAATTTTTTTTCTTCATTTTGCAACAACTGTCTGTTAACTTTCGTTTTTTAATGTAGATAGGTAGTTTTAGCTAATTTTATTCATTTTCTTTTTTCGGTCAATGCGATGATTTTGAATGAGTGAACATTTAAGGAGATTTTGTTGTATGATGTATGTTGTATTTTTTAATGTTCATAGAAAAGAAAGAAAAAGAAGTAGGTTCTACTGGGAGTTCTGCTGGTCACAATTTTAATTGTCAAATACGATGTTTTCGATTCGTATATATTTTGCAATCTTCGATTGTGAAAAGTTTTGAAGGGTTATCTAGGCACATCTAAAGTATCACTGTAGTGATGACCAAAACTGATCTAATCTGTTACCTACCACGTCTCAAACTGACTCAGATTGATTCAGTTTTTGAAAGTGAAGCTTGCTTAAGTACCTCTACCTATCTTCAAATTGATAAATTTTTGTTTTTGTTAGAGGACAAAAAAAATTCTTAGTAAGTAAGTACATGCTACAATATCAAGGGCATTTGTGATGATGTGTTTATCGCATAGTCAACTCTTCAAGAACATTTAAAAGTATCCAGTTACAAAATCCGTGACAAGATTTTAATATTTTATTTACCTATATCTGTATTATAACTTACGTGAGACATACAAAATTAATTGGGATGATGTCAGGGTATTGCAATTAAAAATCTAATTAGTCTGTCAGTTAGGTAATAAAAAAATATTAGTTAATATTAGACCCGTTTTTTTTATTTTGACGTAAGTATAATAAAACAATACTTAGATAAAACGAATCAAAGTTTAGGAGTGGGGGCTAAAACGTCATTTCTACTTATATAAAATGTACATAGAAGTGACGTCACGCGACATTTCAAATCAATATATCGTCGAAAGTATTCGTTTCTGTAAGAAAATAAAAAATACGTGTCTAATGATTTAAAATAATCTACCAGACGGACATTAAAATAAAAATTAGGCATCTACCCTATTATATCGTTTTTCGGCTTACGTGTTATTTGACGAGGAACTCGAGTTTTAAAGTTTCAAGCCATACTAGTAGCTCATATTCATGAGCAGCAGTCTGTCACCCGCGACATGCCGACTGTCGCGCTGTTGCTTGCTACTCGAGTACCTATATCTGGTTGAAAATTTCATTCACACCTTTTCAAAAATAAACAGTTAATGTCAACGTTCCATTATATGTACTAAATAGTTTTCAAAATACACAATATACGCAGTGAACAATAAAAATTCTTACCTTTGTCCCTAAATAAAAACATTATGAGTTAACTGTGTAGTCACAAATTTTCTCATGACCTTGCATAATGCTGTGAAATTATAAAGATATTTTGTCACTGTAACACCGTTATGCACGCTTAATTAGAGTCGGTAATTATAGTTTTATGATCTTTATTATATCATATTTATTTATATATACTTTATTGTACAGAACGTAATAAAAAAACTGATTCCCAGGTCGGGCTAAGTACTACTGGATGTTATTTTTTTAATCTTAGTAGTAGCACGGAGTTTGGAATTCTGGTATATAGCAATAGGCTCACCTCTATTACATGAGAGTCATAACATAAATAGTGAAAAGTGTGTGTAACATTGTACAGTGATAATAGGTGCCCTAATGTTCAATTCTGCTTACCTCTTCGAGGATAATACCTGCCATATACCGGGCACAACACCAGTGCTACTGCTAAGATTTTTTGGCCGGCAGTCACACTTGCGACCGCTCGGCCAACGAAGCAGTTCTGTCACTACAAATCACTACATAGTATAAAACAAAGTCACTATCCACCATCTATCTGTCCCTATATATGCTTAGATCTTTAAAACTACGCAAAGGATTTTGATACGGTTTTTTTTAAATGAATAGAGTGATTCTTAAGGTAGGTTTATATGTATAAGTAATACATTCATATTGCACCTGTGCGAACCCGGGGCGGGTAGCTAGTTCTTTATAAAATGACATAGAAGGCACAATATTTAAGTACAATTTAAAATTTAGTAACCTTTCAGTGTTCAAGCATTAATGTCTCAATGTAAGTACCTCACACAACACTAAGACTGGCCATCAAAGGAATCATTCACAAAAGCGTAAGGTCTGAGGTCCGACACGTGTTAACTTTCACTGGGAAAGTCCAAAGACACGCATTCATTAGTTTGTGTGTTTTGTTATTATCACTAAACTGTGCATGTGTGTCAGGTCCTGGTACTTTAAATATCTTTAGACTAGACTTGGGTAAATACTTGATGTAAGTACTTACCTAATAGAATATACATTATAAGTACATGTGGGTATCTAGGTATGTATGTATATAAACTGTTTGAAATAACGCCTCTTGAGTGGTCGGTCGAGGTATAACGTTACAGTACCGGTATACAATAAGTATAGATACCAAAATTAAGGCTATACCGGTATTTAACCTTTATAAGACATCAGTACCGAATAAAGTAGACAAATCTACTTTATTCGGAGGTGTGTTGCGAAAATAGATATAACAACTGTTTTTAATAATTATATATTATTTTAGTGTGTGTGAAATAACGGCAACTGGTGAGCAAGGGCCTGTGAGCCTGTAATAAAGAGGATAGATGAAATAACGTGTTCTATAATCTCTGGTAAATTTTTATTATTAAGGGTTAAGATACCGGTACCGAAATACACCGGTGTCCATATTTGGTACCTAAAAATAACGGTATCGAAAAATTTCGATACCGAAATAAATCGGTACCCTTTATTTATCGGTATGACATCTTACCGCAAATTAAAGGTACCCAGGTAGATACTATGTAGTTTGTTTGTATTGGTAGTCTGTATAATAGTTTTACATGAACTAGGGGAAATGCTTTATAATAGAATTTTTTGTCTGTCTAGGATTGGACCTAATGTTTGTTTGGCTCATTCACCACTTAAATGGGACTTTTTTTTAAGGGGGGGAAATCATCGAATGTCTGCTCCCGCCTGGGTGAGGTGGGACTGAGTGTCAGACTCTTACTGACTAAAAACCACCCCGTTCCTTCTCCTGCACATCGAGCCGGAGTCCCGGTACCTGTTATGTTCTCCGCGACAGCTTGCCTCGATAAATGTACTATCCAACACAAAAACAATTATTGAAATCGGACTACTAGTTCCGGATATTAGCGCGTTCAACCAAACAGACTCTTCAGCTTTATACATACATTTATATTTTATTACTATATTATATCTATAATATACAGACTTAAATGGGACTACGATTTATTATATAAGTAGACAATGGCCAATTCTTCGCATTAAGTAGATTATACACCGTGCAATTTATTACGTTTTCGCCCTGAAATAAAATGGTTCAGTTTCGGTACCTAATACAAAGAAATAAAACGTTTAAAATAAAAAAAAAACCATTGCCAAAAGGAAACTTCCAAAGTGCATACGAACTCGTAGTACCTACATAATCAAAACATGACACCATCTAATTCTTAAAGAGGTATTTTTCTTCGGGTGGTGTGTGCAATGTGAATAGTGCTTACAATTTAATTCTAGTGACTTATATGCGAATATCAATGAATACCAAAAAATATAGGTAAGCAAATTCAGTTTTTTTACTCGTAACTGAATATATTTTGTGAAGTAATTAATCAAATTGCATAAAATAAATAATTTATAAGTATTTAGGTACTTAATTCAACAAGATAAATACGATTTTTCGACAAATAAACACTTCAATTACTTAGCTTCATAGAATCAACTTAAACCATGTGAAATTGTGCGTATAAATAACAGTTTTACCGCAGTTTTACGCCATTTTGTTATTGTCATTCTCAAATCGACTGTGACCAACAGAGGTCAATGGAATTTTTTGGGCAATCGATCAATATAATTATAATTACTTGCAAATACTTAATGGCTTCCTATTAATAAACCTGATATATTAATGTTTTTTTTTTAACATGGAGGCTTAAGTTGTTATTAAAGTAAAAGCTATGATTTACGCATGTTTACAGTTATAAGCTACATTTTATTTTTTTGTGACTTTAGTAAAAGTACGATTACATTATAATCTTGACAGTTACAAAGCCGATAGACATTTATCGGTAGATTTTAATTAGATGTTATAAGAAGTAATTAGGTTCTACCGAAAGTTGTTAATGTCGATAAAAATACCTTTGACTTAATAACACATACCAAGAATCCAATAAGCGAAAGAAACAAAATCGAGGTCTCCAAAAACAAAAAGCGATCGAAAAATCCTCGAATTTTCGAACCGAACAAAAAATGGTACTCATGATTTTGAAGAAACCTGCCAATCATTTCATTTGAATCAGCATTGAGTACTGCACGTTGAATGCATATTGGTTGAGAGCATCTAGAGTTACAAATTATTGATACACCTTATTATTAATGATGACTGAAAAGATTTTCTAATGATTAAATGAGTGGTTTCTTTCCAGATGCATTTTAGTACTTTCAAAGAGATGTTAGCTGCATTCAAATCAGTTCAATCACCTAAAAATGTGGTCAGCGATAGTAAGTGTGAGAGAGCCATGCTTTGTCGCGGATGGGCCGGCTCGACCGGAGTGATACCACGGCCTCACAGAAAACCGACATGAAACAACGCTTTTTTTTACGGGGGGAAAATCATCGAATGACTTCTCCCGCCTGGGTGAGGCGGGAGGGAGTGTCAGACTCTTACTGACTAAAAACCACCCCGTTCCTTCTCCTGCACATCGAGCCGAAGCCCCGGTAACCCGTTAGGTTCTCCGCGGCTCCGTATGAAACAACGCTTGCATTGAGTTTTGTTGTGTTACTGAGGTTACCTTAGGCCCAATTATATTGCTATACAATTTTGCATTTACAGCATCTGGACCAAAGGAAACATAACCCACTACACATGACTAACTATTCTAACTATTAATTTTCTCAACCACTGCGCAATAATATCCACATGTAAATCACTTTCTCTTTCACAATCTGATATAATCCTTATTCTGATGACACTTAAAGCTACTTTGCAATGACCAACCTTCACTTTTCTTTATAGATTTTGTTGAAAGCAAAAGTAGGTGATTATAACAAGTCTTAACTTTCATGGGCTGTAATAAATGTAGGAGATTGATGTGCTACTGATCACTAGGCTAGATGTCATCTATATTATATGTATGAAGGTAAAGTTCATAACATAATATCGCGCCTTTTATCCCCAAAGGGGTAGGCAGAGGTGCACATTATTCTACTGTACAATGTAACACCCACTTTTCACTATTTATGTTATGAGTCCCATGAAATAGGGGGTTAGCCTATTGCCATATACCGGGCATAATTCCAAACTCCGTGCTGCTACTGAGATTTTTTTTTAAAACCTAGTTATACTTTACCCGACCCGGGAATCGAACCCGAGACCCCTTGAACGGCAGTCGCACTTGCGACCACGAGGCAGTCAAGGTAAAGTTCATGACTGCATAATATATATGTCAGTTTTATTTGTAAATTGAGTAATACATGTAACATAACTGTGTCTATTAGCTTAAGGGAAAACATCCACGATTTATAGGGACATGTTGTGCTAACACATCACCATCTTCTTTTTGTCTCAAACCAGTCCAAACATAATCACAATCGTTTGAAAACCACTATTTCCTAAGCCCCATTTAATACCTAACAATAACAAAACGACAAACAAAATCACAAAGCAATAATGGTATAACAGTCAACACAGTACAGAATGTCAAAAAGAAAAAAAAGAACATGAACTTTGCGAAAGTTAAAAGAAAAGAAAGCTAACAACGAAATACCATAAAGTATGTGATGTATAAGGAATAATGGAGTATTGACAAACGGACATAAATAATACCTTTTTTATTATTATTATTGGACGTACGACGTACGGTGGCCAGCAGGTCAAACTATCCATTTCTGTGAAATTTCCTTATTACATCTTCAACTGTAGTGTATTGACAATAAAGATCAAAGTCTAATGAATATATTTGACAGATTGCAGTAAGTTGATGTGCTGGTCACTGTATAGGTATATATGTAATGAAGTTTATGCTTTTGTAATGTAAAAAGTATTAGTAAATACCCGCTATAGTCTGTAATGGAGATAAATGGATCGTAATTATGGTGTTTACTGTTCAAAATGTCTTTTATTTTTTGTTTTTGAAGGTAATTGGCCTTTGAGTGTTAAAGCTTCTATAAGTAGGTACTGCGTTATATAGTAAATTATGATTGATTGATTGATTGCCTTTGATTTTCTTTTCTTTGAGGGGGGAAAATCGTCCTATGACTTCTCCCACTTTGGGTTAGGCGAGAGAGAGAGTGTCAGACTCTTACTGACTAAAAACCCCGGCAACCCGTTAGGCCTTCCGCGGCTCCGTATTGGGCATCAGCCCTATTGAGCACCATCTGTGGTGGTCTGATGGCTTTTTGAGACGCGCGCAGAACGAAGACGCTAACTAAACTTGGATAAGCGCTTCATTTCACTCCACTTCCCTATGGTTGACAGTCAGAGAATGCTTTAAGGCATTAAAAGAAAAGATTTAGGCATTTAAAGAAGCGTAAAATAAATAAATGAAAATAAATAAGATATTCCCAACGGCCATACATGTGTGGTCGTTGGATAGCCTCATCACTAGTTGTCAGTGACTTATGTATGTAGGTAGGTAGGTACATAGCTTCGTGAACAATTGAATTGTTTTAAAAAGAATGAAACATAAAATAAAACCATAAATGTTGTCGATGTAAACATAATATCAACGCTATGAGTGAAATTTTGTGAAAATTTATTGAATTCAATAGATGACCTCTTACGTAAGAGATATTTTAATTTATTATAACTACTATATCGATCTTGTAATTTTATGTCCGTTTTGGAATTTCAACTTTTCGAGAAAGTTAGCTAGAAGAGCGATGAAATAATATATAAAATTATATAATGATACATAATATATCATAACCTTTGATGTTAGCAAATCATTTTGTATATTATTAATTAGAAAATATTTAAAATAGCATAAGAAATTGATTTTTTAATTTTAATTAATTTCGAATTGAGAGAAAGCATTTATCACTTTTTTGGAAATAAATTTGGTTTCATATTAATTTATGAACAAAATGCAAATTATATATTTTTGAACTCAAACTATTTAATTTTACTAAAATTGATATTTCAACTTGTTTGTTTAAATTTACTGCTATTTGATATGATTTATTAACTCTTGTATGTCGGTATAGACACAATAGAAACCGCATTGTGTAAAATAATTACTTAAGGACATTCGTTCCTAATAATTTATTAATGTTCACTAGAAATAATTTCAGACTGCATGTAATCATCGAACCTACATTGCTATACCCAAGAAGCAGTCATTCGATGATTTTAACCTCTTAAAAAAACTCAAGAATTGAACCACATTTATGTTTTTTTTATATTTGATGGTCCGACATTTAACCTTTATCTCGTCTGGTGGTATGATGCAGCTTACGACGGAGCACATCGTCCCATAAGCAATCTATTCACTCGGGTCTTGAAGACACCCAGCTTATACCCTTCAGGAAACATAAACTCTGGCAAAGAATTCCACTTCTTAGCAGTACGCACAAAGAAGCTTGATGCGAAGCGATTCGTGCATGTGGGTGGGACATCTTCCATAAATCGGTGACGCTTTGCCGATTGTCTTGTGGTACGATGATGGAAAGGAACTTTGCTAGAGAAAAGTACATCCTATGAATAGGTTAAAATCACCAAAATTCAGTACAGCCATCTATCATAAGTGTAATGAGCGTAAAGTAAGAGCAACACACAGCTACACATCGAGCCATACAACTCCAGTTTATCATGGTCTTGCTTTGTGTAAGCTCTCCGTACAGTCAAGGGTCCATTTATACTGGAATTACTCAGTTCGATACGCGTACGTACAATCTTACTACTAACTCAGTATCAGATAACGAGTTACCACATCGTAGTAAAAGTAATCGAAATAAGTGAATGGGAGAAAGAAAACAAGAGTGCCAATGTAAATATGACGTCATGACTTATCATTCAAGGTCGATATTTGTTAAATGATTTAGGTATCATCATTATAATAGCTATTAGACATTCATTGCTGATCATAGTTGTGTCTCCCTCAAAAACTGTCACAGCGACCTGTATCCAGACTCTTTGGTATCTTTACTAAATTATTATAAGTCAAAATCAAAGCATTTATTGTAGATCACATAGAAGCAGTTTTTTTATTCAACAATACTATAGTCTGTCAGCCTATCCTTCAGTGAAGCTGGGGAAAAGGGATTGTAAGGGAAAATAGACACAAAATTAAAATGGAATAACGTTCATTTTCCATTAAAACTCAACATTTGATTAGATTGTAATTTAATGATATAAAGAAAGTGCCTTACTTCGGGTAAAAATAAAAATAAATGAATTCTAGACAATTTAGAAACGAAATCAATGAATAGTGGTCAGTTTAATAGAAAGAGGACATGACTGTTGAGCTGAAAGTCCTAAGTTAAATTCTAAGATGAGATAAAATATTCAGACCAATTATAGTTTGATTAGAATTTTTTAGCAATTAAGTAAAACGAAGCGCAATGAAGGCTAAACCAAGTTTTTGGTCACTAGATGGCGCAAAAGTAGGAATACATTTTTAGTCCAATCACAGCAATTGTCAAATGTTGAACGTCCAATGGCGTGACACTAGCTAATTCCCTATTCGACGAAGAACGACAGATTCACACTAGCGCCACCAGCTGAGCAATAGTCTCCATTCTTTGATTAGACCACTTATTTTTCTTATTTAAACCGTAATATACATAGATAGCGTAGAGTTTAAAATTACTCAACATTTATAGACTAGACTACTTCTTTGATAATTTGCTGAATTGCCCTTCTCAGAAAAGGAATTTAAGTCTATGACCAAAGACACTACGAAGTAGTAACGTTTTGACTTTTAGGTTTAATTCTAATGAGCATATATTTCACAGTTCACGGTTATGTATGTCAAATAATGGTTACAAAAGTAATTAGCAAAGAACTAAGGAGTATACAAAACATTCATATTATAAATGTACAGTTGTAGAACAGGTTTTTGGTGATATATGAATGAAATTCTAACCTACTAAGAATATAAATGATATTTATTTATGAATTTAAAAATCAACACATGGCACGAAGTGGTAAAATAACATCGAAAAGTCAATTACAGGTTTTCACAGATACACATTGCAATAATCAATTTGTGAAAACACTCACAATTTAATCAAACGCACCCTTTAGCTAAGAACCTAAAAAAAACATAAAACAAAAAATAAAATGATAAGAACACATATCAACACAATACACTTTAATAATCCATTTACCTACGCAATTTACGATTCAATTGAAAAAATGTTGGCTAAGCATCCTTCCACACGAAGTTTTTTATATATTTGATGGGCTGATGTTTGGCCACTATATTTTTTTTAAAAACACATTGCGTGTGGGTGCGTTTACAAACATACACAATGACACCCAGACCCGAAACAACAATTTGTGGATCACACAAAGTGTTATTCGGTGCGGGAACGATGGTCGTCTCGGCGGTAAGCGATGATCACGTCGTCCCATAAGCAATCACTTGGGCCTTGAAGACACCCAGGTTATACTCATCAGGAAATACAGACTCTGGTAAAGACTTCCACACTTTAGCAGTACGCACACGCTTGAAGTTGTCGTTATAAACAAACCTATTGGATAATCTTTACACAGCTTGTTTAAGTCTCTGTTTCCGAGCATAATAAAGGAATTTTGCTTGTACCTCGTTGACCAAAATACTTCATTCAACCTTGAAGAACGAACTAAGAAGAACTTGAATCTTTCTTGAGCAGACGGATCACCTGATGGTAAGCGATCAGCGCCGCTCATGGACACCCGCAACGCCAGAGGAGTCACAGGTGCGTTGCCGGCATTTTAATAAGGAGTACGCTCTTTTCTTGAAGGTTTGAAGGTCGTATGGGTTCGGAAATACCAATGTTGCTTTTCCATATACAATCATGTGCTTAGCAATCCACCTTACAACTAACAAACCTTACAAATGAAAGAGGTCTGCATAGTCCAAAATCCAACCATAAAAAAAGAAATCAGAAATTTCACTCCAAATCATACGACCGCTCAACTATTTAATTATCAATAAGTAATTGATTGAACATAAATATATAGCTCACGTTACACTTTCATATGTCTTCCATGTCTATTGGCTGACATGAGCTACCGCTGTGCATATAGAATCCAGTTTTGGGAAGGGCTCGGCGATTCGACCGAATTTTTCTCTTGACATTCACCTTCGAACCGGAACTATGAATTCTGAATTCCTTTTAGTAATCTTCGTATTATATCAACCACGTATTAATTGACACATGGACTCCAAATAATGATAAAGACGATAATTAATAATGTTAAACTTATTGACTCTTATATCTAGCCATATTTAATCCACTTAGTTTTAATCAAGGAGAGATTTTTGTGTTTTGTAGGAATAAATTGATATTGTTATACTAGCAGTAGTAGTAATTTGAAGTTAAACTTTAATAAAGGCGGTTTATAATTATATTTTGTGGGGTTTTGATGAACTAAAAGATCTTCTCAATAATTTATTTTGTCCATTGCCTAGACCTACTCTCATTGCTTTGACTTGATACCTTTCAGAATGGAGTAGTGGCACAAATGTACTCTGGGAGTGTGATCTCTAGCAATATTGCCATATGAACGTAACACTATGTTTATTATCTTAATTGTTTCGTCAGAAGTAGCTTATTATACGGACCTTGTGGAATATTGAAAAAATTTCCGTTCGTTTAGACGCTTTTGCCATACCTATTATTGGAAGCAAGTATGACAGCTCACACATAGGACCCACTTAGATTTTATTCAAATAACCGTGGTGTTTGGCGACTGGGCTTCACCCAGTTGTACAGTCTCTTCTTTGTGCCTTTAGGCTTAATTCACTCTGTCTCCTGCAGTAATTCACCGAGGGAAGTGGAAACTATCGTTTTTTTTCTTCTCCTCTTATGATATCTTCTGATTCACTTCGCCGGACTTCATAGTGTTCCGGTGTTTTCATGGTTGTATCTACTGTATAGTATGGTTGTATCTACTGTATGTATGTAGATATTGGCTTACAGAAGTTGCAGCGGTTTTGGGAGGTTGAGACGGGCTTGTCCCATTTAAAAAAAAATGTACTATACCTAGACATTAAAACTACCCATAAAAAAACCAAAACCCATGATTATAAGCCGAACAATTTAAGAAATATGCGTCATAAAGAAATTTCGCTTAATTTCCTGTTAAGGGCGGATTTTTCGTGGAACTTTCTCTTTCAACCGGTATATATGACGTAAACCCGGTCCATGTGTAACAAGGCCATACTTTCGATTATTTTTTATTAGTGATGGCCAACTTGACATGGTATTTATACCAACCTGTTCTTTTTATGGCCTATGTATAAATGTTAATAATCTGTAAGTATTATGATAAATTGTGTTATCTATCGAGACATTGTACATTACAAGACCACCTATTAAAGAAAGTGGTTTGCAAGCAAATCAAAGCTACTCTAATCGTATTTAATTATTACATTTGTAACTTTGTCACAAAATAATTGAGTTAAAATTAGATTGACTGACGTTACGTTAATAAGGACGTGTTTCAAACTAATTATCATAAAAAGATAATCTTCTTCTATTTTTATCATCTTTTAAATACTTTTATGAAACACTGCCTCGTTGGCCGAGTGGTTGCAAGTGCGTCTGCTGGGCAATGAGTCTCAGGTTCGATTTCCGGGTCAAGCAAAATATTACTGCGATTTTAAAAAACTCTCAGTAGTAGCATGGAGTCTAGAATTATGCCCGGTGGGCTTCATAACATAAACAGTGAAAAGAGGGTGTAACATTATACAACGACATTAAGTACCGTAACGTACACCTATGCCTATCCCTTCGGGGATAAAAGGCGTAATGTTAAGATGATGATGATGAAACAGTGGTGTTTATGATGTATTTAAAATTTAAATTTTATCCTCTAAGGACCGATTCTTCAATCGTCAGTTCTTGACTGTAGAATAAAATAAAATAAGATTTAAAAATATCCAGTGGGCCAGGGCCAAATAAGTTAGGGCTGAGTAAATAGCAGATAACCCCACCTATCCACCATTTTCGTATGTTCAAGTTCTGACAAACACCCTGTATTGTACGGTATAAAAACATTTCCATTCAACTAAAGAATGACCATGGGAAAACTTTTTGTTGAATATGCATGTATACACAACATATCTATAAATACATAGTTAGTAGGTTAATTATATAGACAAGTCCACACAAACTGAGGTATAGCACGCACTGCATTGATATGCAAACATCATTTCATTAGTTTGTATACTGAAACACGTTTGTTTTAAGTATTTATGGGTGGGCATAGTTTGAAAGTTGGTGTCAAAATCGCTCTCTTCTCTAAAGGAAACAAATTGCAGATTAATTATTAAGTTTTCGTTTTACTCACGTAACAGTTTGGCGAGGTACTTGACTTTTCAAGCCATGCTAGAGGCTCATATTCATAAGGAGCATTCCGCGATCTGCGACGCGGTGACAGTCGCACTGCTACACACAAACTAGTCGAGTTCCTCGTCAAATAGTGACGAGAGTTAGCCGAAAACATAATAATTATTTTTGTATGTCTCACGAAAGAGAGCCATGCTTCGGTACGAATGGGCCGGCTCGACCGGAGTGATACCACGGCCTCACAGATAACCGACGTGAAGCAACGCTTGCGTTGTGTTTCGTCGTGTGAGTGAGGTTACCGGAGGCCCAATTACCCTCCCATTCCCCAATCTCCCCAATCCCTGAATCCCCAACAATCCTCAAACTCCTAATCCCCAAATGGCCGGTAACGCCTCTGGTGTTCTAGATGTCCATGGGCGACGCCGATTGCTTTCCATCAGGTGATCCGTCTGCTTGTTTACCGGCTTACGCCATAAAAAAAAGGTAAGACATAAACAAAGTGTAGATTATGATGAGTCTGTAACTTACAGCTTGATATACCAATATCAGAAACTTCCCTAATAAGTATGGCGTCATCTAAGAAGTATGGTACTATTGCGTTCTGACTTCACCCGGATGCAAACTTTCGGTTTTCATGTGGATCTTGCTTGAATTTATTTCATAAAATCCATCTTCTGATAAAAATGAACACATTAAGAGTTAGTGAAATTAGTTTAGTAATTCCCCAGTTTTGGTTTGTCTATATTTATTTCGAGTTTAGTTAAGCAATTTAATTGTATTTTGAAGTGTTAGATACGCCGTTTCGAATAGATAGACCTGTGAGGTCTACTAGAACTCAATAATTTGATTTTAAAAATAGAACAGTTTTTACTTTTTTCGTAACCCGTCGATGTAGGGTTCAGAAATCGAACACATCTATAAATAAAGCCGAAGATTCCGGTATCTTCCGGATGGTTTTACAATGTCACACGCATTAACACACTTTTACTGACTTCGACGCAATGAAATATGTTTCGGTAAGCCACGTGCGTGATTTTTAGTTGGTTGTTTTTTGTTTCTCTTCTTTACCTGACAAAATATTTATCTCTATCCGATTATTTTGGGCAGACGTTTTTGAATGTCAATACTATCAGTTTATTGTTCAAAAGTTGTATTACAATTGTGACTTTTGTTAAAATCTCCATCACTAATCGATTGCCACAAATATTTTGTACATGTAATAACCAGCCAAGTCTCTAATGATCAATGTTTATATTGATGAAATTAATTTGAGCAGAATTAGTCTGTTAGCAAGTAAGACGAAAATGTTACAGTTGCAACTTACGATAATTTACTTGTTCTTACATTTCTAGTAATTTACTAAAATTTCAACTAGGTTAAGTCCTAACTAACATGTACTTACTTATAAAGAATATCTCAGCGAGAGCCTCTTTACAAAGTGGGCCACCCATGTCGAAGTAATGAACGACATAAATGAGTATTTGCGCTTTCTTATAACATAAACAATAGGAGAAAATTAACACAGAATTTTAATGTATTAGAAAATCAATAAATATTCATATTTTACAACCCTATCCGCTTACTGACTGCACTATTGTTTGCAAATTGTATTCTAAAATAAGCTTTGACCAATAGAACAGAAGGTCTCAATTTCAAAGGAACAAATTAATCGTTAGGTTTTTAAATAACTCAATATCGAAAAAAATTACGATGTATCTTTTTGTTTATTACCCCTACTAGTAGCTGCCACTGAGGTGATCAAGAAGATAGTAATGGTGACGTAAATACGATTCCCAAACTACGAGCATCGTTGGCAAGCGCCTTGGCGGTCGATGATATTGAGAGGATTCAAGCTGATAAGGCTGGTTGAGACTAGTGATAAAAACAAAATCAAATATGTCTGCAAATCCAAGTATTCATTAGCAGAATTTAAATAAACAAATGACGCTAGACTTTCTACACTGTGACACAATGTTTAGCCGCTTGTTTCGGTGCCGGTGAAAACTTGCCAATGTCATTATAAATATTAGTCACCATCACATAAGTGGTATAAGTGGTGATGCTAATTTGATCATACTTAAAGGTTATGAGTAAGAGGCCAATGATACCAAAGATGGTGATATTGGGCCTTCTGTTCCTTATAAACATTGCCAGATGTTATTTTTGAGGAGGACGCAGTAACCTAAAGTCATTATACCTCTATGCATGTAAATATGACGGATGCTAAGCAGAATGGATACATGATTTTCGTTATTAAGATTCAAGAGTTCATTGAAGAGGAAGATTACAATGAAACTATTTGTGTATAAGCAAAGTTTGTTATGAGAGATAGATAACAAGGAAATCAGAAGGTTTAAGTTAAAAGCTAGTATAATATTATCTGTCAAAACAATCAGACTAGAATTTAATACAAGAGAAGAGTTCAAAAATATGCAACAAACTGTTGAAAGTAGATTCAACACTTGCACATGAAATTACAAAGACTAAAGAATTTTAACGTAAGATGACTAAGAATGCAGGTGGACATGCGAAAGAAAGTTGCTTCGATAGAGAAACTAAATCATAATTGTATGTACCCAATGAGGTATAGCGTGAAGTTATGTTGAATTTCCAGATGAACGAGTCTTTGTTATTGTGTTCACTTTTTGTAAACTGGAAGTGGCAGTAATTGACTTAATTCGTCGTGATATGCGTTAATGAAGTTATTTATGGCTTCTCCATTATTTCTTGGATATTTGAGGGATTCTATCTGTTGTATTGTAAATGATAGCATTTTAATTAACTCAGGAACAACTAGATGATAATTATTATTGATTTCTTTTTAAGTACTGAAGCTTGTTAGTGCGTTGTTGACACGGTAATCGCAAAGATTGGTAAAAATTGGTTTAGAATTCTAGATTGTTTAAAGTCCATTCCAATTCAGTGTAATAATACATTCAGAGAATGATAATTATGACTGTTGAGAGGACAACACTCACAGATCGTTCTGATATCGACATGATGTTCTTATATTGAGGAATATTCTTCGTTGCAGGAGGTAGAGGCTAAAAGTATTCATTTATTATTCGTGAGTATTAACAGAGCCGAGTAAAGTCTATTACCAAATCCTGGGCTAGATATATAACTCAGTACTATTAATGGAAATATCGAAATCCCAAGTAGGTGCTTAGGGTTAGCATTCAATATTAAACTTGTTTGACCGTCCAATCAGTAGATATCGCACATGAGGGAATCGTAGAAAATCTTCCATCTTCGAATTGACCCGGTTCTTAACTACATGAGCAAGGTCACAAACTTCCGATTGATAAACAAATAGAAAGTGATGATGACATAGCTTTAAATGACTATCAACACTTTCTTACTAAAACCAATATGACGCATGGTGGAGGTCACGTATATGGTAAGATACTTCTTGAGCTGGATTTGTGGTTTCATGGTGATCTGAGTGAGGAAGTCTTAAAGGAATGGACGATGTGTTATGATACTTAATTGTTAATTAATTGAAGGATGCCAAGGAATCTGGATGATAACGTAGCAGACTGTGCGAAGGTCTAATATGATGGTGATCATGAGTTTGATAGTGATGAAATTAAACATGAATATAATACAAAAAATGACACAGATACAGCTACTAAATTCTCCACATAACCACCAAAGTCTGACATTAAACTAAAAGAAACCGTTTCGCGAGTTTTTATCAAACTTTCGAATAAAAACAAACAGGAAAAACCGGTAGATCTAAATGAAGTAAAAAGCAAAATTAAAGTAATTATAGAAAAAAATGCTAATTTACCTGAGTCCCATAATTATGAATCCGTAACACAAAACAATCACGTTTACGTTAATGTTTACGTTCGTAAACAGGTCATATGTACTAGAAAAGCGCGCGAACCGGCGGCTATCGCTTGGCTTACTAAATTCATCTCGGCTGAACGGCGAGTGGGAGAAATTGGTGGGTCTCTTTCGCACTGCTTTATAGTGATGGGTGGAGTTATCGATGTGCGAAAACTTTCGATAGTGCTCGTGAGAAAAGTGTGGATGTAGTGGTAACAAAATAATAATATTTCTCTGTTATTTTACAATATCTAAACAGAAAATGCTTCAGACAACCTATAGAATAGATCTTAATAAATCTGGGGGCCTAAAAAGGTAACATTGGATGAATCATTTCTAATATGACAGATTTGATGAATTGTTAGAGAATCACCTAAATCACCATAAAATGGTAACAATAAAATATGAAACGTCTTCAATTCATTTCTTATCTGAATCATATTAGATGCCGATGTTGCTACATAAGAAATATATAGAGAGAAAACGAACCGTAACTTTACCGGTTTTGTTTATCTTGTGTTTTATTATAACTTGAATTAAAAATTTTCGATCCTTAATGTTTTTTAATTATAAGATTTTCACATATCTATCAAGAAACTAGAAAATCCATTAAAATACAGTGTAAAAACTACAAACAGATTTTGATTTTGTTTTTCTTATTTCCTTTTTGCTGGCAATGACTGGTGCTCATACGTCACGTCAGTCAGTCACTGTCAGATAAACAGTAAATTTAAACTTCATATAGGTATACAAACAAATTTGTTAAAAAATATTAAACTCTTTAACTTAGACATTATTTCATTGGGAAGTAAGTAACAGTGAATAGAGTTCGAGATGTGAATGGAATTCGAGAAGTAAATTGATACAGAAAAGGGCTCCTCCCTTACCAAGGCGAAGATTGAACGCTATGGATTTTATCTATTAAGAAATGATACACGTTAAAAGGTAAATATAATTATTTATTACTAGCTTATTTATGTACTAATACTAGTCATTAATACCGAGCCAGACACTCAACAACGGCACTACGCCCAAAAACATTGTCGGCTCGGAATACCGTGGAAAGGTGTATCGAAGTATTTAAATCTCGCTGGCGATGTTTAAGTATTGGTTCATCGCAAGATACACTACAGCAGGACAAGTGCATTTGCATGTATTTGTTTTAACTGAAACAATGAGGTGTTGTTTTATTGTAGCTTACCATAAATCAGGCAATGATAGTAGCTTTAATATGATAAGTAAGGTAAAATTCGCAACTTAGAAAAATTTAATTTCATTCATCATGTTTCATTTTCAGATATCCGATTTTTTTTGGACAAGCCTGCCACATCCTTCCCAAACCGCTGCGACTCCTGTAAGCCAGGATCTACAGTAGATGACACCAGAACACTGAAGTCCGGCGCGTCCCAGGGACATAATTAACTGTCTTGGATCCCGCTACGAAATCAGATTCTGATTTATCAGAAGACATTATAAGAGGAGAGGAAAAAAACAATAGTTTGCACTTCCCTCGGTTACTTTTAGTTAGTGACTTTATTTTATTGCTGTGAATGATATCTCTATCAGTTGAAATATCTCTCCTCTCTCTCTCTCTCTCTCTCTCTTCATGTTCCAAAAGGTTGTACTATGGCTATAGACCTAAAAAACTAAGGCAAATAAAAACAACAAAATTTTCAAATCGTCAGATACGTGCTGACCAAATCTATTTATTTATAAGTCCGATTCGTACTAGAGAATTAGTATTAGTTCTTGCACTCTGTATAGTCGTATCCTGAAACACAATTTTAATCATTAATATTTACTATATGTACAGGATTACAATTTATAGTTTTATTTTATAACTTCAGTGTAAAACTTGTTGAAAAGACATACTGACAATGAAATAACCCAAGGTATATGAAGATACAACTTGAATCATGCCTATTAGTAATATACGATCCAGAAGCGTTAAGTATTAGTGCACTTAATACCTTAAACAGAAATAAATGCATGAGATATACATCTCTATTATTTTCTTGAACGAATCTTAAGGGTTAATTACAACTTGGTTGTATAACTACTTTAAGTAATGAATAGTTTGGTGGCTACTTATCTTGCACACAGTACTTTTTCCACCACGTCGAGAGGCTAAATATGCTTCCAACTCTTGGGATTATTTTGCGACACACACTATTATTTACGCGAAACAATCCAACATATTCAGGCTCCGGTATTTCAAAAACAACTTGCATTTCCTGAAGAGTTTCACTTCGCCGACGACGTAAAAACCTTTCTAAAACACGTATATGCTCCAAAAAGTTTTCAGAAAGGCCTAAATCTCCCATTTTTCATTACTTTATTAAAAATATAAACTATACTCGGAATTTTAATTCGATTCCAGATTTGACAATTTCAGTGTGGCAACGTTATGACAAGTACTAAATAGTGACGTTGCGAAATTATTCGATATGGAAATGCAATATTTCTGGATCGATTCTTCTCGTTTATAATAATTATAATTTTACTCTTGTGAACGAAGTATATCAGGAAATTAAATATTTCTGAACCGATAATTTAGTTTTGACGATTAATTAACGATCTGAGACGTTTCTTTTATAATTGTGTACAAAATAAATAAAAAAATGTAATCATGAAGGAACATGACCAATAAAACAGATAGATGTATTATGGTAATAAGTTATTTTATAAATTGTCGCCGTCATCGGTATCGCTATCCTGTCACTTTCTGTAACATTTATTATAAAACACACGCACTGATTGTTTATCGATTTTTGTGTGCATCACTACACTATTTTATGTGGTATCATTATTTCACAAAATGACAGTAGCTATTGTCAAATCTGGAATCTAATTAAAATTCTGACTATAGATGAACTGTAAAATGATGCCCTCGAGTAACATCTGACAAATCTGCTTATTTGACGTATAGGAATTCACTCTTTGCAAACCATTTTACGAATTTCCATTCAAAAGTGTCATATTAGATGAATTGCAAATATGAAACACTTTCAGTTCATATTATGAATCATCGAAATGTTGTCTTTTTATGACATGACATATGTCACATATTATGATTCAGATATGAAACATACAATGTTACCTTTTTAGCCCCCCTGGTCTGTTTAATATTAAGACTTAATATACTAACTTTAAAAAAAATATGATTGATGATCTACAACGTTAATTAATCAATTTAATATGAAACTCATAAAACACAATACATAACAGACAAATCTACAAAACCCATTGACATTAAATTAATAACTGTCTTTTTTACAAAAACATCAACAAAAAGAAAGCAATTAATCATAATCATCGACAAGAAGTACAGGTACAACACTACAAATGTCAAACCAGGTCCCAAGAGCAAGGTGAAGATCTGGGTCTTTGACCGTATGCAGTGGCCGATTGCAAACGACGGGTTCCACCGTGCGTTAATCTAAGGTTAAGATATAAGCTGCTGATAGCGTGTTATGAATGAAATAAGTCCTTTAACTGAAGATTAACTCGTCGAGTACCGGTTTTATAGACACAATTAAAGAACAATAGGTCGCGGTCACCGGTGACCGCTTGGTGTTTGACAGATTAAAATAGAAGCCCCGTATTATCTGACATTTCTTGAGGTACTAAGACCTTCTTGGTATAGTTTGAAGTGCATGAAAAGTATAATAAATAAAAATTTGGTCGAATGCTGTACATATTGTGTGTAGTGTGCAGTTGAAACTTTAAAGTTCGCAAAATACCACAAACAGGTAATTTTTTTAAGCACGGGTTAAGATTGTAAATTCTTAATATTTTCTTAGGTCACGCTGCTAACATTAAAACACAAACTACGTACTTAGATAAAACAACAGTATAAACCTAGCAATAAACACGTGTATTGACACATTCATAGCGTTTAAAGTAAAATATCAACAATATTCCATCAGTAAGTAAAATAATTCTGTCTAAGATTGAACTATGATAACTAACTACAGTTAAACAAGGTGCCATCGAACCGTTTGCTTTCGAAAGCGACAGCCACGTTAGGTGCCGACGCGACTTAATCGTTCATTGAATGAATACAAATTACTACCAACTTAATACAAATTGTATTACATTTGCCACATTGTCTGCTAATAGGAATGTCACTGTGTAACCTTATTGACAGACTGTCTATATTGACACTATGACATGCTTTGATAATATGATAATAATACTGGTTAAGAGTGGAATTCTTTGCCACAGTCTGTATTTCCTGAAGGGTATAACCTGGGTGTCTTCAAAGCCCGAGTCAGTATCAAACAAAACGCCCTTCCTCTCTCCTACCAATTTTAAATGTTGGTGTACCCGACGCGGTCCATTATTGTTACTATTGTATAATCTAACCACATGTGTACATTATGGATGCAATAAATACTTGATTACTTGATCACTTAGGTTGCTTTTGGGATGACATGATCGATTGTAGACCTCATGATCGCTTACCACCAGGACCAGGCGAAATAATGGTCAAACGACGGCTCATCAAATATAAAAAAATATCGTTAGAAAGAACAAATAATTATCAGAAGGTTAACGGTATTGTGGCTAGCTAAAGCAGTAGTAGTACCAAATTCAAGAAGGTCTACAATAAAAATTTTAATATTTTTAAATAACAGTTTTTGGCTATCACTTCTGAAATAACCTCACGGAGACGGGGATGTTGTGAACCGTTTTTTTTACCCCAATGTGGGAAATCCTCATGGAGCCCCCTCGTCTAGGGTGGACAAAAGAGTCTAATATAATTAATCACTCTAGAGGATCAAGAAAAATGAAATATTTTCTGTTACAGTAACTGATACCATGTATCAGTTACCATTATCATCTCGGTATTTATTACTTATTTATTTATCATAAAATCCATAGCTCTCATACATTACACAGCATCTATAATCCATTCTCACATCCAATTACAATATCTCAGCATAACCCAAAAGTCAACTGATAAAGAATGTTCACGTCTTTGAATCCATCTGTAAAATATTATTTGTGGTAACTTAAATTCCATAATGCAAATAAAATCAAACAAAAATCTTACCCAAATAACAAAAGATAATATGTCCAATACGAAAAATTAAAACCTAGCCCAAAAATTGGTTCTTTACATTGAACCTAATAATTAATGTTACTAGAATAGGATTACCCGCACTCCGAATTAAAGTCCCATAAAAGTAGGGCTGGAAACCAGAGCGTGTCTGCTCACAGATGTACAACTAAAGGTCGCGCTCAATGCTCATTATGGTGTCTGAGTCTCGGCACTGATGGTATATCATTAGGTGTTTCTGATTCGACAGGTGACTGAATACTGTTCTGAATGAAACTGAATCCATTTTTGGTTTAGTATTTGTGTGAGCACTTTCATTCTCGTTTAAAATAATTATGGTCAGTAGTTGTCGCGGAGAACCAACGGGTTACAGGGGCTCTGGCTCGATGTGCAGGAGAAGAAACGGGGTGGATTTTAGTCAGTAAGAGTCTGACACTCCCTCACGCCTCATCTAGGCGGGAGCAGTCATTCGATGATTTGCCTCCCTTAAAAAAAAAATGGTCAGTAGTTGTTACATCCAATTTTGTTCGATAGTGGACTTCTTTTGACTGATGATAAAGATGATGGTGATAATTGTGTCAAATTCAAAAATATTCATTAGTTTGCGAGCGGCGTCGTTTCGATATGTGGGCACACATGTGCATACTGCTAACGAGCGGAATTCATTGCCAGAGTCTGTATTTCCTTAAACCTGGGAGTCTTCAAGGCCCGAGTAAATAGGTTGCTTATGGGACGACGTGCTCCATCGTAGACCGCATCATCCCTTACCACTAGGCGAGATAGTGGTCAAACGTCGGCTCATCAAATATTAAAAAAAAAACATCATGACATGTAAGCAATCCCTACGTATGCAGTTGTTTCCTCTGTTTAATTCTACATTTTTGCAAAAACGTTTAATTTTTATTATGTTATTAATTTGACGTTCCATAGTCTGTGCCGACTCTAATGAGAACTAGGCGTGACGGATATGTATGCATGTGTGTTTTATCAAACCGTGCGTGTGAGATACACACAAAAGTAAAAGGAAGTTTTATTCGTTATTCTCGTTTGGATGAAAATTTTTATTAAACTATTAACTGATTCATAAAAATCATTTTATCAAAGAACAAAAAGATTTTCCGATACCGGGAATCGAACCCGAGCCTCCTGGGTGAGAGCCAGGTATCCTAGCCACTAGACCATATCGGATGTTACTTTGTGGTATGAAATTAAGGTACTTATGTTAAAATTTAGTAGGTATTATTAATTTTCATTAACAAATGCCCATTTTAAAGAAAAACAGATACAAATTACTGTTATTGTCCAACCTTGTTTTCGTATCACATAAATGTTTATAATTAGACCACGGTTAAAACTGCGCCATCTAGCGGATTTTATAGACATCACAACCATTGAGTGTGACCATTACGGACACAGCGGCAGCGGCACAGTACACTGATACCTAATGTTTTAGTGTGCGTGCTAAACTACAGATGGCGCTGTCATCATCAGATGCATTATTATCTTATGTTAACTTCTATTATTTGTTTCAGTTTTTAAATAAATATTGTTTAAGTTGACTTGGCTGGGACCACTAGCGTGCAAGTTAATATACTGTTCAGATTTTTTTCACATAATATTAGTTTTTTGTTTATTACCCTTATATAGAATATTTTCTGTTACTCAGTTATATACGAGATGCGAGTAAATAGTTTTATTTATACCAATTCAAAGACAAAATAATTTAAGAAATCGTTGACTAAAACCATTTATTAGAAATAAAAATAAATAATCTTACATTACTAGGTAATACAACATCATCTAAACATCTTCATAAATTATAATTTATCTCATACATTCGCTGCTTTCTTACAAAAATATAAACGACTTAAACTCTGGTTCCACTAAATTGTCCAGTACATAGAATTTCATCAGATAATATAGTCATTCCCACGGATTCTCATCTATAGTATCGTTAACAGTTTCTTTCATCTTATTCATCTTCTTTCTATTCATTCTGCTTTCTACCGCTCCTTCTACAATCTCTCCTTTATTGAAATCTTCTGCAGTTATTATCGGCTTAAATCCTTCATCGACAGTTTTGATCCGATTACTCTGAATTTCTTTTGGTAGTTTTACCTTTTGCTGTCGATAAGGATAGAAAACATATTTAACACCGTTCACAATTTTGTATTTAGGGTAATTGGTCGATGTTCGTCTATTATTGTTGATACCTAGAAGCTTATTCATCCAGTATAGATATGAGTTTTGTAGGACATCGATGATGCTTCTTTTACGCCTTGATTTAGTTGCTGTTCCATTTTTACCTGTCTTATCAATCTCTTCGTATAGATTTGTCTTTTTATCAATTTTGTTGTTGTTGTATCTTACTATAGGTGCTACGTAAGTTATAATTGGTTTATTTTCTATGATTTCTTCTTTATCTCCTAAGTCTAGTATGGATCTGCTTTGCCATTGGCCGTTTGCATCATAACCACCTCCTCCGCCGCCACCTCCCCCGTAATCCGGTCCACCTGGATGTTAAAAGGGAATTTTTCATTCTTTGTTTTGTTTGTTGTTATAGTTTGAGTTATACTGGGATAATACCTGCTGGCATCCAAGCTCCGCCGCCGCCACCGCCTGTTGCCCATCCCTGAGGAGTTAAAGATTTTCAGTCTGTTTGTGTTTCTAAATAAGTAACTATATATGACTAAATAAGTAATTTTCTTCTTTTTTCTGTATAATTTTATTTATTGTTGACATTGTTCTGTAACTACATTAATAATATTTGTAAGTTTTATTTGTTGTTCCTTCTCAGGCAGCAATCACATAACTTCATAGACATATGTCGTAATACTCAAACGCCACTCAATTTTTATTCGCATTATAGTTCTGTCACTACAAATTCTTTTTCTTTTCTTTTTAAAAAAACGATGCCCCACACTAGGATATCCTCCTGTGTCGTGGGTGCGTTTACAAACATACAAGTTCACGTACACATAACACCCAGACCCGGATCAACAATTTGTGGATCACACAAAGTGTTGTTCCGTACGGGAATCGAATCCGCGACACGTTGCACGGCAGCCGGTTGCCCAGCCACCGCACCAACCGTGCAGTCTTTGGTTTGTTAAATGTTTTTTAGAATACTTTTATAAAAGAATTCTTTGTTAAATGACACAAATGGCACGATATTTAGGTACAATCCAAAATTGATGTGCCTTCAATTATTCGGGCGACAGTCCCGCAAATATGTCAGTTGCTACTATATTTCTTACAGGCGTTGAATAATTATACATTTAGGTTTGTTCTTTAGCTATTTTGTTACAGATTTATACATTTTACATTAAACCATAAGAAATGATTTAGTTTAATATTTAAATTGATATGTAAATTAACTTACTCCATCTCCTCCTCCTCCGCCGCCACCGCCACCAGCTCCACCTTTCTTCTCCAGTATTTTCATAAGCAGCATCATCTAAACACATTACATTAGTTTACCACAGAGGTCTGGTTTATTATCGAAAAGGGACCTACTTTGCCAATTAATCAATCAATACTTCTTATTATTTCACTGTGTATCGAGAAATTTATATTTGAATTATGGTACTTTCATAACTCATTAAATAGGTTTTACCTTAGCCAACATAAACGACATCATGCTGAACATCATTCCCTTAAACGACATCATTCCCATCATCCCCATCATTGCTGGCACCATCTGTAAAAGTATACAGTTAATATGTGTGATTGATTGTTTACTACTAATGCTTATTAGTAGTAAACAATCAATCACACATATTACTAATACTTATTACAAAAATCAACCTTTGCTACAACAATAATTCGACAATTGAGAGTGTAGTGTAGCGTATAATCTATAACTGGCTTTGAAATGAGGAGAGAATTTTCTCAGAATTATGTCAACAGCGTTGATTGTCTCATTAGATCAGCTATAGTTACTCATTCTGTCTTATGTCGTCAGTTTTATTTGTCACTTTAGATTAGTCTTTGATAGCATTGTCTTTATTACCATTATCAGCAGTCTTACCATCATCAACTTCATCTTCATGCACATCATGGCCATCATCATCATCTTCTTCTTCCCAAACCCATCTCCTCCGTCATGATCATGGCCACCTCCTCCTCCACCACCGCCGCCGCCTTTTCTTTTCTTTCTACCGACAAATTCTTCTACTGTAACACAGGTAGGCAAGTTAGTGTAATTAATCTTATCACTGTTAGAAAGAATAGTATCTACAGACAGCGTTGCGTTTAATGTTCTGGTATTTAGAAGTGACTTTCTTAAGACGTACGATTTGTATGCATGAAAATTATTAGTTTTATCATGTCAT
Source organism: Spodoptera littoralis (assembly GCA_902850265.1). NCBI lineage: Eukaryota > Metazoa > Arthropoda > Insecta > Lepidoptera > Noctuidae > Spodoptera > Spodoptera littoralis. The sequence goes on along the minus strand of LR824554.2, from coordinate 11,710,290 downwards.
GCATCTTACTGAACTTCTAACTTGCTTATTTAACTGGGCAATAAAACGTAAGGTCATAACATTGCTGTAACTATTTTATCATGTACGTCTATTTCCACATCTTTGAACAGTTTGAACTCACCTTTGTCACTTCATTAATAGGTAAGGTATTGGGCTTGACTTTGGGTTTTCCTATTTTTCTTCATGAAATAATAAAATCTTACCGTTATTTGGCATCGGTAGAGAAGTTTCCTTGCCCAAAGCATTGACTCTGATGATGTGGTTGTCAAAAAAATGATCAATAGCTTTATCAATCATGTGTGTTAACTCTTCCGAGTTCTTTTCCATGTAGTGGTCATCCTTTTCTTTATTGTCTTCAACTTTAGTGCCATTTAATTTTACTATAACAATATTTTGACTAACTGTATTGTGATGTTGCTTTGGAATCATTTTGTCGTATGTTGTTAGAACACATATTGCTATGTATAAATTATTAGGTGCATGCAAGAAGATTTAAGTTTTTTTTAATTCAAATTGCACTTTCAGCTTTATTTTCTTGTTTCAAATGATTGCAACGTTAATTTTAAATCAGTCGACTACCTAGTTACGAAAACAAAGATTTCTAAAATTCTTTGCTATCTTAGGTACACTAAATCTAATCAATTTAGTAATATCACTTACCAAACTTAACATAATCTCCAATAACAGATACTTCACTCAAATTATTCAACTGTTGCAAATACATTAATGTTTTCCTTTGAACACATGGGAACGACATGTGAAGAAAACAATCAATGTACACACCATTGAAATTATCATTCGGATCGTTTGCTTCATCTACAGCTTTATCACTATCTTCATCAACTTTAATAACTTTAGCATTAATTAGGACAATTAAAATGAGTTCTAAAACAACTGTTTTTAGTTCCATTGTTGGTTGGCAAATGGGAAACTCGGTTATAGGCTCAGATTATTTATTTTCTTTGTTTATAGGATACAGGGTCAAGTGGTGTAGTGTTATTGTGAAAACTTATCATTTTGTTGTTAACTATTTATTTGAATAACGTTGTGGTTTTGGGTTTAGAAAAGCTTCGTATAAAAGTATTTCATTTGCGGTTACTGTTTAGTCTGGTGTACCTTAAGAAGAACGTGGTAAGGGGCATGTTTGTTTGGTAAAAGTTTTTATGATTGTAAGTGAAGATCAGTTATTGTTGGCAGTTTAAAGATACTAGAATAATGTACAGGTTTTCTTCGTATCTTGTTGAGATTAATAATCTCTGAATTTTCTTTAAAAAAATAATGGGTATCAGGACGAGCAACTAAAAATATATCGGTTTTGTTAAAGGTTGGCTCAATATAGAGGGAATCGGAAGTTGAATTTAACTTACAAATATTATATGAGGAAATGGTTCGATGCCTGTACAAAGAATGGTAATACCTATTATTTTATTCTGAAAATTCACTGACGTTTTGTTTTATGATGCTTTCTACAGAATAAAATAAAATTGAAAACAAAAGAAAACGCACACAAAGAAATAGAAAAACGTCATTATACCTCTACTCGAGTAAAAATATTAAATTGTGCGTGAAACGTATGAAGCATCAGTTCTGACGTTAGATCATTAGAAAATACTTTTGTATCATAATCATTACGTTGTTATTACGGTGACGTCGGTAATAGTGAAACTGTAGCACTCTGAATTATGTTTATTCACATATATAAATATTTCGGATTGTTGGCAATGCGTAGAGATGTAGCTTCGTTATGCACCTTCTACCGCTTAAATCACGGGAACCAATCTGAGGAATTATTTGGTCTGATACCTGCCGCGTCTTTTGGCCATTGACCCTCACGACAGCATATCCATCTCCATCATACAGATGGTTGGCAGGCCACAAATGTGCGCTTCTCTCGTAGCTTTTTGCCTTGCACAACAGAACTGTGGAATGATCTGTAATCGGCGGTAGTTCGGAACCAATACCAAGAAAAGAGCGTTTTCCTTTTTAAAAGGCCGGCAACACACCTGTGACTCCCGTCCATGGCTTAGATACCCCCTCAGGTGAAGTGTCAGTACGTTTGACTACTATTAAATAAAAAAAAAAACACAGTAATGTATAGGGACTTATTACTGTAGAGACAGTTTTAATTGTCTTTTGATACAAACATAATGTCTAGGAATAAATAAAAATGTATACATTTTTCCCTAGTTACGTTCTAATTTTATACCATTGAGCCGATTGCCATAATGAACTTGAATATGGTAATATACTCACTTCGAATTAAATTCGAAATTTTCAAAAAGTCGACAAACACTTTATTGGTTTATTTTCTGAATCAGAAGAATAGAAAACAGCTAATGAATTAATTTATGCAAAACCGCTATATTATATATGGGTAAAATAAAATTACGAATCTTAGAATGAACATTTTTTTATTAAACTTTTAGTTGTTAATAAATTAAATGAGCAATGAGGTTTTAAATAATTACGACATAATATTTATAAAATATCAAATTATAAACAGTTTACATAAATAAAATAATATTTGGCATAACAAAAGCGTAGAAAAGAAGAACTTCACAATAAAAATAAATATCACAGTTAGATATACTGCTTTCTAAATTTTGTATAATACATTCGATTAATAAGATAACGAAATCAATGAATAAATACTAATAAGACATAAGTAATAAAATAAACAAAATAAATGAAATAAAAGATAAATAAATAAATAAATAGATAAATAAAATATTAAATAGAGATGTTAATAAACGGTGGGAGGAAATAATAATAGAAATTATACACAAATATAAGCAATAAAAGTAAAATAAATAAGAGGTAATGAGAATCTTTAACACACCTAACAATGAAGCTGCAATAAATTAATAATTTGAAAACAACGATGGAAGACTAAACCTAAAATGATTAAATAAATAAATAATCTTAACACTACATTTTATGATTATGAAATCATTCGAATAAATTAAGCTACAAAATAAATAGTCGCTTCACCTTACTTCATGTTTGATGGTCAAAAGACTTTAAAAATTTATAGGAAAGGCCTAACTTTGATAACCCATTATAACCCTAAACCATCAACATGAAATCAACGATCCTCAAACAAAACCCAAATGCCAATAAGAATCAAAATTCCATCAAACATAACCAAAAACGTCTCAAGCTAATATCCTCAATTTTTTTTAATTAACTGGTAGTAGTATCATAAGGCATATAGCTATTGTAGTTCATGTCATAGGCTCTTCTATAACCACCATGATGACCATGTTCATGTTCATGGTGTTCCTCGTGGCTGTGGGAGTGGTGATGGGAAACTTCAGGTTTAGTGATGATCTCGTATGTGGTGGACTTGTGTTCACCATGACCCTTGAGTCCTACGAGGGCTGATAGCAGAAGAGACATCAGTGCTGTCATTAGAGCCTTGCCAGCTAACAATGCTAGTGCTCCTAACGCTGCTGCTGCTAAGGTACCTGGAAAGGAAGAAGATGGCATTGTAGTAGATGAAGATGATTTAAATCTTAAAATATTGAACACTAATGGAAGGTTGTAAATAATTTGGAGAGTACGACATTTCATTTGTGTCGATACAGTAAGCTAAGCATAAAGTTTTAAAATGGGTTTTGTAGTAGATATGAAAGTTTGGTTGACAAATTGAACAATAAATAGACATTGAGTGTAATTATTTAAATTGGTTCAAAAATATCGGTACAAAACTATGGAGAAATAAATGTCGTAATATTTTTTAAAATTCAAAATGAATACAATGGTCTATTTAAGGACCTTACTCTACAATGAAATTTCAACGCTTAATCTCGTCATGATCTCAAATTAAGTTTATTGAACTTCACCAAAATCAATATTTCATAATCAATTACCTTTCATCATCAACGCTGCAGCCAAGAGAGCACCACCGCCGCCTCCCTTGCCACCTCCAAGTCCACCACCTCCACCGCCGGATTTCCTTCCAACAGACTCCTTATCGCCCTTTGCCATATCCAAAGCCTCCTTCGTGGTCTGAGGATCCAATAGACGGTACCTCAGAGAATGACCATCCAAGTAATCTTGAAGACGATACAAGAGGAATCGGTTCAGCTTCTCCTCTGATTTCCCAGGAAACTGGCGAGACAACTCAGCAGCCATCTCCTCAGGACTAGGAGTGTTTGCTGTTTGATTCTCCTTCACAATGCTCAATCCAGGCAGAAGGTTCAGCTCATCGCGAGAGCTTAAGTCCTCCAAAAAGGACAGAGCATGTATCTTCAAACATTTTGAGTTCAGCAAACTGTTGCACTCCTTATGCAAGGTCCTTCCAACTCGTTCTGTGTTATTTGGCACATTTTTAACAGCATCAATAATTGCGTTTGGATCAGATCCATCGATCGCTCCATGAGAACCAATCACTAAGGTAAGAGTCACTGCAACAGCAATGGATACACTTTTAAGATGCATTTTTATTCACGTTTTCACTGCACTGTTCCTATAAATTATTGACACATTTCCATGGAGGACGGCTGTGGACTGATAGATCTAATCCGATCGCAATTTATTATATACCGTTCATGATGACAAAAAGAACAAGAAAAGCGTTAAAAAGAGCAAAGTCGTTGCTTTTTGAACGTTATTGTGCTCGGGCACTTTCGTTCTGTAAATAAAAGGTTGTTGTAATGGAAAAGTCGAAAGTATTTCGATCATTTTCGGTTTCCAATCGATAATCGGGTGCTGTTAAGATAATTGCATCGCTGATTATTGTTATTGACATTTTATAATTGATTACAGAATTGCACTTTGTGAAAGAAGATCTGTTGATTATGAATTCGATACTTAATCGATTACGAGATTATAATTTGAGATTTCTATCTCAACTATACTTAATTGGAGTGACACTATAATTCGAAAATGCTAATACATACCATAAATGAGGAAGATACAGACACATAAGTTAAGACAGCACACACATTAATTCACCCCTTCACCAATTGTGTTATTGTTAAACACCCAATATTGTTGAGATTGCACCTAGTCAGTTTATCTACCTTCCAAAATGTTTTATTTAACTAAAAAATGTGGAACTTAACTCACAATAATAAATAAATATGCACCTGTTAGCAAGAATTCCAACACTCAATAACTTAGTCATTTATTGTCAAACCTGGGCATCGAACCAAAGTCTGAAATTCACTAGACTAATATAACATTTAAATCCATAAGATTTGAGACAAAAATCAAAATTGAAGCATCCATAATAATCATTCGGATATGCATGACTAAACCGTGACATTGCATTAAGTTGATGTAACGAAATGCAACATAATGTATTAAAAAAAGTCAAAGTAAAGCTACTAAAATACACTACTTCCTTAAGGTGCAACTGTATATTACAGTAATTTTACTTACTATAGGAACATGTCCATATCCAATAAATGACCTATTGGTAAATTCGGCAGCTCTTTCTAACTTCATGTAGTTTAAATTGTCTGGTCTAAGTACGTGCTTGCAGTTTGCTAGTCAAAAAGCTGATTGATCCTACTAATATTTATAAATGCGAATGTTTGTGTGTTTGTTACTTTTTCATATAAAACTACTGAAGAGATCAGACAGAAATTTGGGACGGGATGGTATGGTCTAGTATAATACGTAGGCTACTTTTGATCTCAGGGAAATAAGAGTGAAGCTGCAGCCTGACAGAAGCTATTCATTTATTAACTAAAAACCGCGGGATCCTCACATGAATATACTGAAAAAAGTATCGCAGTATATTCACGTGAGTAACCCGTAATTTTTAGTTAATTTAGTATGTCTCACGATAGTTATTAAAAAAACACTACGCATTCATATTTGATAATCGTAGTTTTTACCGACTTCAAAAAAAGGAGGAGGTACTATGTTCGGCTGATTGTTTTTTTTTTTTTTTTTTTTTTTTTTGTTTGTTCGCGCAGTACTCCGCCGTTTGTGGACCGATTTCGAAAATTTTTGTTTCGTTTGAAAGGGTATACTCCCGAGATGGTCCCATTTCCATGAAGTCAGGATCTGATGATGGGATCCTAGGGAAACCGAGGGGAACTTTCGAAAATTCTATGGGGGAGTAATGCGTCTATTATGTTTTTCAATTATGGATTTCAAACACTACAATTTAATAAGGGTCTAGAGTCGACCTGATCATGGAGCCGACAGACAGTCGAGGGAACTCCTCAGTGGTTTATATTAACTACCTTGTGTTTGGGCTTAATTAATTTGTATTGATGAGGACTTTACACCTAGATAGAGTGGGGCTGCCATTAAGGGTCTGATGATGAAGAAGTGTAATTGTTAAGGGAACTCCTCAACGGTATACAGTAACTACCTTGAGTTTGGGCTTGATTAATTTGTATTGATGAGGACTTTACACCTAGATAGAGTGGGGCTGTCATTAAGGGTCTGATGATGAAGAAGTGTAATTGTTAAGGGAACTCCTCAACGGTATACAGTAACTACCTTGAGTTTGGGCTTGATTAATTTGTATTGATGAGGACTTTGCACCTATGTATATTATAAGTAACAAAACGGGTATATATATGTAGCTTTACACTGAAAATGGTAAAATAATAAAATAAAAACTGCGTTTAAAAAACCGACTTCAAAAACCAAAAACTAATAACAAACAAAAAGTCAATACTAAAAAGCAAAAAATAACTATTATTAGTACTGATAGGTTACCCCCCCACTGATAGGTAAGAAGTCGGTGCCATAAGTTCAATACAAAATTATTCATTAAAACCTTAATAGGTACCTTATTCACAATTTTGTGGACATTAAGTTATATCATTATGATATGAGCTCATGGCACCGACTTCTAACCTATCAGTGGGGGGGTAACCTATCAGTACTAATAATAGTTATTTTTTGCTTTTTAGTATTGACTTTTTGTTTGTTATTATGTTAATAGAATTATGATCATTGACTTTTAAACCTACAAAACCTCTTTTTTAACTCATTTCGCATTTAATTTAACATTTTTAACAAAAGGCTTAAAAGTAGGGTTATTGAATTGCTAGTTTCATTTCAGAACACTTATAACATTTACGTTCATTTCTAAGACTCTAAGTTCCTCAGTCATGTCTACAACCACCAGACCATAGATGCCATCAAAACTTTTACCATTTTAATTTCTTAGAGTATTCCCATCTCCAACCTCATCAACTATCACCATCATTACGAATAGATTTACAATAACAATAGCTATACTAAGTTTATTTTTACCTATTTCTATTGTGTTACCATTTGCTCCGTAATCAACTTTTTTAATCGATTTTCTTATGCTATTAAAGTTGGTACGTATCATTATGTTACTATCTTTAGTTTTTTCGAAATTATGGCATACCTACTAGCTTTTACCCGCGGCTTCGCTCGCGTCACAAAAGAATAAAAAAGTAGCCTATGTGACATATACCAATACACACAGCGCCATCTATACCAATACTTTTGTTTTTCCTCAGAAATATCAATTTTTTCGGGTTAAAAAGTACCCTATTATTTAATCCGGACTTCTAACTTTACGTCTGCAAAAATTCAAAGCAATTGGTTGAGTAGTTACGGAGTGAAGGTGGAACAAACAAACAAACTCACTTTCAGATTTATAATATTATTGGTAAGGATAAGGATTTCGACAGAACAGACAGCTGAGAGAAAAAATTTAATTTCACTATTTCTTTAGTTTGATAATCCCGAACCTTTTTAACCGACTTCAAAATAAAAACTAAAAAGGAAAAAAAAAACTATTAGTGGTCATACGTACTTATAGCTTACACACCCACTGATAGGTTAGAAGTCGGTGCCACAAGTTTTAAACAAAATTATTCATTAAAATCTTAATAGATACCTAACATTATTGAGCTGTTTACAATTTTATTATGAATTATACCAGCTGTGACTTTTGTCTACTTTATATTTTGTTGTGGGTTTGTGGCACCGACTTCTAACCCATCAGTGGGTGTGTAAGCTATAAGTACGTATGACCACTAATAGTTTTTTTTTTCCTTTTTAGTTTTTACTTTTTGTTTGTTTTTGAAGTCGGTTTTTTTAAACGCAGTTTTTTAATTTTATTTTATACTTTTTAGTTTAGTACTTTGATATATTATATTATACAAAACCCACATGGATGCAAAGTTTTCATCAATACAAATACTTCCAGTTCAAACACCGGGTGGGTACTCTCAACCATTGAAGAGTCCCTAAGGTAGCTACTGTTAACCGTTAAGGAGTTCCCTCAACTATCGTACTACTTCATCATCAGACCCTTAATGACAATTACACCCCACTCAGGTGTAAAGTCCTCATCAATACAAATTAATCAAGCCCAAACACAAGGTAGCTACTGTTAACCGTTGAGGAGTTCCCTCGACTATCGTACTACTTCATCATCAGACCCTTATTGACAATTACACCCCACTCAGGTGTAAAGTCCTCATCAATACAAATTAATCAAGCCCAAACACAAGGGAGCTACTGTTAACCGTTGAGGAGTTCCCTCGACTATCGTACTACTTCATCATCAGACCCTTATTGACAATTACACCCCACTCAGGTGTAAAGTCCTCATCAATACAAATTAATCAAGCCCAATCACAAGGTAGCTACTGTTAACCGTTGAGGAGTTCCCTCGACTATCGTACTACTTCATCATCAGACCCTTATTGACAATTACACCCCACTCAGGTGTAAAGTCCTCATCAATACAAATTAATCAAACCCAAACACAAGGTAGCTACTGTTAACCGTTGAGGAGTTACCTCAACTGGCTCTCGGCTCCATCATCAGATCGGCTCCAGACCTTTATCAGATTATAGTGGTTTTTAATACTTAATGAAAAAATTAACTCGTGCTCTAGTCGCCCCTATAATTTTTAAAAGTTCCCCTCGGTTTCCCTGGTCTTCCATCATCAGATCCTGATTTCCTTATCATGGGACCATTCTGGAACTATCTCCTTTCTAATAAAAAAAGAATTTTCAAAATCGGTTCATAAACAACGGAGATATCGGCGAACAAACATAAAAAAAAAAAAAAAGCATATATACGGTCGAATTGAGAACCTCCTCCTTTTTTTGAAGTCGGTTAAAAAGGAGGAGGTTCTCAATTCGACCGTATATATGCTTTTTTTTTTTTTATGTTTGTTCGCCGATATCTCCGTTGTTTATAAACCGATTTTGAAAATTCTTTTTTTGTTAGAAAGGAGATAGTTCCAGAATGGTCCCATGATAAGGAAATCAGGATCTGATGATGGAAGACCAGGGAAACCGAGGGGAACTTTTAAAAATTATAGGGGTGACTAGGGCATTTGTTAATTTTTTCATTAAGTATTAAAAACCACTACAATCTGATAAAGGTCTGGAGCCGATCTGATGATGGAGCCGAGAGCCAGTTGAGGGAACTCCTCAACGGTTAACAGTAGCTACCTTGTGTTTGGGTTTGATTAATTTGTATTGATGAGGACTTTACATCTGAGTGGGGTGTAATTGTCAATAAGGGTCTGATGATGAAGTAGTACGATAGTTGAGGGAACTCCTTAACGGTTAACAGTAGCTACCTTGTGTTTGGGTTTGATTAATTTGTATTGATGAGGACTTTACACCTGAGTAGGGTGTAATTGACAATAAGGGTCTGATGATGAAGTAGTACGATAGTTGAGGAAACTCCTCAAAGGTTAACACTAGCTACCTTGTGTTTGGGTTTGATTAATTTGTATTGATGAGGACTTTACACCTAGATGGGGGGGGGGGGAGTGATGGTCATTAAAGGTCCAATGACGAAGTAGTATGATAGCTAAGGGACTCTTCAATGGTTAAGAGTACCCACCCGGTGTTTGAACTTGCATAATTTGTATTGATGAAAACTTTGCATCCATGTGGGTTTTGTATAATATAATATATCAAAGTACTAAACTAAAAAGTATAAAATAAAATTAAAAAACTGCGTTTAAAAAAACCGACTTCAAAAACAAATGACAAACAAAAAAAAAAAACTAAAAAGGAAAAAAAAAACTATTAGTGGTCATACGTACTTATAGCTTACACACCCACTGATAGGTTAGAAGTCGGTGCCACAAACCCACAATAAAATATAAAGTAGACAAAAGTCACAGCTGGTATTATAATCCATAATAAAATTGTAAACAGCTCAATAATGTTAGGTATCTATTAAGGTTTTAATGAATATATAATAATTAGGTTTAAAACTTGTGGCACCGACTTCTAACCTATCAGTGGGTGTGTAAGCTATAAGTACGTATGACCACTAATAGTTTTTTTTTTCCTTTTTAGTTTTTACTTTTTGTTTGTCATTTGTTTTTGAAGTCGGTTTTTTACATTATGATATTCAACCTGTCTATTGAGTGTACAACAGAAGGCACATAGACAGTGGACTGTCCAGCGCTGTTGATAAAATGTTATTATGTTATTGAGATTGTACCTTCCTCTTACTAATTTGCCAAATGTTACGGTTTGCGGTCATGCTGACAACCACAGAACTAATGAGGTCGATACATTTATACCATTGGCCCTCAGAGATGGCTGTCTCTAGTAGGTAATGAGTGTATTTATGCGTTTGTTTAAAATTTTCATTGGTTGTTAGTTTCTTGATTAAAAGTACTTAAATAATGATTTTAATGATGATTATGACTGTTTATCATTCTGCCCCTTGGGATAACCTTCAAAATCATTTTGTTTTGCATCAAATCATTGCCTTTTTCCAGACAATCGTCACTTCATCTCACTACATATTTCTAGGCCTGGTGTCGACCTCAATGTTTATCCTATAGATGTGATCGATCGAATGCAACTTGAGACTTCAAGTAAAACATTGTGTAGAATATAATCTAGAACATTGATTCATCATCATCACATCAGCCACAAGACAGTTCAATGCTAATGGCACGGTTAGTGCAGTGGTTGGGCAACTGGCTACCGCGCAACGTGTCGCGGTTTCAATTCCCGCACGGAGCAACTCTTTGTGTGATCAGCAAATTGTTGTTGGCTCTTGGTGTCATTTGTATGTGTTGTATGTTTGTAAGCACACCCACGGCACAGAAAAAATCCTAGGCAACGTTTTTTTTTTTAATAAAAATATAGGAATGCTGAACACAGGCCTCTCTCAATGACTTCCAGATAGGCTGGTTGGACGCGACCTGCAACCAGCAGCTCCCTTCGATCTTAATCAGGTCGTAACTCGTACACCTTGTGGGTGCACGTCCCGCAGTGCACTTGCCGGTACATGGCTACATAATGTAATTTAGAACTTACTTTTTTTCAATTTCAATGCTGTAATATCAGACCCCTACAGTTCTCATTACATTGGTAATATCAAATACAATCGACTTTGGCTTTCTCTACTGTTATTTTTTTTTAAAAAAAGATAAAACTGCGGTGTAGTCCATCAGTGAATGAAAGTTACTTGTTTTTTATCTTTTTTCTTTTAAGATAATGAAGGGAACTGAACTGAAGGTTTGTGGTATCTTTTTGTGCGTTAGGGGCGAATGTAGATTGTGAATGAGATTTTGTAGAACAAATATTAATGGTGTAATTTTTTTTTTTTGTTTTAATTTTTGGTCTTATCTTATACAAATCGTTGGTAGATAGGCGTAAAGAAGCAATAAAAATTTGTAATTTTAATTTTTTAGAGTGCTTCTGTTTTTGTCTTTTTAATGATTTGTGTTGTATGTGTTCAATAATTTATGACATATATGCATTAATTTGGTGGAATAATAATAATAACACCATAATAATAAATGTATTTAATTGTAGTTTATGCATGCGTAATTTTATTGACTTAAAAAATACTTTTGTGCTTAGGTATTAGGTATTAGGGGTTCATGAATGAAACATTACGTTTTAAAACAACTCTTTTATTTTCTTTTGGTGCTGAAGGACGAATAGACGAACATACATACATAAAACATATATACAATATTTACATAGTATAACAAAGATATCATACAATATTTTTAAATATAATATTAATGACACAATATAGAACATAAACTACATTTTATAAAAATACAAAAATACATTGTATCAAGGTATATAAAATTCCATAGAATAGATAAAGTAACAAAATGACTAAATATTTTATAAATACATTCATATAAAGGCGGTTAGACGTATAGACATGATACCATAATTAATGTAGTAAACATAAAATAAATAAAGTATAAAAAATATTTAGATAAAAAATAAAAATAAGAAATACATTTTTTCATAAATACATAATCATGATAAAATAATACATATTCACATAAAATAATAAATTATTTAGTTAAGGAAATTGTGGACTTAACCTAATAATAAATAATTTCAATAAATAGCGAGTTTTTTCGATACATTTTCGTTAATTACAGACTTCGTTTCAGTGTAAATTTATATTAAATTTACAATAGTTCACTTGAGTTATTTAGATTCATTGTTCATGAAAGACATAGATGGACAAAATAAATAAATGAAAATGAAAACAAAACGAGAAGATTATGTAAGTTACAAATAAAAAATATCAGACTTTTAAATTAAAATAAATATCAAAAGTAAAAGAAAAACAATAAAAAATAAATACATAACATCACAAACAATGAACTAACTCAATCCAATAAATAAATCAAATAAATAAACTCATTTTTGGTTCTCTTAGCGTCTCCTAACATTCATACTCCTACCGTACCCTGAGTGCCCGTACCCACCAACATCCTCATGAGCAGTAGAGTGAGAATGAGAGTGTGTGTAGATTGGCTTAGAGACTATTTCGTAAGTGGTGGATCCTTTGCCTCCAGAGAGAGACTTGATACCGATGATGGCTGAGAGTAGAAGAGACATCATGGCGGTCATCAGGGCTTTGCCGGCGAGCAGGGCTAGGGCTCCCAATCCCATGGACATGAGGGTTCCTGTAGAAGAAGAGAGTGATTAGATTTGAATATCAGTGGTAAAAATTTAGGCTTTAAAGAGGGGTGTGTAGAATGATAATTTGTACGCCATATTGATTTTTTATATTAATATCAATATAACAAAATTGTATCTGTATCATGGGGTCTAATGAACAAGTTAAACTGATGCATAATTTAAAGTCATTTATGTGAGTGAATATACATTAAATCGATATATGTAAAATTAAACCAAATAAAATGTTTAAATAGACAAAAATATTATCATGTTTAACCCCTCGAGCGTCCTTATGAACACCCGGTGGATCATAAGAAAAAATGCTCCATGCTGATTTCTCTTTTATAAAATCTATTATTATTTTGACTGTATTTGTTCTAATTCTATTGTAATGATCCTTGTTTTCGTGTGCCAATGGCCAAATAAATGCATTTTCTTTCTTTTTTTCTTTCTCCAAATGTCACGTGTGCACCCGTTGGATCATAAGGAACGCGGACGCTCGACGGGTTAATATGTTGTTCATTGTTCAACATGCTATTGAACACATCATAAAAGATTTGATACACTTGCTAAAAAATGTAGCAAATAATTAGCATAACAAAGAAGAACGAATTGAAAAGCCGTATAATAAATTACGTACGCTCATTAAACAGATTGTCTACAACTTTTTACTTAAATTACAAAGTAAAAGTTAAAAACTAGCAGTAGATATGTCTCAAATGACAACCAACAATTTTCTCAGTTCATGCTCTGTTTGTCAACAGCACAACAATTTAAAAAAATTGAAGAAGTACAAACTCCTGACAATGCTTTCGAAGTAATTACATACGAATTGATTGTAGATAAGAATAATGTGGCAGATTGAATCACTTGTTCCGTTGATTTAAAGTTTTCTTTGACATTGTTATATTTGTAATCTGAAGTTACAAATCCTGCAGTATGACTTTGGTTTAAGTAATTATTATTTTACTTCAAGACTTATTAATAGTACCGATTACTATTAATAAGTCTCGGGTTAGATTCCTGGGTCGGGCAAAGAATTACTGGGTTTTTTTTAAATCTCAGTAGTAGCACGGAGTCACCCCCTATTACATGGGACTCATAACATAAATAGTGAAAAGTGGGTGTTATATTGTACAGTGGTATAATGTGCACCTCTGCCTAACCCTAGGGATAAAAGGCATGATATTATGTTATGTTGTTGATTATTAATAAATTTTTTGCAAATGTTTTGTTAAAGCTATTAGTGTACGTATTGTTGTTTTACAAGCGCACTAGTTGATCGCGTTTCCTACGACGGCGTCCAATTGTTGTACCCATACACAAGTACAGCTTTCGTTCAATACTGGCTGTCTTATAGCTGATATTATTATGATGATTAGCCTTTTAAATTTCCTTAGTTTAAAGGCTCTTTCATGAAAAAATATTAAAAATATCGTTTCGTATCAAATTTTGAGGCACAAATTAGTACGATATACTTAGGTTGTAAAATTAAGAAGTATAACGTCCTTCACACTATAAAGCAGAACATGTCATAGCTTGTGTTCTTTCACGATCACTACTGAATGATATAGTAGTCCATATAGCTGTAACTAATGATAATGTTGCCAGTGACACAGTCTGATCAAAATCATCTCCATCAACTACCATAATTATTTTCTTCTTTCTAGTACTATATGGCGAGAAATCTATGTCTTTGTTTATTTTTTATGTAAGATCGACAAAAATTGTCACAGATTATTATATTGGCTACAAGTGTCAGTGATGAACACTGACAATATCATTCCCAAATGAGAGTCTATCATTTATCATTGGCTAACAAAAAGTATGTTCTTTTTCGGATTTACTTAAATTTTATAGTGTTTGGTTTATTGACAGTCCATGTTCTTATTTAAATAGTTGTAGCCTCAGCAAATAGCTTAATGGATCCATCCAATACTCGTATAATAGGTTTTTGCTTGCATTGAAAGTAATCTAAGCAAATTAGTTTTTCAGATAAAAAATGGACGGCTCTATTTCTTTGATGAAATAGCTTACGTAACTGATTCAATACATTTGTAATTGTATATCGAGTAGTTGGAAGAAATATATGATTCCATTGAAGAACGAAATAGTCATTGAAATGGAATGTTTTCAATTTCGTAATTATAATGAGCAGGATCAAATCACTACAGAAGCTTTAGAATTCTGTATAACTTTTGGTCCAAGTAGTACGATAATTTTCTTAGATAAAATTACTTTCATTCATACATTGAGGCTAAAATTATGTTGATCATACCAAATTAGATTGCAAATAATAAATGGAGATGTAATTAAAATATCTCACTGCTTTGTAATTGTAGTAACTGCCAATCAAAGTAAAAAATAGCTAGACTCTGATCTACATACTTTAGTAAAATGCTGTCTGTAAATTATTATTGAACTTAACACATAGATATTCGAGGCTTGCATTGACTTTTGTCAGTCTGTCATCTGCAAAATGCCCTTAATTATATTGTCAATTAAGCCACTGATGCGTTGGATCAATTTTAAATTATATTATTAAGTGTGTCACCGATCCGATGGAAACAAAAGGCAATTATTTATAAATCACTTCTTCATTTCCTTTTGACTTTCTCATACATATATCAGATGTCATCTGCCTTCATTTAGATCGCAAAAAGCGCTAATGTATATTGATTTCCTCCAACTGTTACTGTCGTATCTAAAAGTAGGTCGTTCATAACTTATTTTAGATCAATTGTATGCATCCCAAAATGTTCGTTATTAGAGTCGTAAAGATTTTTATCTACCTCATCTTCCCCATCAATATTCACTTCACTACTAACATACCTTTCATCAACAATCCAGCGGCTAGTAATCCTCCCATTCCTCCTTTCTTTCCCCCAAGTCCACCTTTACCCCTCGCCTCTCCAACCAAAGCTCTGGCCTCCTCAGCAGCATTCTCATCTAACAGCCTCAGCTTCACAGTATGTGTGTTCAAATAGTTTCCAAGTCTGTACAGCAGATATTTGTCCAGTCTCTCATCTGGCTTCGAAGGGAACGACCTGGCTAATTCAGCAGCAAACTCTTCAACCTTGCTCCCATTTTCTTTGCTATCTTCTTTCACAACGCTGACTCCAGGAAGAAGACGAAGCTCTTCTTTCGCACTGAGCTTCTCAAGCATCGAGATGGCTTCAATCTTCAAACATGTTGGACTGAAAATTCCACTAGTGCAATCCTTCTTCATCGCCCTCGCCGCACTTTCGACATTTGGTTCCACTAAATTTTTTGGAGATTCCCCTATTTCTGGGTTTGGCAGTGCGTACACTGCTGATATAAAAAACAATATCGATATGAGATACATTGTGGACGTCTGTATCGGAACGAATGCTGATACACTTTGATAAGCAATTGTTTCGTCCACCTTTTATATGTCTCACATAGATGTATGATTAGTACGGAGTACTCTTATATCCATTATATTTTCATAGAAGGCTGACTGCAAAAAGTTCGATTTCCTCAATGTGAAATAGACACTGTCCTCCAAGTTATATGGTCGGTTTTAGATTGCTGGTTCGGTAGGCGTAAGGTTTTCGTTTATTATCGCATGCAGTCATTGGAGTAGGCGACCAATGTAAATGTATAGTAATTGTATGGGTTTTTAATATTCTAACTACTTTATTACAATTCACATTTTTATTTTTGATCATTATAAGAATCAAAAGATGTATCAGTGAATGTGAATCTCCATACTAAGATACACATCAATCTTTAAAATGATGTTATGAATCTAAATACGCAATACAAATATATGGAGTAAAATCGTATTATTTTCTATTTGGGAGTTCAATTTTGTCAAGTTCCATGCTAAGCCCTTACAATAATAGATATTAATTTACAACTGAGGCAATTCATTCCTCATTCTAACTCACTTCGTATTATCAGCAAAAATCTAAATTCAATACCATAAAATTTTCATCATCATCAGTTTCTGAATTTCAACCGTCTCAACTAATACATAGTTTCTTTTTCATAATTGCATGTGAAGAATATCTAAAACTAAACTGAAAGTCAGTCTAGACTTTTTCACTTTTATTTTTGACTAAAATATCATCGCGTGCTAATTAGCAATGTTATTAATATGGCCAACTAAACTGAATGTGCTTGTTCCATGAATGGAGGCTCTGTGGTCTTACGGTATTTGAATTCAGTGTTCAGGATATATCGTTTAATAGTTTCATGAATTGTATAATAATGTATTATTTCCAAATACTGCCTCGTTGGCCGAGTGGTCGCAAGTGCGACTGCCGGGCAAAGGGGTCTCAGGTTCGATTCCCGGGTCGGGCAAACTATAACTGGGTTTTTTCAAAAAATCTCAGTAGTAGTACGGAGTCTGGAATGTGTGCCCGGTATATGGCAATACGCTCACCCCCTATTACATGGGACTCATAACATAAATAGTGAAAAATGGGTGTTACATTGTACAGTGGCATTAAGTGCCATAATGTGCACCTCTGCCTACCCTTTGGAAATAAAAGGCATGAAGTTATGTTATTTCCAAATAATGATATACGGCGATCGTTTTTTAATCATCAAAGTTATCCATTCGCATCTGGTTTCTTCACTTGTAGAATTCATTTACTGAAAGCTCTTCATGATCCTCAATTGGTACAGTTCGTATGCGCTGTATGTAACTACTTTCTAAGAGAAAAAGAACACTCCTTGTATCCAGATATCGAATAGTTTGAGCTATATTTTAAAGTAGTACTTGTAAATTACTTGAGCATCTTCTTATCATCATTTCTATTGCCATTGTTCATGTATTTTCATGTATTTTCATGTGTCTTCATAAACTTCTTCATCACCATAAACATAAAAATATTATATAATCACTCTCATAAGGTCGGTTTTCAATTCAACTTTATATGCTATGGAGAACAACTCATTAAAAGACACCATCTCCACAGACACAGTCGTTGGAGAAATTCTTCACTTTCTTATAAAATATCTTGATGATCAGGACCTTATGGGCTAGGGCAGAACTATCAGAGCGGGTAAAATGATTTGTTCAGATAACATCGCTGAACAAAATGGCTGCTCACGGTCGTGTGCCTTCTAACTTACCTTTTATATTAAAGTTAATATCAATGATTTTGGTGACTTTGCGAGGATTGCAGTTTTATTTGTTAGAAAAGTTTTGTATTTTTAAGAAAAAAGTACTTATTATAATATTTAAGAGCATAAAGAAAATTAGACAAATCCATTTGTTTAGTAATTTTAAAAGGTTGTTTAAATTTTGTCTTAGTACAAGTATGTTTTTTAGATATTAATTAAAAGTATTTGTTACAATAATATTGATAGAAATATTTTGTAAATTTGTTAATTAGATACTTTGTGGTCTTCTAATGTTTAGTTCTTATCAAACTTTGTTCAAAGAATCAAGATATCATCTTCAATCTTCAGAACAAAGTCGGGGAAAAGCAGTACCGATGTAATAAACTTGTATAAAAAGTAGTTCACTTTTATTTGGTATATTTACGAACACAATAGCGAGAGATTTGTAGATTGTTTTTTAATAATGATTCGATTTGTATTATTATCATGTTAATGACGATGGGAAATATTGTGTGTCTTGTTGCCTTATTTGTTGTTATCTTAGACAAATCCAATTTTGGAGCCTTTGGATTGATTTTAAGAAGTGCAAAAAAAATTGTTTCTTTTGCAAAAGAAAAATTAACTTTATGTAAATTTTTTATATCATACTATTAATACGAGCATGATAAAAAATTATATATTTTAGCTACATTCAAAATCATAACACAAAGTTTTATTGAGGTTTTGGACGTAGTTGTTTCAATAATCAATATTACTGGGTTTTAAAAATAAATCTCAGTAGTAGCACGGAGTCTAGAAATGTGCCCGGTATATGGCAATAGGCTCACCCTTTATTACATGGGACTAAGATAAAAGGCGTGATGTTATGTTCGTGATTTTTTTCGGATCCTTCTTTATCAACAGAAGTTTATTATAGTAACAAAAACGACTTACCCTTCATCATCATTCCCATAGCGAGCAGACCTCCCATACCGCCCTTCTTGCCACCAAGACCCATGCCTCCTTTTCCTCTGCCTTCAGCCATAGCAGTCTTCGCTTCTTCCACAGCATTGTCATCAAGCAGACGCAGTTTTACTGAATGACTGTCCAGGAAACTGCCAATATGGTACAGGAGTGACTTGTCCAGTCGGTCATCGGAGTCAGTTGATAAAGACCTTGCCAGGTCTGCAGCAACCGCCTCGTAGTTAGTTTTAGAACTATCCTTCACAAGACTAACACCAGGAATCAAAGACACTTCGTCCTTATTGTTTAGTTTCTCCAACAACGTGATAGCTCCCATTTTTAAACACCCAGGACTCAAGAGTCCATTAGCACAGTCCTTTTTAATTCCACGAACTTTATCCACTGCACCATCGTCACCAGGGTTGGGGAGAGCCACTGCACTGGCGACGGTGATCAAAACGATATACTTGTACATTTTTAATGGTAACACGTCCACTTTGGTCAGACCACACTGAAACTATGTTCATCTTGCATATTGTCACCCTTTTATATTTGATGTTTGTGGTCAGCCAGATGATTGCTCCCAGTTTGCGTGTGGTTCTCATTCTGTATCTGGTTAGCTTTTTTTGCAGCCCAAAAATCATCTTCTGATTCCATATCAACTTTAAGACTAAAGCCACAAGCCTCAATTTCAACTGCATGACTATTCGTTTTGATTTATCTAACTGCAAAATTAAAATGGTTTTTGTCAGTTTTTGGTAGGGCAGTTAGCAAAAGTTAGTACCATTACTAAGTATTTTTGATGCGGATTAGTTCCGTATGCGTTAAGTACGATGGTCGTTTTTTGCTTGGCGGTTTTTTGCAAGTGCATTGTTTGTTTGGCTGATGTACGAGTGAATGCAAAAAATAACACTAGCGAATAGCAGAGTGTGAGCAGCGTTAATTTTGTTTTATTTTCAGATGATTCAGGCTAGATTATAATTTGTAATTTCTAACTATGTATGATGCTTTTTTAAGTCAAGAATTAAGACTAATCACTGCATTCTGCTCAGTCAGGGTGTAGTTTCTCTGATATACTGTGTGACAGGTGCGTTTTTAATTCAATGTTTATAGTTTTGTAACATACTCTGACCTGAGTGAACTTTCATGTAATTTATAACTATGAATGAAATTTAATCGATAATAATGTACAACACTTTAATCTCTTACAGTTTCATACATTGTATAAGTTCCACTACAGCACAAGTTAAGTAGATCGTTTTGCACGCGATGAACCAATACGTAGAATAATATTACAACTGAAACCTTCATATTTAATGCTTAATTAAATTGCAATTTTCACATTATTTTATTCCCAAGAAAATAAGAAAAGATTACTTAAGTCTTACTTGACGTATGTATATTTTATATGTTTGTAAATTCTGAAGAAACTACATAATGACTTTAGCAACAAATAGTGACTTGAAATCGAATACTTTAAATTATTTAAAACTTAATAACTCAACTTAATCGAACCTGAGACTTTGTTGTCTGCAAACGCCACTTGAAGCAACTCAATGAAAGAATTTGTGTGTTTGAGTAAATCGCTGCTTTACTATAATATTTCGTGTGTACATTATACAGTTATTGGGTGGCCGTAAAATTGTCTATTTAGAAAAAGAAATTGTAACATAACACAACATTACGCCTTTTATCCCTGAAGGGATATGCACAGGTGCACATTATAGCACTTAATGCAACAATGCGTACAATGTAACACCCACTTTTCACTATTTATGTTTTGAGTCCCATGTAATAGGTGATGGGCCTATTGCCATATACCGGCCACAATTCCAGACTCCGTGCTACTAATAAGATTTTTTTTAAAAGTCCTGTAGTTCTTTGCTCGGCCCGGGAGTCGAACCCATGACCGCTTGCCCGGCAGTCGCACACATTACTTGGTATGCCAGTGGACAAAATCCCTCAAAAAATAAATGTTACTTTGAAATTAGACTGAAAGAAATGATTTCGAAACATATCACCATGATCATATCAACAGCCTATAAGTGCCCACTGCTGACCAATGGCCTTTTCTCACACAGAGTAGGTTTAAGCATTGATCACCATGCTTGCTCAATGTGGGTTATTGATTTCAAACTTGTAATTAATAATTATAATTAGAAATTATAAGCCCAGGTTTCCTCACGATGTTTTCCTTCACCTTTTGTCAATGGTGTCTGAATAATCTTAGAAAGTACATATAACTCGGAAAAAGTCACATTGGTACTTGCCGTTGGTAGGTTTTGAACTCGCATCCTCATAATTATATGATGCAACCACCACACCACGATGATTATTAGGATGCTGGTGTTAGGCAGATGGATCAGAGGCTTGATACAGAAGGCAGTTCTCCTAATAACGGCACATATCGTGAGGAGGTTTCTGTATCTGGAGCCCTAACCACCGGTAGCTTGGACCATGCTCCCGCTACTGGTCGGCTCTGATTTTTATAATTTTAAATTTTTCTTTTTGGCTGCCTAGTTAGTCGTGTTTTTAAGGTTTAATTTAATATTTTTTATTTTTTTAAAACATAAATAGTTTAAAGTGGGTGTTACATTGTACAGTGGCATTAAGTGCCATAATGTGTACCACTGCCTACCCCTTTGGGAATAAAAGGCGTGATGATACCTATATATATATGTGTTATGTATATAATTTTTTATGGTTTTCTTTTAAGTAGTATTTAAAAATTTAATAAAATGAGTATTTTGAATAAATATATGAAGGTTAATATCAATAACTAATAATAAGTGTAGCTACAGCAATAATAATAATAACACATCGTTACTAACGAATAGTAAAGCGGCTAGACGATTTTTTGTGAACACCTTAAAATTACACATTACTTACAAGATAAACTGGACTTTAACGTTATACAAATAGAGTCCAAATTCATTAATGTATAATTGAACCCAATCGCTCTATCTATATATATATAATTCAAAGGTGATTGACTGACTGACTGACTGACATAGTGATCTATCAACGCACAGCCCAAACCGCTGGATAGATTGGGCTAAAATTTGGAATACAGATAGATGTTATGACGTAGGCATCCGCTAAGAAAGGATTTTGATAATTTCCACCCCCAAGGGGGTAAAAAAGGGGATGAAAGTTTGTATGGAACTTTGTCAGTTTTAAACTGATCGGGTTTAAATTTGGCATGCAGATAGATGTTATGACGTAAGCATCCGCTGTGAAAGGATTTTGATAATTTCCACCCCCAAAGAGGTAAAATAGGGGATGAAAGTTTGTATGAGACTTTGTCAGTTTTAAACCGATCGGGTTGAAATTTGGCATGCAAATAGATGTTATCATATAAGCATCTGCTAAGAAAGAATTTTGATCATTTCCACCCCTAAGGGGGTAAAATAGGGGGTGAAAGTTTGTATGAAGCTTTGTCAGTTTTACACCGATCGGGTTGAAATTCGGCGTGCAGATGGATATTATGACGTAAACGTCCCTTTAGAAAGGTTTTTGAACATTCTCACCCCAAAGTATGATACTTTGCCAGTTTTAAATTGATCGGGCTGAGACTTTGTATGCATAAATTTACTATCTCCTTAGAAAGGATTTTGATAAATTCCACCCCTAAGGGGATAAAATAGGGAATGAGAGTTTGTATAAATCTTCTTAGCCATTGAATTTAGAATCATTGAATCTTTTTGAATTACATTCGGTAAAACGATGATTTGGGACCTGGGTAACGTATGATAGTTTTTATCACAGATGTCCCACGGGAACGGGAACTATGCGTCAATGCCCTGGGACTGTCTAACTCTTAACCACTGAACTTATTTTAGAGAGATTCGGTATATCAATAGTCGATAGAATAGTTTTTATTACTAAAACCTTACGTGATCGGGCACTGTACTGGTAAGATCCCTGCGGGATTATTTATTTATTGAAACTACGATAAATCATTTCAAAATAGGTAAATCTTACTTGGGCACTGAATTGATTCTGATTAATTCTGTCAGAAGTCATTAATCTACGCGGACGAAGTCGCGGGCAACAGCTAGTTGTACTATAAATGTCCGGAAAAGTTTATAATTATTTAGACTAAGATGTCTGTCTGTTCGTAAAAAGAGTTCAGTGCAAAGAATGTAGGTATGCACTAATTATAATAATATGAGGTTCGATACAATGGCTGGTTACTGCATAATAATGGTGATACTTTTGAATTTGAAGAACTTATTGGTCTGTCTCATGAGCCAAGTGGCTGTAAACGTGACTGCCGAACAAGAAATCTCGGGTTTGATTCTCGGGTCGAGAAAAGTATTTTTAGAACTATATTATATATAAATATAGACTGCCTCATTGGCCGAGTGGTCGCAAGTGTGCCGGGCAAGGGGTCTCGGGTTCGATTCCCGGGTCGGGCAAAGTATTATTGGGTTTTAAAAATCTATATATGGCAATAGGCTCACCCCCTATTACATGGGACTCATAATATAAGTAGTGAAAAGTGGGTGTTACATTGTATGTATGTGTGTTGGAACTATATTTTGAGTTTTTGAAAATTATCAGTAATTCTACTGAGCCTAAATATGTGTCCGATGTATAACTATAAACTCACCTAGTTCATATAGGACTCATCGTTCGTTCGTTCGTCTCGGAGCTGCGGAAGACTACGGAGCCGCGGAAGACTTAATAGGTTGCCGGGGCTCCGGCTCGAAGTGCAGGAGTAGGAACGGAATGGTTTTTAGTCAGTAAAAGTCTGACACTCCCTCCCGCCTCACCCGGGCGGGAGAAGTCATTGGATGATTTTCCCCCCTCAAAAAAAAAGGTTTGTTGACGTTTCGAAAGTATTAAATTATGGTTTAACTGAAATAAATGCTTTGAATTTGACTTTGACAGTTTTATTAGGTTATCAGTGAAAAATACATAAATAAAAAACACATACTACAATACAATCGCAAAATAAAACATACAATTCATTGTATGTTTTATTTTATAATACATAGGTAGGTATATCTCACTCTCACTTTCAAAACGTGAAAAAGACAGTTTACGTAAAAAGTGTCGTGGTTTTGCCAGAAAGTGGGCAGCAGTGTGTGTCTAATCACTGGCTGTCAGGTGCTGCGGTGCCGGCTCCGAGCGTGGACTGGTGATAAATGATAGTAGAGGCTGGAGTCTGAGTATGGTCGGTGAGTTAGATGCTCTGGGTGGAATTGATGAAGTAAGAACTCTGTGTAATATGGCAATAAGCTCACCGCCTATTACATGGGACTCGTAACATA
Source organism: Spodoptera littoralis (assembly GCA_902850265.1). Classification (NCBI taxonomy): domain Eukaryota; kingdom Metazoa; phylum Arthropoda; class Insecta; order Lepidoptera; family Noctuidae; genus Spodoptera; species Spodoptera littoralis. The sequence continues at coordinate 11,686,085 of LR824554.2, read as the reverse complement.
AATAGTAAAAAGTGAGTGTTACATTGTACAGTGGCATTAACTGCTGTAATGTGCTCTTTTGCCTACCCCTTCATGGATGAGAGGCGTGATGTTATGTTATGTACGCCCAAAGGTGTAAAATGTTAAATCGATTTTCTGAAAATTTCTATGAGACAGCAATAAACACTGCATAGTTGGCGCGGTGGCTGGGCTACCAACAGCCGCGCAACAGGGTTCGATTCCCACACGAAGCCACTTTTTGTGCTTCTGGGTTAAAAGTTGGGTCTGGGTATGCTGAATGTGTACATGCGTCTTGTATATTTGTAAACGCACCCACTACACAGGAGAAAATCATAGTTTGAGGCAACGTTTTTATTAAAAAAAAAACATGATTAACAAATTAGGTGTACATTTTTTTTAAGGAATAGGAGGCAAACGAGCCGACGGATCACCTGATGGTAAGCTATCAGCCCCGCCCATGGAAACTCACAACACCAGACGAGTCACAGGTGCGTTGCCGGCCTTTTAAAAAGGAGTACGCTCTTTTCTTGAAGGTTTGAAGGTCCTATCGGTTTAGAAATACCACCGACGGTGTCATACATGTCTCCTTTTGTGCTAAGTAAGCCGTATGACCTAATTAATTAAAATCCAACAATAGTAAAATGACACAGCTAGAGTATAAACAAAAACCAACAGTATCTAATCTACCGTCCACAATAAGAACTCGTGCGCACGGGCCGCGACACGCGCGTAATGATAAGTTTACTAAAAAGTGTTGTTCCACTGTCCCTGCCCACAATTACGGCGCCCTGCAATCAGTGTTTGGTACAGAATATAACTAACATTGTAATGTACTTTGACAGTTTTTCTCTGTAGAAAGTAAATAAAGACGTAATTGAAAATTGACTGCCGCGTTGGCCGAGTGGTTGCAAGTGCGACAGCCGGGCATGGGGTCTCGAGTTCGATTCCAGGATCAAGTAATACTGGGTTTTAAAAAAATATTAGTAGTAGCATGGAGTACAGTATATGGAAATAGGCTCACCCCCTATTACATGGGACTCAGATCATAATTAGTGAAAAGTGGGTGTTACATTGTACAGTAGCTTTAAGTGCCGTAACGTGCATCTTTGTCTACTCTTTTGGTGATATAAGACGTGATGTTATGTGTATGAAAATTGTCAGTTTTGTTGATTGAGTATGGGTTTAAGTTTTGCTGTCAATTTTGATGTCATTTCTAGAGTAAGGTTTGGAGTACTTTTCGGGAACTATGTCATAAGATAAACACATTTTCTCGAAGAGTAAGCACAAATTGTATAATCTACTTTAATATATTAAAGTTGCAATAAATTAAACAAATAGCAATGTTGTAAAACTTTAATCTGAACCTAATTAGGGATTATTTAAATAAATTAATTATTAACAAGGCCATTACAAATAACTCATTAAATTTAAAGAAAGAAAATAGGGTTTTCATTACTAGTTTTTCACGTATAAAGATGATTTTCACAAATTTTCCTTAGAATCGAATTGAATATTAATCCCATCTCATTACTTCTGTACTAGATTTCTCTCTTCATTAAAATAATGACGTACCCATTTTGTATTCAAGAACAATTTCTACTGTCTGGTCTAGAATCTATTAAAATGCTTCGTAATAATACAAAAAGACAAAAACGTAAAACAACTCTCTCTAGCGACGGGCAACGATTACTCCAAGCTTTTTTACTTTTTTCATCAAACCCAGTCTTGATAGTTCATACAAAGCGCCAAGAGATGGCGTTGGCAGCAGAGTTTGTAGTTTTACAACTAGTCCCAATAGATGGCGTTAGAAGTATGCGTTTGCGCTTAAAAAGAACAATAAGTGTTTGTTTGTGTAATGGTCTTTTTTTGTGAAATTGTATGATTTGTGTTTAGTTCTAGATTTGTGATAGTAATGTTATTATTGTAAAGTAACTAGTTTATGATCGGGTCTTGTATTAATTTGTAGTCTGTTTGTTTTCAGGGTCAAGTGCCTAAGTGCTGAGTAAATAGGTTTTAGTTCCGATACCTTTATTTGCGAATAAATTGTAAGATTAACGTGTTTTTTAAATTATCATAAATAAGGTTTGAAAGTGCCCAGTGTATAACAACATACTTGTTCTCTAAAATTCAGATTTTGTATCATGGAATAATATTCGATCAATTAATAAAAATTGTCAAAGTCAAAGTCAAAGCATTTATTTCAATTAAACCATAGTTTGGTATTTTGAAACGTCAACAAATACATAATAAATAATAGTCTGTCGGTCAGTCCGTCAGTGAAATTAGGTGAAGCTGGGTGCTCATTCCAAAATGTAGAAACTCCATTCGTTACTCTTTTAAAAAAGTATGTTCTACAACAAGCCTTGAAGTTGTTTAGCCAATTAAACATGAATGCTAAAATATGTAATAAATTATTTCCTTTGTCTGAAACACGATAACAATGTCGTGTAATACAGTGAAGTATTACAAGTTTACAATTGGAATCAACTTTCTAGTTAGGAATGTCGTTCTGTTTGCTATTTCCAGAAATAGAAGTGTTTCATGTTCTATACAGCCTATTATTTGTATGCTTGTAAAGTGCAGGAAGACATATGTTTCCTGTAAGTAAATAATTGACATAAAAAGAAAGTTAGTTTACTTTTGAATAACAGTGACCTTTTTTGAAGGCGTACACTTGTAAACTAAAGATCTAATTTTTCAATCAAGTACGACTTTATTACAAGTTATAATGCTTTGTTAGTAGTGAGATTCAATATTTGCTACGATAATTTATTTGTTTAGATAAATTAATCTGTATTTTCAATTAACTTGTAACAACAATGTTACCTAAAACATGCATGATTTATTCTAGCATTAACAGGGTTTTAGAAGAAGATTATTATTTTACACATTATACTTAAGACATTACATTAACTCGTCGAGTACCGGTTTTATAGACACAATTAAAGAACAATAGGTCGCGGTCACCGGTGACCGCTTGGTGTTTGACAGTTTACGGTTGATGATTTATTGTTCTTTATATTTGGGAGCTTGTAATGATTTCTCATCTTCATTTATATGAAACAGAGGTTTATTTAATTAGATATACTTTAGCTTCATTTCTTTTTAATTATATATTCGATTTCTCTTTTCTTACAGATGTGTTGGGTTCGGAAGAATTCTGACTTCTCTTTCTAAGTTTGAAAACTTATTCTGATAGTTGTGGTGGCAGATTGTTATTTTCACATACATGGTATTAGTGATACCATTACGTATCACTAATATACTAGTGTATGTTATAGAATTATCTATAGCATACACTGTATTATGAGATTATATATGTCTTATTAGCCTGTACAAACAGAAAAACATACAATAAGATTTTTTTTATTTCAAAAGTAACCTTTTCTCCTGTTATTTAGTCACCCTATTTTTGAATTATTTCAAAAATGTTGTCTGTACAGACGGGGTATTTTTACTGTTTTAATTTTTGTATGATAATGATAATGTCTGAGACAACCATCTTGTTGTATCTCATTGAGGAGAAATCGCCATATACTCATGATATTTTCTCCTCTTCATAATAACACTATACGCCCATAATTCAATAAAATATTACAACACTACGAATGTGAATATTTCATTCAAATTACGTATTTCCGTTTCAAGTATCAATCGCTTTCTTCAGCGTAAGGTCAATGTCCTTTACACACAAAATCGTTATGCAACACTGAAAGGCTCATTCATCGTTCATTGCCTGACTAATAAATTACTGAAACAATTGAAATTCAACCTTAAATCTATCATTTGTTAAGTATGAAATTCGAATGAAAATTCTTGATTGAAAATATGTAATGATATGCGTTGAAAATTACACCATATGTGTTACAGATTAAGGTGGAGTTTTGAGTGCACGTGTCGGTTGGAAAAATGAAAGTTCGTGAAAGTTAGCACCTGTGTCACGAGTTATATAACTGTGTATGTGTGTGTGAGGCTGTACGATGTGTTTGTATGTGTGTGTGAATGTCATGGTTGTACGGCGTGGGTGCGGCAGGGTACGATGCGTGGTTGTAGGAAGTTAAAAGTAATTATTATTGTAGTTTCGTGTTTTGAATATGTTGTTTAAGATTTTTCCTTAAAATATTAGATTAGACTGCTTTAGTAAATTATTACGAAATGGGTATGTATTTAAAAGATATTGATTGAATAATACCTAAATTATAAGATTCATAACTGAAAATCTTAAGCCAAAAGTAAAAAAAGATAGTTAAAATATAAATGACGATATAATCGTGCAACGAATAGGAGCATAAATCTGTTTGCAGTAGTTTTTAAATGAGTCACATTTTGTTGTACAAAAGACATCAACGCGTTGTTCATATAAATTTAGATATAATTCTCAGTAATATCCTGTTCAGAATCTGTTTCCCTATCATTTTCTTCCTTTCAAAGTTTATAATTACTGTGTTGTTATGCCTTAATAAAGAAAGTAAGAATTTATTGGTTATATTGCAATACATGCAATTGAACTGAATTAAATTAAATTTTAATGGAGTACATACATCGATATTTTACATTTTTATGTACATGGTTCATTACATACATCAATTACAATGTTTAGTAGTCTGATATTGTGTAAAATTTACATGAAAATAATATTATCAACATTTATTATACAAAAAAAACTTAAATACAAATCAACAACACATATCTATAATTACAATACCAAAATTCCGTACAAAACCCAACACATACAAATCCCATACATTTTACCATACAGAACATACAAAAAGTACATTCCTATGTATACCCCAAATACATAAACTAACGATGCAACAAAAGCGGGTCATGTACACGGATGTGTGAGGTTGTGTGAGTGAATGCCAATGGCACCAACACATACATAGTGTGAAAGTGTGAGTACACAACACCTGTTTGAGTGATTGTACATTGGTATCGAGATGTTTTCGCGTAGGAAATACTATGTGGGTTGATATATCGTATTGTTATCTGTGGTATAAATATAATTTCCTTGTATGATGATAACTGTAACTAGTAATAAGCTGAAATTCAGCATGGTTTTAGTTAGGTCAGAATTCTACACTCTCATTTCAATGGGAAGAATTATTTACCTGTATGATAATATACAAAATACATACAATAATCACCTTTGATGGTTACACCCAACAACTAAAGGGAATAGGCATAAAATGCATAAGGACTTGATTTCAGCTTCGTGTTAATAATGTTATACCCTGTTTCTTTTAATCTGATACTACAAAAACTTACTCTGAAGATTAAAGTTTACAATAGGAATTATGTTATGTCGTCAATAGGTACGTTTATTTTTTTTTTTTTTTTAAGGGGGGAAGGTACGTTTATTAGCTTACAGAATACACAAATCTAAACAGTATCAATTTTATTAGTCTTGCATTTCAGTCAATTTTAATCGTACTATGATTTCTTATTTCACTATGATTCATATTATTTATTAATTTGTTAAGTATATTTACTAAACCACGAAATGATCTATGTATAAGGTTTTATTTCTTGATTTAAAGTACGGTGTGTTAAGAAATCAAACTAATATATGAATATCGTAAGGCTATAATAAATTTACTACAAAAAACATGTTACAACCTCTAATCTCATCCTCAAAACGAACTCAAACTGAAATATTCTATTGAAGCCTTTACATAACACTACATAAGTCTTAGCTCCTACAACTCTTTTCAAATTTACAAAAAGTTACGTAATACAAAGTCTATACAAATGTTAGTGTCCAAATACTCTCCAATGGTCGTGCGTTCCAAGTGTGTCGGGTTCAACGACCGACTTTCTACGGCGGCCATCTTGCGTGATGACGTAACAAGGATGCTGGAATGATGTCACTCGAAATGAAAGTCTGTTTTGTGTGTACTTTTGTCACTTTTTTGAGTTTTCGTTCCGTAATGTTAGGTAATGTTTTTATGTTATAATGACGGTTTTTTAAGGATGTTTTTTTGAAGTTTATTTGTGTAGTGAAGGTTAAATTAAAGGTGAATCATGCTGTATATTATGATATTGTTTGTTTTTTTTAAATGATTATGATCATACAGAGTTCTGTTTCGAAATGCATTTCAAGGGTTTTTCATGTTAAATATTAATTTGGATTTCTATAGTAAATGTATCTACTATAGTCGTGATTTCCAAACCTGCAGTAAGCAGACGAAAACTTACTAAAACTGTAATCAGTCGTAAACCTTCTACGTTTTGTAAATTATTTTGAATTAATAACTCTAAAACGATCATTTTTAATTATTATTATTTAGTTTTGGAATATAACTCGAACCATTTCTGTCTGAACTGCTTTTTAGATATCGTACTAAGTAAAACAAACTGTTGTCTTGCAATTAACTTAGAGTTAAGAATATAGTATCTTTAGAATATAGTAAACCTTTTTCTAACAAACCCTTCTTTATCTACCTATAAAAAAGTAACTTGTTATCATACAAACAATTCGTTCCTTACAAAAAAAATTCGCCCACCACCCACCCAAAGCCCCACGCTTTCGTCTTTCGTAAATTACCAAAACACATCCGCAACTTCACTTTCACGGCACTTTCGTGTGTGCCACTTTGAACACTTTCACCTTCGAGAGAAAAATGCCAACATCCGGCTTGTGAATGGGTATTGCGAAATGTTCTACAGGTACCACCTGACTCGAGAGTTGGCGAGTTTTTTGGTAGTACACACTTCTGCACCTGTGGAGGATGGATGTAGCATAGTAGTTACGTGTATTTTCGGTAGGTCATGAAATATTTGTTTCAGAGTTTGAGGTAGTTTTTTATTCAAAACCTTGATAAGTAATTATTGACACCAATTATAAACATTTTCACACATTTTCTATTGAAAACTTGTATTGTGTCAATAGTTTGTACCGAATATATGAAAACAGGTTACAAAATGAAGTCAAGATTTTATAATTTCTTTGAATTTTCCTCTTTTGATAATCGATTCATCATAGTGTTTATTAAGAGATAACCTCTGTGATTATTAGAAGGTGCACTTATTAAAAATCCTTGTCTAATGCTTCGGGTAACAAATTGAATATATAATATTTTATTTGTGAACAATAACTTTAATAAAAATATAAGCTACAATGATACAATAAGGATACAACAGACAAACAGTTTATTTTACACATCCAGCATTAACTCCTCTACTGACAAATTCTTCAGCAATCTTCAGGTTTTTATACCATTCAAATATACAGCTGTTTACATTAATATTCTCCTCATATCTTTGAAACCAACTTGGAGATACATTACAGTCAGAATAAAAATGTAAAAATAAACACACAGAGACAGGCTTTGTTTTCATTTAATATACTGTCTCACCGTATCTACGTATAATATTATAAAGGATAATAAATAAAATGAAATTAGCCTTTATTGCTGTTTAAAATAAACATTGACATCAATAACTTAACTGAACTTATAGTATTTTAATGTTATATCTTCTTATATCGGCGTTCGTCACAAAAATAAAATTTTAAAGGATACATAACATAACATCACGCCTTTTATCCCCGAAATGGTAAGCAAGAGAGGTGAACATTACGGCACTTAATGCCACTGTACAATGTAATACCGACTTTTCACTATTTATGTTATGAGTCCCATATAATAGGGGGTAATTTTAAAGGATATTTATACACAAATCTGGACTTATACCAATAATATCATTTACTGTTTTGTTTTTGGACTTTCTTACAAATTATTAAATAAATTACACAACTTGAACATAATATTTACTTAGCAATTTAATAATACAATATACATAGGTACATTTTTCCCAATTTTTTTTAAACTTATAAGCTTCTTACATCAAAGTTACTACATGTTGTTGCTCAACCATCTATCGACATACAACCTCAATCCCATCAAATATAGCCCTCATATAACTCATGGAAAACATCAAATAATTTACAAACTTATCACATGGGTGGGCGCCTAATCTCTAAAAAAAATAAGAAAAAAAAACTAGAATTGGTCATACCCACCTGTTTTTACTTTTCCAACAAACAATTTCACATAACTCCCCAACTATCATTGATCAATTTTCAACTTTATCATAGGTTGCTATGGTTGGTTTTGTACTAACGGTGGCATAGAGTTATGGTGTTATGTTATGGGGTATGTAGAACCATTGAGGGCACTATGTTTACCCGATCTCTCGGTGTGAAAGCAAGAGAAAGGTAGGAGCCAACGTACAAGGCCCCGAATTCCATCGCTGGTGAAAGAGATTTTTAATAGCTTATGTATAAGACTGGTTGATTTTTCTTGTTTTAGTTTATTGATGATTATGTTACTATTGTTTTTAAATAAGGTTTTGTAGATGGGTACCGTAAACTAAGAGTGCAAGCGAAAAATTTGTCTCTGAAACTTTAAGTTAAAATGAAGTATTGTATTCGAAGAATTATGTAAAAAAAAACCCTTTAAATAAAGCTGAATACAGAATAACTTATTGATGTATTAGAAACTTAGTGCTACATGAAATCCAAGAATAAGTTATGTACAAATTTGGCTAATGATAATGGTAATAAACCTTTTTGTTATGGTAAATATCTACCTACTCGAACTAAAAACCAGTATTTAGATAGCAAAAATGACTATAAACGTTTTATTTTTGGCACTATATTTTCTTTGTGCAATGAGAAATGATTATTAGCGACCCGCCCGCTTCGCACGGGTGCAATATGCATGTATTATACATATAAACCTTCCTTAGGAATAACTTTATCTATTAAAAAAACCGCATCAAATACTTATCGTTGCGTAGTTTTAAACATCTAAGCTCTATAGCTTAGATATTTAAAACGCCCTATGTCCCTATGGACAGACGGCGGATAGCGACTTTGCTTTATACTATGTAGTGATTTTACTTAAAAAATTTCATTTAAGACAAGGATGTAGAATATTGCATTCGAAAACTATGAAAATTCTTATGAAAGCTGATAAATAAATAAGTCAATGTTAATGTTGAAATCAACTTGATCTAAGTATGAAGTAATAAGTGTGATAATACGAAAAACATCTACTTACAATTAATTTGAAATTCTGGATTCTTATCTGGAACCTATTTAGGATCAACAGGCAATCTATTGTATTATCAAAGGCGTAGTCTCAAGTTACGTAAGATATTTTCTAACATTCGTATTAGAATTGAAAATCAATCAATCATAATGTTTCAAACAAAAAGAAAATGTAATTAAGATCTTCTTTTCAGTGATATAAAATTAGCAGAGATTATCAAAATGTAAAGTTTTCAGGATGCAAGGTGGGCAAATAATAAATATTATTTAGACATATAACTTTATTTTTTATATCGACCTGAATGCTACTTTTTGAATTTTAAAGGAAAAATAGTAATATTTTTCATACCTAATTTAAATGTGATCTTGTAATTTTATATTAGGAAGTGATTCTCATTGAATTTGACAAGGTTGTATACATTCATAAACTATTTTAAGCGAATAGTAAAAAATGTTGCTGATTTATTGAGGCTACAATCAACTTACACATTCAATTTACATTATTAAAATAGTAATAACAAATAATATTATGGTTTATAACAAAATTAAGAGACAAGCTGTTAGCTATTTCTTACTTTTTACCACAAATAAGTAACTTGCAGAACTTAGTACATTATCAAATCAACGTGTTTAATTTATTGTAACTTACAATTGTAATTATTAATGAGAAAACGGAACAAAATACAACAAAAATGTAGGCAAGTGAAAGTGTCACGCACACACTGACATTGTGCGTCTGTAGTGGTGGAGAAAGTTAGCCGTCTACATAATAGAGATTTCGAATGGAATGGAGACGAACTGCATTGTTATTATTTAGAAAAAACTGTTTTTTAAGTTTTAAATTAAATTTATAAGCTGTTCAAATTATAAACTAGTTTTGATTTATTTGATTTATAATTTATAATAAAATGAAAATTATTTGTGTTCATTAAAATTGTGAGACTAATTGACTGATTTTGGTTATATGAACATTAGGAAAGACATTTGTTTTTAATTTAGTAATTTACAAATAGATCTCTTTAAATGATTTTGTTACCTATAATCCAAAAATATTTATTTTGAGGTGACATACCTAAAATATTACTACTGGTAATAAGGTGAAACAAAATCGATGAACTACGTTACAAAAGTATTTTCACACAAAATAATAATTGAAATCTAGCCTACAACGTAATTTCATTGGCTGTAAACGTTACTGGTTGTCTTACAAATAATATATAATCAAATATCATCTCCAAACATTTCTCTATTCAATAATTTTCACGGCAATGTGTGTGAGTGAAAGGCGTGTACATACACGGCTGTACCCACGCACAGCTGTGCATGTGTGAGTGAAGATGGCATGTTGTTTTTTTAACATTCTATCTATATTGAAAACTAGTATAAAAGTGGACCCGTCCGTTTGTACGGCTTAGTTTCTAAATAGCCGGAGATGGGAGAATGTCTGTTGATTATGATTTTCAGGAAATATTTTTGTAAGGGACATTATTTTTAATCTTTAGATAAATTCATTAATGTTTTGACATAGTACATTATAGGTACGTTTTATCAATGTATGTTATGTTTTTATATTATCAAATCACACGTTAGCTTTATGTTAGGTTTTGCAGGTATACTTACTTACCTAGCAACCTATCATCAATCATATACTTGATACATTACGTAGTATTTGTTTCTATTTTTTTTTAAATTATTTGTAATTTTTTTTTTAATATGAACTGTAATTATACGATTACATTACTTAAATAATGTTAAAAACTATTACCAGCATGAAAGGTTTTATTGTTTAGTAATATTATTAGATTTTTTAAAGAGGCCTTCTAGTAGATTTTTTTATTTTAAGGGGAATAATCATCCAATTACTTCTACCTAGTTGAGGCGGGAGGGAGTGTCAGACTCTTACTGACTAACAACCATCCCGTTTCTACTCCTGTACTTCGAGCCTTATACGTTCTCCGTGGTACTAGTAGAGGATGTCATTTTGCTAGTATGATATTGTATTGGTGATAATGATACATTGTATTATTTTACGTAGCTACCATATTCTAATTATCACCTGTTACTTTGCCTCCTAAAATGGTAGCACTAATTGTTCAGTTTTATACATATAAGATTATTTATTATTCAGGTGAGAGACACCTTATATTATCCTGTAATATGTACTTAAAGTGTAGGTAGATAAAGCCGATTGATTTAGTAATCACTTTTAACTTTATAAATACGTTTGATGATTGCTACATAATTTTATTACTCTTAATTATATAATTACCTACCAATCAATAAAATTAATAAAAAGAGTTTAAAAGAACAAAGTTACTAGTACTTTAGTTACACAAAGTTGCCAAGAGATGGCGCTGGCTGTGTCATTCAGGCACAATTGTAGAATATTACGCATCGTTGATTTCTCGACCGTTACTTGGTTCTGAGTTTGTAAGACTGGGTTACAAAAGAGGAACACTAACTATAGAATGTTTGTATAAAAGAAAAGATGGCTAAGGTATTTTGATTTGAATTTATTCACACCTTCAAACCACTATGGACTAGTAAAAACTGTAGTGTTCGTCTACAGTTATCAGAACTGATAATTTTAACCTACCTACTTAAATGGCGTCACCCATTTCATCAACGTTTGCGTAGTTTTGATCAGTCATGGGTCAATGATGGGAGTGAGTTTATTACTGTACCATGTATCAGTTAAAAAGACAACTAGTGGTATTTTGTTAAACCTTAAAATCAAATACCAGGGCACTTACTCTTGATACCAATCTCAATGTCAATGGAATTTCAATACAATAAAATCTCAATAATTATTCAATTCAACACTATACACCCCCATCGTAGCTGTTAAAATAGCATTCAGAGTACGGAATATAAAGCCAAATACGATACCAATTAGTTCATTTAGTATCCACGCATCACGGATGCAATGGGCGCTAGTATTGCATCTCAAGAGTACGAAAATTCACAATACCAATGTCGATCGATTGGAATTGGATTCAAGAGTAAGCCCCCAGTCCCCAGATCTTGCTGGGCACTTGTAGTCGGTAGTAATGATATTTTTAAATTTCCATTAAATACATTATTTATTATGTTTTTGGCTTATTCACGTAATTATTTGACAAGAAACTCGACTAGTTTCAAGCCATGCTAGCGGCTCATATTCATGGGCAGTATTCTGTGACCCGCGACGCGGCAACTGGCATCGCTTGAAATTAGTCGAGTTCCTGCTCAAATAATTACGTGAGTAAGCCGAAAACGTAATACCTAATTAATTATAGTCATAATCAAATACATATTTCAATAAAAATCAGTTTATTTTATTTCTTACAAATACTTGTACAGTCTTATTATTGAATAATACATTATTTTATTACAAAGTTTAGTTATGACACACAAACCCGTAATAATTAGCTATTAAACTAGATAAATAAATATAAAAATCTTGAGCCTATCTGGCGATTTTTACAAAATGAAATTGTAATTAAAAAGAAATACATTTTTTATCTCACCCTGTGGTATCCAAGCTTGTTTTATTATTTGTACATTTTTTTTAAATTTAATTTTTATATTAATTCAATAAAAAATACATTTATTCAAATAAATTAATAAAATATTCAAAAATTTAAACAAATTACGCACCATTGAATTCAGCATGTTAAATAAAAATAATTTAAAGCTTACATACGCACCATTAAATCAATTTAATATTCTTAAAATTAATAGTTTATCAATCAATACGTTTTAAATATTTTCTTAAAAAATAACAAGATCATTGGAAATCTGTACTTATTTTTGAAATTATACAAAAATCATGACTTATAACCTATTTTGTTGGAATTGAAATATGATAAAAAATATGATTATGGAATGCTACTAGGTATTTATCAGTGATTTGATCAAAATAATTATAAAATAAATAATTCAAGTATAGCCTGACCTATAATTATTTTGACCAACATGTAAAATATGTACTACAAAAATTATCTAGTTTTTCAGGCTTAAATTTAGGTTTTATGAGCTGATCTGAGATTTGTAAGCTAAATCGTTGGCATCATTCGCGATGTTTGAAGATCTGGCGTAGGGGTAGGTAGCTGTTGATGCTGTAGGAGATGTCCATTGCTGAGATGACTGGAAACCAGCGAGCTGAGGAAGAAAGTGATGGTTAATATCTCTTTAGTTTAGCCTGTAGGTCGTCCACTGCTGGACCAGCAGTCTTAGGTTTATCAAAGTAAGCTGCTGCCTGATCTTTGTCCATATGTACTAGTGTAATCGACTCATACAATCAGATGTTGAGTAAACATCATGGTGATAAATGTAGACTCTATGTCGACTGTTTTTAAGGCTTGAAGACATAGCTTACTCAATAATAGTTAGGATCGTATTTATACATTTTTAAATTTGATGACAAACACAAGGTTCTGATTTAGGAAATAATTAAAAAAAAATTGACAGTGGCGAATAAATTGCCGTACCTGAGAGTCGAACTCGAGATCATTCTGCAATCACCACATGCAACCATAAGACACGCGATTTTATCAGAATCTCATATTTTTCTCTTAAAGAAGAAATAATTAAACCTTTAGAAATAACACTGAATTATACCTTGCCACTAATATTGTTCAGTCCACCTCCGCTCAGCAGTTTCTGGATCCCCAAAGCAGCAGCCACCACGAAGGCCAGTTTGGCGACCACCAGAGCCTTGGTTACCAAGAGAGTCAGACCTCCGAAGAGCAGACCAGCGACTGCCAGGACCTTGACTCCGATACCAGCTATGAGGGGCGTGTACTTCTTGATTTTGCCACGAGCTGTGAACAAAAGAATATTTAAATGATAGCTTTTGTTACAAGCTCACATAAAGTGACATAGCGACATTTTATTACCGAAGAGGTACTTAGTCAGAGATGAACTTAACACAATGGTGCCATGTGCAATATAGTTCTATTCTGAGTCCTATGTAATATAGAACTGAGTTTATTGTTATATACTTTTTTTTTAAGAGGGGAAAATCATCGAATGACTGCTCCCGCCTGGGTGAGGCCAGATGGAGTGTCAGACTCTTACTGGCTAAAAACCACCCCGTTCCTTCTTATGCACATCGAGTCGATTACCACGTATCAGGCACAATTCCAGGCTCCGTACTACTACTGAGATTTTTTTTTAAGCCTAGTAATATTTTGCCCGACCCGGGAATTGGACCCGAAAACCTTTGTCCACCAATCGCACTTGCGACCACTTGGCCAACGAGGCAGTCGATTATTAAATCTAACCACAAATTTTATACCTACGAATAATTTATTATTGTAAATCAACAACATAGAAAAAAAGCGTATTATAATAAATATAAATTATTTAGTTATCGTGCCAACCCTATCCATTGCGATAGCGTAACCTTGACCATGCGGCCACTCTCTCACGTAACAGCTGTAACAGTTCATTCACACACTATCATACTAATATATTATTATGATACTTTCATTACTATCACATTTCATTTACTATACTATTGTTATATGCTTTATACACGACATCTTTATACTTCTGTAATATTTTTTTACACATTTTTTCAGTCAAATTTTTTAGGTCTATTGATATTGTTTAGTTGAAATGTGTCAACAATACACACAAATTCATCACGCCTTTTATCTCCGAAGTGGGAGGCAGAGGTGCACATCACTTAATGCCACTGTGTAATTTTACACCCACTTTTCACTATTTATGTCAATACGTCAACAATATACACAAAATCATCTTTACCTCTTTCATTACGCACGACGGTACGAGATACAGGAAGAAGAAAATAAAAGTCACAGTTATTGTCATTTGTTCATAGATTTTGAAAAGAACTTTGCAAAATAACATAGGTACCATTAACACTTTCAGTGTCATTGCCATTTTAGTACTATTCCTTGTAATATCATGTTAGTCCGGAGGTTTAAGGCGGTAGACACCACTGACAAACGGTAAAGGAAAACATCGGGAGAAAACCTAGGCTTATAATTTCTAATTATAAGTTTTTTTTTAATAAATAATAATAAATTGAATTTCTCCACGGACTCGTGTCCGTGCCCTTGTCATGTTACAAATACATAATTGTCATGTCAAATATTTTTTTTTTTATAAATATCTTACATGCTACGTCTACCACTATCACTACATACAATTCTTTATGTTGTTACCTAATTATTATAGTCTTATTATCTTAGACTAACCCTACTGAATCAGCCTACCAGCACGATGAACGAGCCGACCTGTTCCAGCAGAAGGCACCCGTTCACGGGTATGACGTGTAGGCCAGCAATCGGTCCGATCAACCATTTCGTAGGGAACGGAACGACCCAGCCCACAGCGCCACCGACTGTAGAACATTTTAATTATAAGTTTGTAATCGCCAACCCGCATTGAGCAACCGTGGTGATTAATGCTTAAACCTTCTTCGTGTGAGAAGAGACTTTTGGTCAGCAGTGGCCACTTATAGGCTGTTGATGATGATGATAATGACCGATATCTTCATTTGGTTTTATTTATTTCTCGAGGTACTCAAATGTAGGCTTCATGGAGATAGCATTCGTAACCTTGACCACTGCGCTCACGTAATAGTACATTGACCCCAACGACTACTTTCATTTCTTTCTCTACTAAGAGATGTGTGTTGTATCATGACTATAACAATAATGCTTCGTTGGCCGAGTTGTTGCAAGTGGGCAAGGGGTATCGGATTCGATTCCCGGGTCAGGCAAAATATTAATGGATTTTTTTTTTTTTAAATTCAGTCTGAAATTGTGCCCGGTACATGGCAATAGGCTCACCCCCTATTACATGGGACTTATAACATGAATAGTGAAAAGTGGGTGTTACATTGAACGATGGCATTGACTGCCGTAATGTAGCCATCACCCTAAAAGGCGTGATGTTATGTTATGTTATTATAACAATAATCATTACTAAAAAAATGTTCTATTTCTGAAAATTTGTAGAAATAGGTGACTGTTGGACATTTTCTATATGGAAATAGTTCGTAAACTTATTTAATTTCGATAAGCACTATGTTATTGGACATTCTGGATTAATAAGTCTAGAATTTAGCAATTACATGTAAAAGAAAAAGTGTCTAATGATATAATAAAATGTAAAAAAATTATAATAATGGCGACACCGTCCTTAACTAGGTCATATCTTATCATAGACTATTATATATATAAAGCGGAAGCTTTTATTTGTTTGCTTGAACGCACTAATCTCCGTAACTACAAGTCTGATTTGGATAATTCTTTTTGTGTTGTATAGCGCATTTATCGAGGATGGCTATAGGCTATAAAACATCACGCTACGACCAATAGGAGCTGAGCAGAGTGTGTGACACCGCGCGGAAGTAGTTAGTATTAAATAATTACATTAAAAAAACTAAATAAAGCATTGTATATACCTTCTTCGAATGTCCTGGCAGCTTCCCTCAGTTCACCAGGTTCGAACTTGACGTTTAACTTTTCTTCTCCAGCCGCGTCTCTGTAAATAAAATACAAAATATGATATATTTTGATCCATCATCAAGAGCCTGTGAAGTCCATTGATGGACTTATAGACTTCGTTTAAATAACCTTCTATTATAATAATTCTATTACTATAAATGTTCCGTATCTAAATTGAAGTCTTTTGAAAGGCCTGACTGATATTTTAATGGGATAAGCCATACGGATTATACAGTAAACGAGCATACGGATTATCTGATATTAAGCAATTGACGCCGCCCATATGTACCCAAAACACTAGAGGCGTTACAAGAGCGTTACTGGCCTTTTGGGATTTAGGAATTTGAGGATTGTTGACGATTCAGGGATTGGGAAGCTTGACGAGAGGAGTAATTTGGCTCTCACATGACGGAACATAACGCAAGCGTTGTTTCACGTCGGTTTTCTGTGAGGCCGTGGTATCACTCCGGTCGAGCCGGCCCATTCATGCCGGAGCATGGCTAATTTCAGTTTGTGTTTAATTTTTATATTAAACTAATAATTAAAAAAAAGCTTATTATTTTTTCTTAATAAAATAAACTGTTTTCAGATTCTCAACTACAAACTACAGTAAGTTTATGAATTTCATTCTGGTGAGTGGGTGACATTATTCGCATTAACAACGTTTTATTTGTATCGAATCATTCGATCTACAGAATCGAAGTTAACTGTTTGTATTTCACACTGATTTCATGGGATTAAGCTGTTGTTATAAAGAAACAGTTATTCATTACAAGTCAAACAGAAAAATATTTTTTTTGTATCAAACACTTAAATAATAGAATTCAATACACACCACAATACTTCTACAAGCCACCCATACACTAAGTCAAAGTCAAAATCATTTATTTTAATTGGACCAGAAAGGTAGTTTTGAATGTCAACAAAAAATTAAAAGTGAAGCTATTTGTTAATTCGAAAGCGAAGGTTCCTATGGACCAACGAGCAAGAAACTCCATAGATTACTCTTTTACAATCAGGTTAACAATACAATGGGCAGTTTCCTAAATTTTATTTAATGTCCGTCTGGTACATTATTGTAAAACTTTAGACACGTATTTTTCTTTTCTCACAAAATTAAATACTTTCGACGATATATTTATTAAGAAAAAACTCAGTAGTAGCACGGAATTTTCAATTGTACCCGGTATATGGCAATAGGCTCACCCCCTATTACAATACAGGTGTTACATTGTACTATGACATTAAGTGCCGTAATATGCTTCTCTGCCTACCCCTTCGGGGATAAACGGCGTGGTGTTGTGTTATGATTGAAAAAAAAAGAAAACATTGGAGGTACCTTAACTATTTCATAGATAACAACCCACGGAGATTAACACTTAAGCGAAGAATCATAATCGCCTATTTCAAAATAATAAACAAAAGACAACAAAATGATAATCTTACAGCAACTTATACAA
Organism: Spodoptera littoralis; assembly: GCA_902850265.1. NCBI lineage: Eukaryota > Metazoa > Arthropoda > Insecta > Lepidoptera > Noctuidae > Spodoptera > Spodoptera littoralis. Next base: position 11,668,104 of record LR824554.2, on the reverse strand, counting down.
ATCAGAGATTACCCCGCCCCTCATCCATTCAATACAAGAACATTTACATACAAATACTTTCTCTGTATTATTTATGTATTATATGATTTCACTTTTAATGTCATCATAATAAATGATCACGCCTTTTATTTCTTAAACACAGCACAGCTTCTGCGGGGCGGGTTTGCTCGCCTTCCTGTGAGGTATAAAAAAACCTTTTTTTATGGCACATGCCGGCTGGTAAACGAGCAGACGGATCACCTGTTGGTAAGCAATTGGCGTTGCCCATGGACACCTGGAACACCAGAAGCGTTACAAGTGCGTTACCGGCCTTTTGGGGATTAGGAGTTTGACTCCGTGCTACAACTAAGATTTTTTTAAAAAAACTCCGTAATACTTTGATTCCAGACCCCGTGCTACTACTGAGAATGGGGATGATGACAGGGTATGAAAATTAAAAATATAATTAGTCCGTAAGTTAGGTAATGAAAAAATATTAGACACGTATTTTTTTATTTTGTCGTATAATAAAACAATACTTAGATAAAACGAATCAAAGTTTAGGAGTGGGGGCTAAAACGTCATTCCTTAGTATAAAATGTACTGAGAAGTGACGTCACGCGACATTTCAAATCAATATATCTTCGAAACTATTCGTTTCTGTGAGAGAATAAAAAATACGTGTCTAATGTTTTTAAATAATCTATCAGACGGACATTAAAATAAAAATTAGTCGTCTACCCTATTTTTAAAAACCCAATAACACTTTGCCCTACCCGGAAATCGAATCCAAGACCCCTTGCCCGGCAGTCACACTTGCGACCACTTGGCCAAGAAGGTAATTATTTCGAAGTAATTACGTCCAAAGATCATAAGAGAACACTGTGCATTACTACTAGCTAACACTCATGACACCAGTCTCCGGCTTCATTTCTAAACAACATTGAGATGTAAATAAGTGAAATACTTGTAACGTGTATATTATATTGTTACAGTTCACTTACGAAATAACTTGTTGTTTAACAAGACATATTTTCTAATTTATGCGCTAAATGTCCATGGCTAGAGTATATTTTAGAGTGATAATAAGTATCTGCATGATTACAGCTAGTAGTTGAATGGTAAGTTGTAGGGTGAAAATTAAGCTCAGAATGATGTGAACTAATGGGGTGCCATGTCTTAAACTGTTCTGTTGATATTATGCAATACATTTTTAGTAATAACTTAAATCATCATTTGTTTGGAGAGCCATGCTTCAGCACAAATGGGCCGGCTCGACCGGATTGATACCACGGCCTCACAGAAAACCGACGTGAAACAACGCTCACGTTGTGTTTTGTTTTGAGAATGAGGTTACTGGAGGCCCATTTTCCCCAATCTTCAAATTCCTAATTCCCAAAAGACCAGTAACTCATTTGTATTGCGTTTCAGGTGTCATTAGTGATGTCGATTGCTTACCATCAGGTGATTCGTTAGCTCATTTTCCAGCTTATACCATAAAAAGACTCTGCTTCCTTCGCATAAAAAATGAGATTTTATATCATAGGTACAACTGTATTCTGTCAAGCCACGAATAATATAAAAATAATATTAGAGCTTGTTCTAGTTAAAAAACAATGTAGGTACACACAGCCACACATCAATCTATACAAAACCAGTTTATCCTGGTTTCGCGTCGCATCATCTTTCCGCACATTTAAGGTTCAGTTTATACTGGTTATGTAAAGCTTGATGTGTAGCCGTGAGTACAACACCGTAGCATGTTAAGTTAAAACATATCTTAGAACACGTTAAACATACATAGTTTCAAAGTAAACAAAGAGGAGTTGTTTTTAAAACGTTTTGCTACTCAACTGCGCATGACAAAATGTGGTTGTTCCCTATTTTAAGTGAATTAGCATTGGACCCATTGTTTAAAAATTTTCTGTTTAGAATACATTGGAAAGTTGAAGTGTTTTAGGGCCGGTAATAGCTTTGACACTTGTCGGACTCTTAAGAAACTAGTAAAAAGTGTTACAATATTAGGTCCATGTTTGGCTGTCTATTTATTAAAGGACTTAATAGTTTATTTCTTTAATGCTAACCTGTGATGATAATTATAGATCACATTGTTATTTAAAACTATCATGTAGTTCGTCGCACAATTGATCCAACGAAACTATGTAACTAGAGAATTGTATTGTAAACCTGAATGAAAAAGAGTAACCTATAGAGTTTCTTGCTTGTTCTTCTCCATAGGAATCTACACATTGGAATGAGCAGATAGCTTCACTTTAAAATTTTTTTGTTGACATTCATAAGTGCCTTCCTGGTCTAATTAAGAAATAGGACTTTGACTTTGATGTTCACATCACGATATCAAGTTTTTACTATACAACTCAAAATGCAACCTCCCAGCCCCGGAACCTTATTAATTTATCAAAGAACAATTCTGTATTTATTTACCGATATCTGCTTTGATAACATGTTTAAAATAGTATTTCTATTGAAATGTAACATTTTTAAATACTTAATCTCATGTAATATAAACTAATTATTAAAACTAAGTCATGTTTTCTATTCTAAAACAATTGTTTTAATACAAGCTATCCTTCATATTTTCTTCTTCAGAAAAAGGTACTCAAAAATTTTCCGAGCACCCCTAATTATTACCTCCAACATAAAACATAACATCACGCCTTTTATCCCCGAAGGGGTAGGCAGAGGTGCACATTACGGCACTTAATGCCACTCTACAATGTAACACCCACTTTTCACTATTTATGTTATGTAGTCCCATGTAATAGGGGGGCTCACCCCCTATTGCCATTTACCGGGCACATTTCCAGACTCCGTGCTACTACTAAGGTTTTTACAAACCCAGTATTTTTTTACTAGTAATTATTACCCCCACTAAAACCAAATAAAAACAAGCACTTACTTTTCAATAGCTACTCCGGAGAACAGCTCGATTTTTCCATCTTCCTCGTTCGAAGCACCTGGAGCAGCACTGCAGGCTACCACAGCCACAATCAGAAATAAGCACAGCACACGCATTTTGAAAAAAATATTTTTTTAATTTTTTTTTTTTTTTGATCAACCTCTTGGCTTCTATAGTCCTGAGTGGACGGTGGTCTAGGATCAAGTGAGATGCGTCCGGGATGCCGCCCGCCTTTTATATTCTACCTTAGGAGCACAATAAGGATGACTGTTACGGAATACTGTGTAGTACGGCGAGATGATCTTGGTAATTGGTAAGGAAAATTTGGGAAGATTTACTGTAGGACGAAAAAATAATATGCTATGTTTTGTTTTTGTGTCAGTATAGTATAGTTAACATAATTAAACCTGATGTTTTTATTTCATTTCCTTTTTTTAGTGAAATTCGGAATACCTATAATACATAGATTACTACATATGTTACTGAACAGTAGATAAATGTATTTGTACCTTTAATTAGGTATTTTAATAGTAATCTGATTTTTTTTATTTTAAAGGTTTTTTATTAAACTTCAACATGCATTGTAAGATTTTTAATACTATTTAAATTATAGTTCCTTCAAATAAATAAAAACAATTGTATCGTCGCAAATAAAAACACAAGTATCAAGACTGCTAACACGTGTCGAGTACACTCATATTTTAACATGCGCACACGTCGTTTTGTCAACAAGCGTTAAACAAAAACAGATATGTTTTACCACGGTAGCATTGGAAACTGAAAAATGGAAATTACATAACTTTATAGATAAAGTTGCCTTAAAAAATTAATATTACGGGAATTCCAATAAACAAGATTGAAAACTTGTTATAGAAAATTGAACTTAAATTGATTAAACTCATGATTATGACACCTTACTATCTTATTAGCTTATCATCAAATTCTAACAGTAAATCAATAAAGTTGAAATTACATTATATTCTCTCCTACTTACTTCCGTGAACCTTCACCCACTATGCCGATCCTATTGGTTAGAGCTTAGTGTATCATAGCCTGATAAATGCACTACCGAATTCAAATCTTCAGACATAAGTATCCTTAAACAAAATCTTCAACATTATACAATAAAAAAATTAAAGTATAAGAATTGGGGATAACTCTTTAATACATTTGTTTGAAGTCCATATATCCAAACATAAACCCCCCAATTTCTACAACGGGACTGTGTATCCATTACAAGAGAAATCATTTCAGTTGGCAATGCAAACGTTTATTGTTGCATTCTTAACCAATTTGCTGTCAAATTTCACTTTCGTAAATATATTTACTGAATCCGCATCCTATGGTATATGACGCCATGGTTTTACGTAATATTTAAGCCAAGCTTGTATGTTCTTCGAAGTTTACTAGGAAGAATGTTTTATTGCAAGTCTGAGTGCTGAGTCAGTTTTGTTTGTAGGTAATGTAAATTAGGTATGAGTTGTCAATGGATACATTTCAAGCCTCTCAGTCAGGCTTGAAATGTATCCTTACTAATATTGACTTGAAACTTTGAAAGTATGTTATCCTTACTAATATTATAAATCGGAAAGTAAGTTTGTTTGTTTGTTCCGCTTTCACGCCATAACACTCAACCGATTGCTTTGAATTTTTGCAGATGTATAGTTAGAAGTCCGGATTAAATAATAGGGTAGTTTTTATCCCGGAAAAATTTGATATTCCCGAGGGAAAACAAAAGTATTGGTATAGATGGCGCTGTTTGTTTTGTTATATGTCACAATAGCTTTTTATCCTTTTGTGACGCGAGCGAAACCGCGGGTAAAAGCTAGTAATTTATAAATGAATGATTTCGAGTAGAGTTTTTTACGTAGGTATTTTTTATCACATTTATAACCTTTAGCTAGGTTAAGATCTAGAGTAGGCTTCCTAGGTTTAGAGGTATCCTTCTTGTGGAGGAGCAAATTATTTACTTTATGCATGCTTGGTATGCTTTTATTTCTATCTATAACAACATGAACAAAGAAAGAAAGATTTTTTTTTATTTCACACTCTAAAACCTAGTGACAAGTACAGAATATTGTTGGTTTATTAGTATGGTACAGATAGATACATTGTTCATGTCCCAAGTCTGTGGTAAGATTCGACCAGTTCAGCATATGCAAGACAGGGCCTTGAGCTGGTATTCTACTGGCCCTTTAAGTGAAAATGAATAAAAAACCAATTCAGTAGTTTTCTTCAGGCCAAAGTAATTTTTTCTAATAATTTAATCGCGTAATACAGTAAATTATAACATAACAACAAAAACGTATCCAAGATATTTCCTAATATCTTAGAATAAGAAACGCTATCTCCCGTCGTAATCTCGGAAACAGGTCAAGGTTGCAGCCGGAGACTTTCTCCAAGCGCTGTTGGTTGGTCCATTTAAGGTTGAGCGCACACCATACTATTGGACTATATTATTGACTTTTTAGTTTTGGACCTTTTTCTTCGGTTTTAAGACAAGATGCTAGATGTCTCTCATCCATTTTGATTATTTTAAAGAGCATAATAGCGCAATTGGGATGATGACTGGGTATGAAAATTAAAAATCTATTTAGTCCGTAAGTTAGGTATGAAAGTATATTAGACACGTATATTTTATATTTTGTCGTATAATAAAACAATACTTAGATAAAACGAATCAAAGTTTAGAAGTGGGGAACGTCATTTCTACGTATAAAATGTACATAGAAGTGACGTCACGCGACATTTCAAATCAATATATCGTCGAAACTATTCGTTTCTGTAAGAAAATAAAAAATACATGTCTAATGATTTAAAATAATCTACCAGACGGAAGTAAAATAAAAATTTGGCATTTACCCTATTAAAAAAATAACTACAACGAGTTATGACAAAGTCATTAACACTCAGTGAAAAACTAATCCTGTCAAAACACAGTGCACAAGGAACTATATACTTTTTATCAGAAAGAAAACTTCAAGGCGAGCATGGGTGACTCGCCGCCCGACCAGAACCAGGTCCGAGCGTACGGCGCGTCGCGTTCCGCGCGCGCCTCAAGGAGCCATCAGACCACCACAGATGGGGCCTAACAAGGCTGATGCCGATACGGAGCCGCGGAAGACTTAACGGGTTGCCGGGGCTCCGGCTCGAAGTGCAGGAGTAGGAACGGGGTGGTTTTTAGTCAGTAAGAGTCTGACACTCCCCCCCGCCTCACCCAGGCGGGAAAAGTCATTGGATGATTTTACCCCCTCAAAAAAAAAAAAATCCGTATGATGCCATTATCACATTCGCACTATAGCACCAAAAATCATCATCATCAACAGCCTATAAGTGCCCACTGTTGAGCAAAGGTCTGTTCTTATACGGAGAAGGTTTGAGCATTATTCGCCATGTTTGCTCAATACGGGTTAATTTTAGCACCAACCTTCTCAGTCAATTAAACTGTCAAACACCAAGCGGTCACCGGTGACCGCGACCTATTGTTCTTTAATTGTGTCTATAAAACCGGTACTCGACGAGTTAAATAAATTAATATAGATAAAAAAACCTCCCCACATATGCGCTGAGCGTTAGATCTGATGTCAGTTGCATCGGCTGCGCCCGCGCCGGCTCAAGGTCGCGACAATGAACTTGTATCGCTTACTTTCTATTTGTACTGAACATAGTATATGCTGGGCGCTCAGATAAATGTGGTAAGAAGAAATATGGTAAACTTCTTGGTCACTGTCAGAGGAAATAATATGTACAAAATAATTACCTAAAGTCACCTAAAATCTAAGTCATTCTTAAATACGTTCACCTTTCCTCTCTCTCTTACGTCAGAATCCTGGTTTAAAAGTTCACTGTTAAACTTTCTGGCTCATTATCATTTCAAGGCTCATTTTTCTGGATGTGAGTATGTATATTAATTATTATTGAATACCACAAAAACATTTGTTTCCAAATTAATCCATTAATGTCGTCTCTCAATTTTAAGATGTTCTTGTATAGACAGTACATTTTTTTTAACGTTGCCCTTCTCTAGTTTTTTCTTCTGTATCGTGGGTGCGTTCACAAACATACACCTTCACGTACTCATGGCACCCAGACTCACGCGACACGTTGCACGGCAGCCGGTTGCCCAACCACCGCGCCAACCTCGCACTAGAATTCTATGTAAAGTGACAGAGATGGCACAATATTTAAGTACAACTTGAATTTGAGTAGCCTTTTAATATTCAGGCGTATAAGTACTCAACTTTGTAACGTACGAATCTCAAGAAGTTAAAGTTTATCTAAAACATCTCCATATACTACAAAACATGAGAAGCAATGGGTGAGTATTACGCAACGACCTGAGTGCGTTGGCACACTTTATGTTGTATTACAAGTATTATAACCGACCACGAGCTCAGCGGTCACTGTTATATCATGAGCTCCACAAATTATTATTTATTGCTCTTATTTTATACACTTATGTGAGTAGAAAGTTTGGGATTTGTTTAATTGTGTTTCGTAATTTGGGAATGGAGGGTTAATTTAATGTTAAAAAGGATGTATTACCTAAAACAGGCCAGGATTAGAAATGATATCTATCTCCGAGATTATGATTGTTATAGATTTATTTTTATGTTTTATGGAATAGGAGGCAAACGAGCAGACGGATCATTTGATGGTAAGCGATCAGCGCCGCCCATGCAACACCACAGGAGTCACAGGTGCGTTGCTGGACTATTAAAAAGGAATACGCTCTTTACTTGAAGGTTTAAAGGTCATATCGGTTCAGAAATACCACTGACGACAGATCATTCCACACACACATACACACATTCCTCGCACTTATGTGCGAGGCAGAAGCCACGAGAGAAGCGCACAGTTCTGGCCTGCCAACCATCTATATGATGGGGATGCATAGATGATTGTTTGTTATAAATATATATGATGATTACAGAGACTATATCCAGATGTATTCTTGTAAATAAACAGTCATAACATCACTAAATGTTACTGATAGACAATTGACACTGTTCTAAAAATAAGTCTTACTGAATTAAAACAAACTTATATTTGTACGAAATTTTATTACTGTTTTTATTTAATTTGAAAAGTACCTTACTGGTACACGCATTGATTTGGTTAAATAGTTATTATACGCTGAAGTTGTAAGCGATAACGAAGGTAAGATTTCTAGTTACCTTCTTTAAAGAAAAATCCACATAGGTATGTAAATTGAAAGAGATCCACAATGGCTTTTAAAGGATCCACACTGATTTTCAGAAGATGCGATGACACACTATTAAATAACTTAGCGTTTATGGTCTTACAGGTGCAACAAAGCCAACATTGATCATTCACAACATGTTCATCTATTGGATAGAACACCGATCTTGATAGAACTGAGCGCTAAATGGATTGTCCAAGGCCATAGTACTTTCTGCGATCTTATCCTTGACTTTATCAGACACAGTGTAGATTCCTCCAACGACTCTTCTAATTCCTTTGCTTATGAAAATCTTTGGGTGATGTCTATGTAAAAATGCCTTCACTTTTCTATGTCTTATAACAATTTTTCGTTTAATCGGGTGTGGCCTGCTAAACACGGAGCGTTTCTTCTTCGGGAAAATACGTCTGGATCTCCTTTTCCCCATGATTTTAATCTTTGCTATGTCCGTGGTTTTATGGTCACATTTTTCTTCTGTATCTGTTTTGGTTTTTTGTGGAATTAAGAATTATTAATGAATTTTTATTATTCACATTCTGTTTGAGTATTTTTTTAGATGACAGGTTTGCTATTGTCATGTCGTGAATGAAGTTTGTGTGCTTTTGTTTGTCTGCCAGTTTATTTTTATAGGTTTTTGTGTTGGAGTTAAATACTTTTTGTTTTGTATTTTGTTATGACAGAAGGAAAGGAACTATTGTATCTGCCACAGCAACATTATTATTGATTAATTTGAGTTCAATAATGAAAAGTAAAACAATGTTACAGAATAATTTAATATAATTTATTTCATCAAACAAAACAATCTTTGGTTAAATAAATTAAGTACTAAAATTATAAATGCATTATTTAATAATGTTTAACACAGACTATAAGTTTAGAACTTTATTTTAAGATTTAAATTACAAACAAAAATAAAATTACGAATCACAAAAAAATTGTCAATATACAATCGAATTGAAAGCAATCACGAAGACAATATAGTCTAAATTAATGATCTGATATATGACTCCTGCCCATTTATTTCTCATCATATTCACAATCACCATCAATGCACCATCACAGGAACAGGAACATAATCCCCCCTTTTGTAATGCTCATCATAGTAAACATGGTCTTCACTCTTCGAAGGTACTTGGATGATTTCCACCTGAGTCTTGGTGTCGTCCTTCCTATTCTGGTAGCTGTGGCTGTGGTCAAACATACCTTTTAGGCTTAGAACTGAAGCCATTACAGTTGAGAAGAAGCCCATCATGAGACCTGCAAGGAAGCCTTTCAAAGTAATTTTGTTGTTGCAAACTGACAATTCTGTCTTCAGTTGTAATTGAGTACTTGCCAGCTAGTCAAATTCAATCATTTTTTCGAACTGTTAAAAACTACAGCTTTTTATGAATTTTGTACGAGATCGTGTAGTGTGACGTCACGTTTATTTAGCGTCAAACAATAAATATTTGCAGGAAACATATACTAAAATTAAGTTGGTCATAAGATCAATTAATAAAAGTGTGATTATTTTTTAATATTTTATTGTATTGAGCAGTTGAATTAATTTAATTTGTTTAGGAAAAGTGCCCAATTAATAAGTGTCTGTTGAGAAATATTATTGACTAGCTTTTACTGACAATTTCAACTGCGTAAATCCCCAACTACTTGCATAAAATTTCAATAAGATTGATTCAATACATGTTCATCACCTCAAGAGATTACAAACAAAATAAACTTACTTTGGCATTTGTGATAGGTAACAGTTTAAATTATTCTGATTCTAATTACTATTAGAATAGGTACTACCTAATCATTCAATTTTAAACAGAATGCAATAATTCTGGAACAGAAGCTTGTTCACATCAAAAATCTTTTTACCACAAGGACCTCATAACATAGTTTGTGAAAACTTTGGATCATATCATTTTGCACCTCCTATTTTATAATCTCCAGAACAAAAGACAGTCTTACCTTTAGCAGACAAGAATGCTAATGCCTTCAAAGCTATGGGAATCAACAGGCTCTTAGCAGCTAGAAGCCCAAGAATCAACGGCATCATATACTTCTTGTGCATCTTCGGAAATTTGTTGCCACCTCTTCTCTTCTTTGACGACTTTTTAAAGACCTTGAAGATACACTTCTGACCTTTAAGTTTTCCTTTACCCTTGCGTTTTTTATTTGAATGTTTTTTGTTACCCTTCTTCTTCTTACCCTTTTTGTGTCTGGGTTCTACTTTTGGTTGGGTTTTGAGGTCTCTTGGTTCGGAATCTGTAACTGATGGAAAAAGACTTGAAAAAAGATATATGTTTAAGTGCCTAGTAAGTAACCTAATGAGACTATTTGTCTGGTAGTCGCCCTTGCAATGCAAAGTAGAGCAATGTAAGAATGCTTTTCAAAATTGAACCTTGTGGTGACGGTAGAAGAGAATCATTCGTTGTTAGTGCCCCTATAAGTAAATATAAATGGTACGGTAGTGTTTGACTTCGCGCTCGACTTGGCAGGGGCACTGCCTTACCAGTACACCAGTAAATTATGCTTCATAGAGAGACTTTATCACAGAGTATAATATCTAATCAACGACTGATATAGGCAAATTTTTAATACTAAAGAATTCTATAAATGGATATACATATTACAGTAGTTATTGATGCAAAACTTGATCGTGATGTTTATCCTTTTATAGCAAAATTCTTTCTGGACGCACTACCACCATGAAATATTGCCAATTAATAAAATAAAACATTACCTTGTAAGGACCTGGGTGCGAAGTTACTGTTCGCAATAATCCACTGCACTGGTTCAGTTGAATTGAAACCTCCATCCACATAACCATCATGGCTGCTCGGAGCAAACCCGAAAACCGTCTCCGTCTTCACAATACCATAATTACTGGTATTATCCAGAATTAACCCACGGGAGTAAGGCAGCATTTTCAACACTAGTATCTACCACTACGTCTTAAAGTTCAATGTTGCTTATTTTTACCATTTTTTGTTCTATGTTTGACATGCACTAATGAAGTGGTTGTTATGGAAGTTGTCACTGACTTTTATAGCGTCAAAATGGGAACATATGGTCTATGAAGCGTCACGTATTAATGACTCTTTGACGGCATTTTTCTATTTAATTATGCGTTAATTTTAGTCTTAGGGAAAGCTTTGGCTAAGTGTCTAGTTTTCTTATTTTACTATTTGAGTTCCGTGAAACGAACACTATGTTGTTAACTATGCATCTTTCTACTGATCTGTCTAAACAAATTTTGGTATCTACACTGAGTCTTGAACAATTTCGATTGAATGTCAGTTGGTAGGTGCTTTACACTGGAGCAACTGCCATCTGTAGTCTATTACCTCGAGTCTAAGCCAACCATGCGATATGCTTTACCTGTCTACTGTTTGTTTCTTAGCTGAAGTATCAAGAATCATATTTTGAAGGTTAGTAAAATTGTATATTTACAAAGATAGTTTGATTTATGACTGGTGCTTTTTAAAACATATGTACATACCTTCTCATAGACTCATAGTTCTGTTTCCATGGGTTCTATAACTCAATCGTTGCTCCAGCTAGTTCCTTGCTGTATGCAGTTCTCGTTCATTTAAACAGATGGCGCTGCATATTAATATAGGACAGTTTCTGAGGTATACCAATAGATATAAAATAATCATTATGATTTGTATTTTCTACATTATAAAAAAATATGAATATTCTTAATAGATGGATGACTTCTGAATTTCTAATTCTCAAATATTTTACAGATATGTTAGCAACCAAAATTATTGTACTAAGCTATAAATGATCAGCAGTGGTCACGTTAAAAAGGTATTTAACACCCATAGTATTGCAGGAGATAGATCATCACCCTACTACTTTCGGCATAAATTCAGGTTGCTTACTAAAATTAGATATTGATTAGCATTGCTGCTTATCAAGCGAGTCTTACTTGACTGTAGTAATCTGAATGACCTCTAAAAATCAACCTTAATTTCATAAAAATAAATACTACATTATAGATTGGTTCGTAGGGTTAAGACGCTAGCTTCTTATGGATGAGGTGCGTAAGTACCAATGCGACTTCTTCCGAGTTATATGTACTCTCTAAGATTATCTAGATATCACTGACAAACGGTGAAGGAAACAACATAAGAAACCTGCACTTAAAATTTCTAAATATAAGTTTGATATCGCTAACCCGCAATGTGCAAGCGTGGTGATTGATGCTCAAACCTTCTTCATTTGATAAGAAGCTGTGATGTATGTATGGTTTGTTTCTGATCTATGTATTAATTTTACTGGATTTCGGAAAATGTCAAGTCTAATATAATAATGTCTGGTATTGAAGTCGTTATATTTTATTACAATTTGCATTATGTATCAGAATCAGAATCAGAATCAGAATCAGAATCATCATTTATTTGTTAAACATAGGTAGTTTACATAATAAGGTCTTAAATATAAAGATAGTCCACTATGTTTTGCCGTGATAGACATACAAATATATTAGGTACATGCATTTAAAACATTATTACAATTTCAGTTAAATTTTGTATAATAATAATAAAATAATAAAAATAAGGTATGTCAAAATTATGTCAATTAAAATTATCAAATTTATCAAGAAATACATTAAAATTGTCAAGAAAAAATTGAAATTGTCAAGAAATAAATTAAATTTGTCAAAAAATATTATCATTAAGGAATTCTTCAATTGAGTAATAGCATTTGTTTAATAATAGTTTATTGAGAATACTTTTAAATCTAATTACTGTTGTATTTTTTATTTCATTGGGAATCTTATTATAAATTCTAGGGGCATTACCAAACAAACTTTTGTACATAAGTGCTGTTTTACATTTTACTTGGCTTAATTTATTAACATATTGGGTGCGTAAGGGAACATTTCTGTCTGAGCTCAATTTTGGAAATAAGTGAGGATTTTGTTTTACAAATACAGCTGTTTCCAGTATATACATGGAGGGCAATGTTAATATTTTTAGTGATTTGAAGTGTGCAATACAGCTGTCTGTGGTCTTCAGACCACACATTGACCTTAAACATCTTTTTTGCATTCTAAACACAAGCTCTCTATCTGTAGACTGCCCCCAAAATATAATGCCATAGCGTAATACCGAGGCAACGAATCCATGGTATGCTGCAAGAAGAGCCTGAAGGTTTTTTTTTTGTAAGTTGGAAAAGCGCGTATGCGGATTTACTTAACCTTTTACATAACTCCTCAACATGAGGCTTCCAACTGAGGACGTCGTCAATGACTATACCCAAGAACTTGGCTTTATTTGCTTGCTCAATACAACGGTTTTCATACGCGATTTTAATATTTTCTTGATGACGACGCTGATGAAAGTGCATAACCTTTGTTTTGTTTAAGTTAATTACTAAATTATTTTTGTTAAGCCAATTGATGATATCATATAAGCATTTATTGATCTCATTTTCATAGTCGAGTTCATTTTTACATTTTATGATGACTGTACTGTCGTCTGCAAATAGGACCATTTTGTGTGATGTAGTTTTCGGTAAATCATTAATATATATCAGAAAAAGTAACGGCCCAAGAACGCTGCCCTGAGGGACGCCATATTTAATATGTCTTCGTTTTGATAAATATGTCGTTTCTAGCTTACTCCTCGGACATAGCCCACTGATCTCCGTATACTGAGTTCTGTCGCTGAGGTACGATTTCAAAAGTTGAAGGACGTTTCCTCGGACACCATAACTGTGTAATTTATTTAACAAGATATTGTGATCCACATAATCAAAGGCTTTAGTCATATCCGTGTATATTGCGCAAACTGGATTTCTTTTATCTACACATGTTACAATATCGTCTAGGAAGTCAAATACCGCCATGTTTACTGTAGTGTTTTTCCGAAATCCCTTCTGCTCGTCACAAAATAAGTGGTATTTATCAAAATAGTCATACAGGGAGTTATATATAACTTTCTCTATAATCTTTGAGAGTATAGGTATCTTAGCAATTGGCCTATAATTTTTTAAACATGTTTTACTATCCCTTTTATGTAGTGGTTTTATAATTGTATTTTTTAGTTTTATTGGAAATATTCCATCTGTTATACACATGTTAATTATGTGTGCTAGACGTGGGGCTATTATTTCTTTTACGTGTTTAATAGCTTTTGTCGACGTTCCGTCATAGCCTACCGTATTAGTATTTTTAAGATTACATATTATATTAATTATGTCTTTATCTGTTACTGATTGCATAAATAGTGAATTAGATGTCCATTTTATAGAATTATTATTGTAAGAATTAATATCATTATTAATATTATTTTCAATTTCATCAACAAAATAATTATTAAATTCATTAGCAATATCTTCTGGGTGCGTTACCACATCATCACCTTTTTCTAAGCATATTATTGACTCTCGTGGCATGCACAGCTTGACTTATTTATTATTTGCCAAGTAGCCTTCGATTTGTTTTGAGAGGTATGTATAAAGTGGTTATTTTGTGCTTTTTGGGTAAGTTTGATAATTTTTTTATATAGTTTTGTATATGTTTTTAAAGCTATTCTATTACTGTGGTTAGGATTTAATCTGTAAGTCCAAAGTAGTTTCCTTTGTTTCTTACTGCATAGTTTTATTCCATAAGATAGCCATTTAGTTGCTTTGTTGGTCTTAATAGTTACAATTTTTTCTGGAAAACATAAATTATAAAGTAGTAAAAAATCGTCAAAAAAGAAGTCAAAGGCTTCATTGGCATTCTTGGCATTATATATTTCAGCAAAAGATAAACAGCTTAGATGGTATTTAAAATTTGTTAAATTTTCAATAGACTGATCCCGTTTTTTAATTTTCCAAAACTTAAGTTTACATACCTTATTGACAGGGACTTTAAGTATAATGGATGCATGATCCGACAAAATGAGATCTAAAACTTCAGTTTTGCATCCTTTCATGATATTATGGGCGAAATTATCGATGCAAGTCTGACTGCTTAATCTAGTTGGTGTAAAAAGTGTTAGCTGCAGATTGTATTGGTTTAGAAAATTTTTAAATTCCGAAGTAGTTTTATTATTTTTTAAAATGTCAATATTAAAATCTCCGCACAAAATTATTTTTTTGTTAAATGAACGATAAAAGTAAGTTAGTATTAAGTCTAATTTTTCATAAAATATTGAGTAATTATATTTCGGAACCCTATATAAACAAATAATAATAATATTATGAGCTGGTATTTCTACTGCGCAGAACTCAATGACGCCCGAAACAGATTGTCTTGCTGCATATGATATTTCCTTAAAGTGCAACCCTGCTCTAACGAGAATGCAAGTACCACCACGTTTAGAATTCCTACAAAAGAATGCAGCCGGGCAATAGTTTGAAATGTGTAGTTGATCCAGATAACCATTCTCAATGAAGTGCTCTGTAATGCAAATGACATCCACAGTAGTACCTGTGTTAGATAGTTCGTCTAGTTTAATAGTAAGTGAGTCGGATTTACTAATTAATCCCGCTATATTTTGGTGTAGTATAGTAAGGTAGTTAAAGAAAAAACTGACTATCGGCTTGGTGTAATTTTAAAGATGAATCATTTTGATATTCGAGGGAGCAGTCAACATTTGAGTGTGTGTTATTTTGGATGCTTAGTTCATTGATTAGGTCTTGTAAATCTGATAAAATAATCCTCAAACCTCTATTATTTAGAGTTCCATTGTAGGTAGGTATGTAGGTATGTAAGTTTCATTGTAGGTAGATATTTAGCCAAACGCCACTTTAGCGCTTGTCTACCGAGAAAGTAGAAAAATGAATGTATGGGGATGACACTGACAAGTGTCAAAATTTACGTCAATTCCATATAATTTGGATCTCTCTTCTACAAGTAAGTTATGTTCGCCAAAGATGGCCCGCTTTCTGAGACGGGCCACTTAAAAAATATGCAGTTATGGTTACTTTTTTCGATATCTTGATTGTCAAATAAATACATTACAACCTCCAATGTTTCTTCTCTACTTTATTTATCTACAAGATTATACAAGGTTTGAAATAAGGTGGGCCTTATTAGGCGACTGTACCTTAGACAAGCGCTAAATGGCATTTGGCTACAGCGGCTGAGATGCCTATTTGTTGTCTAACTGCAGACGTATCGATCTCTAAATAAAAATGGGATTTTCGATTTCAAAATTCTCAATAACTTGCCTTTCTTATCAGTTGCATAAGTTTAGTGATATTTGTGAATATGAAACGATGTAGGTAAATAAAAGAAGTTGAGAACGTGTTGCATATAATTATAATTATGGTTAGCGATACATCTGTCTACGTTATGTTTGGTAACTACATTATCTATTCGTCCTAATAATAAATAAATAAATAACTTATCACTAACACTTAATTATATTTACAATTGCGCGAGCTTAAACATAGCATTCAAAAATAAATACAGATTTAAATTACAGTCCAAGTTTTGTACGAAAAACAGGAAAATAATAGAACAGAAAAATCTGCCAATTAACTATCGGTGGACTTTCTTTGTTTTCGACATCAGACTAGCAGGGTGGATACTGAGCGGACGCTTAATTAGACTGAATGGCAACTGCGAGTCGTCGACTTTATTTTAATTTTTAATTTTCATTACCGACTTCATTATTATATTCTTCTTCATCAACATCCTCATCATCAACTTTAAAATTAAATTCGACATTTAAAGATTCCATATCAAAACCAAAACAGCTCTGGTAGTATCGATTTGTCACGGAATCGGTTCGTCTCTCTGTTTGTCACAGTCGATTATCTTTTCAAATATTTGAAGTCGGTGTCCTTGGTCTGTGTCTAATATCCTCCTTTCTGTAGTCCCATGACTGCTGCAAATAATGCAAAGAAGAATCCTGCTAAACCTGTAGCACCTATTAACAGAATCAGCCCCGCGATCATCACTGGTACCAGAGCGAAGTACTTCATCTTATAAGCCAGTAGCAGAGGAAGCATGTATTTCTTGAGTTTCTTAGGCTTAATCTTCTTTCTCTTGTTCTTGTGCCTCTCTTCTCCTTCTCCTTTGATGCTAGTTAAATCTTCTTCTTCTTCATAATCTCTGTCATCGTCTTCGAATTCGTCTTCTGCGTCGTCATCGCCCATTATGTCTGGAAATTGAGAAAATTTTTGGTTAGTAACATCATCAAGACTATATAAACCTAAATTAGAAGGTAAATATGTCAATACAATTTGAAACTTATTTTCGACCTCAAAGAATTGGTAATTATATGACAATGTAGTGAAATCACTTTCGGGAAGCCCTGGGAATTACAAAGGAGTAAAACTGTTTTAAGTTGGTCCTTCTAATACGTCTGATGTTGCAAATGCAGGCTTTATGGCTGTGGTATGCGCTCACCATCATACGGATTGCAAGCTTTGCAACAAAGCTACAATTAAAATTAATTTAAAAATCTCCATAATGTGGAAAACAATTTTCCAAGAAATATAAAAAATATCTTCAGCAAAATCTATAATTATCACTTCTAATTTTATTGTTATATCTTACATCAGCCTATCAGGCTAACAACCTATGATGATTGCGTGATACGTCTGATGTGACA
Source organism: Spodoptera littoralis (assembly GCA_902850265.1). NCBI lineage: Eukaryota > Metazoa > Arthropoda > Insecta > Lepidoptera > Noctuidae > Spodoptera > Spodoptera littoralis. Next base: position 11,650,451 of record LR824554.2, on the reverse strand, counting down.
AGATTACGTGTGTGCGTGTGGCGATGAATAACATAATGGTTGCTAATCTCAGCGTTAGGAACAAATTAATATCTTTATCATTGTAAATTGACGCACATTCTTTTAGCGAGAGTTAAATACGTACATTGTTAGTAAAGTTGATAGTTGGATTTTGTAATGGGAAAATTGTTTTAGTATTTTTTTATTATATTTTTTAATCTGTTTTTCTTTGCATCAATAATAAATGAATAATAAATGAATGACAACCGCAGTTCTTTAAAAGAACTGCGGTTGTCATTCATTTGTTCCCTTAAGTTTATGCACTAGTTTTATTTTCATAAAGATTATTGATTACTTTTTTTAACATCACGCCTTTTGTCCCCGATGGAGTAGGCGGAGGTGCACATTACGGCACTTAATGCCATTTTACAATGTAACACCTACTTCACTATTTATGTTATATGAGTCCCATGTAATAGGGGGTGAGCCTATTGCCATATACCGTGCACAATTCCAGACTCCGTGCTACTACTGAGTTTTTTTAAAACCCAGTAATACTAGGCCACTAGGCCAACGAGGCAGTCAGTTTTTTGTTTCTTTAGAGGTATAATTAATTTATTTAAAAACGAATATCTCGTTGGTAATTCGCATTTGCTTTTATTATCAACATGGTTAGTTACAGTTATTGGAACTATAATCGAAGTAGTTGACGAACCGACAATTAACGAGTTTGAACAAACAAACAATTACGATCAATATCGTTAATTGTCACAGTGTGAATAACTGACAAAGATAATAAATTACTTGCACCAATCAGATATTTAACGTGTATTAAAGCATGAAATAGTTTATTTAATAATATTTAAAATAATAATGTGGTGTTGTGTAATCTTGGTGTTATTATTTACTTTTAATGTTTCTAATTAATTGAAGACTTGTATCTATAAAGAATTTTTTATAACACAACTAGTGGGCACGGCAAACGTTGTACCGCATACAATTTTTTTCTCACCCTTTAAAAACCTTTCTTGAACTTCCATAAACTTCAAGATCAAAATTAGCCAAATCGGTTCAGTCTTTCTGGAGTTTTAGCGAGACTAACAAATAGAAATTTATTTTTATGTATATATATTATTATTTACCTGAAACAGTTACTTTTGTTAAACAGTTATCTTATAGGATTATATTATTATCCACATTTATTTGTGAATATAATTAAGTTACTAATAATACTTAGTCTAACCCATGATTATCAATATGATTGTGATTGTGATTACTTTACCAATAAGATAATCACTAAATATTAACTCAATATATTATAAAAACTCCTCCTAAAAACTTCTTATTTCCCACAAATCAATCACAAACTCTCAACTCAAACTCCCCTCTGAATAAAATTAGTCCCTTTCCATCAGTCCACTGCACTTACTGCTCACCCAATAATAGAGAAACGGTCGTAATGATACCACTATCATTACCCACCGTTACAAATTCACCGTCGACTGAATACAAATATACAATATTGGAACAGAAAATCAAGTTTTTGATGAATACATGCACCACTAAGTAGAGGTAAAGCTACGATATTTTGAAAAACTGTATTGATTCTAATTGTAGCATTGTAGCTTATAAACAATAATCAATTTAAGTTTAAAAGGCAACTCGATTCCTTGCAACTATTGAATAACTGTAAGAAAGCAAACATATTCAAAAATGGCCAATGAAATGAAATGATGAAATGATATTTATTTCTGCAAATGGGTTCTCTGAATTACTAGATTTAATTTCTTAACTGACTAGTCTGAGAAGAAATGCCGAAACAAACTAAGATAATATCTTCAGTAATCCATGATCAGGAAGTAATAAAGATCTAAAATTAAATTGAAGTCTACATCATACACTGTCAACACCTTACACATAATTTCCCAAAGAGGCAGTCAAAGATAGACACTGGCAACTATTCAAGTAAAAGAGGATTAGTATATTCATTACCACCAGATAGAATTCTAGACTCTAGCTCTAAAAGAAGAAATTAATAAACACATCATCACCAACAGCCTTTAAATGCCTGCTGCCTCTTCTCGCATGGAGAAGGTTTGAGTATTAATCACTACACTTGCTCAGTGCGGGTTGGCGATTTTAAACTTATAATTACAAATTATAAAACCAGGTTTCCTCACGCTAATTTCCATCACCGTTAGTAAGTAGTGTCTGAATAATCTTAGATAAAATCAATAAAAATACATGACAGTCATAGTCCAGGCACTTTAATAGAAATATCATTTGCAAATAAAAACGGTCCTTCTATCCTCTCCTACCATGCGGCTCAACTAACTAGCAATAACTCTCACTGAACTGAATTTCATCAATATTGTAACTAGCAATCGTTTCCGCTTGTTGGCTTCACTACAAATAGATACATATAACCGTAACTCGATACGTTACGTTACGGGTTTTCATTGCAGACTCAGAAGGGGGCGTGGAAAGGAAAATAAAAGTCATGATGATGATTTTGAAATCCACAAAAAAATAGTTGTTGGTTTTGATTGTTGAGGACAATTTATTTAGATAAATAAAATTAGAATATTTATTTGCGGTATTAAAATACTACATGCATATGAATATACATACGATACACGTACCGAAATAACATTTTTTTACAATGTTTGTCTGTCTGTCTGTCTGTTTGTACTAGCTAATCTCTGGAATGGCTTGACCGATTTCGACGGGATTTTTTCTAGCAGTTACCTGATGTACCACTGAGTAACATCGACTACTTTTATTTTGGAAAAGTGACACAAAATGTTTCCAAAATTCTTTTATTTTGGAAAATTGTAACTAAGAAAAGTTATGTCCTAAAATTTATATTCTACGTGGTCAAAGTCGCGGGCAACAGCTAGTATTAAATAAGGTAAGATCTGATGGTTTCTAAGTTCAAAGCTAATCTAAGGTTAAGGAGGTCCATCAGACCACCACAGATGGGGCCCAATAGGGCCGATGCCGATTCGGAGTCGCGGAGAACCTAACGGGTAACCGGGGCTCCGGCTCGACGTGCAGGAGAAGGAACGGGGTGGTTTTTAGTCAGTAAGAGTCTGACACTCCCTTCCGCCTCACCCAGGCGGGAGCAGTCATTCGATGATTTCCCCCCTTAAAAAAAAGGCTAAGGGGGTTCTAAGTGTACATATGTGAAGACCTGGAGGTTGATTTCAATAGTAGCTTCTATAACAGCATTCCTATGTACAACACTGGGCAATTGGTATGGGCTGATGATGAAAACTAAAAATGATCAATAAATGTCCGATAGGTTGACCTAATAGCTTAATGAAATGTTTGATACCTAATAAAATACGTAATTATATAGATAAATAGAGCATGAAATCGATACTGATTAGAAAATGGTCCTTGGATACAAAATTAATATTAATTAGGACCAATATTTAGGTCACATTATTACATCGAACATGTTAATGACTAGAAAGAAAAAGAAAAAAAAGCATTCACTCGACAGTAGGCACGCACACAGATACAAAAATAATACAAAATAAAAAAGAAAAGAAGACTAGATGTGTTGTATATTTTCTCAAATCTGGGTGACCATAAGGTACCTATGACGTCACCATCACTTGTCTTTTCGAAATACGTAATTTATTATAGAAAATCAAGTCATTCGTTTTTATTAGAAGTGAGAGTTTTTCTTTATTAACATCAATTAAGTAATTATATTGTATAATACTTATATTTTCACATCTTTATATGCTTTGAAATAGTATTAAATTACGATAGCATTGTTGTATGCAGTATTGTTGGAGTGAGATGGTGATAGTATCTTGTATTACTTACATGTTTTGGAACATCTGATATTGAAAAACTTAACGATTAATAAAACTGGATTGAAAGATGTTACGACGTAGTACTAATTAATACTTAGCTAATTGTATGTGTAGATACGAATCGAAGAACCGATGAAAACTATTTATCTTATGAGTCTCATGTAATAGGGGGTGAGCCTATTGCCATATATCGAGCACAATTCCAGACTCCGTGCTACCACTGAGAATATATTTTTTTAAACCAAGTAATTCTTTACTCGACTAGCGAATCGAACCCCGAGACCCTTTGCCCGGCAGTCGTGCCTGTGACCACTCGGCCACTTACTCGGATAATAATATAAACAATTGACAAAATACAAATAAAAACGATGAAAGGTAATATCGGAAGTCCAAATCACTTTGTGTTAAATAAAAGCTTCCTTACAGATAGCAATGAAGGAATTGAATTAATTATACAAACATTTCCTAAACGGTAAATCATTTCCTCGATTGTAAACACGATGCCGTTCACTGAAAAAAAAATATTTCTTATACCTACTACTGAAGCATTATTTTACTTGACTTTAGTATCGTATGTATTTGTAGAATATAATGATTGTCAATCTTTGCTCTTTTACTAGGTATAAGACCCGAATAACTTCTAGGATAATAACCGATTTCAATCTAAAATCTTTGAATCAATATTTAGATGGGGTAGCAGCATCATGAACCTTCAGAACTGCAATCTCTGTCAGCCTATTAAGCGTGGTGACCATGGCAGACCTTCTAATGCTTTGTCTTTATCTTTATCTTTAAAGAAGGTTAATTGAACCTCAACTATAGTCTATGATGATGAGAGAAGGTATGGTTAGAGTGTTGATGAGATCTACTATTTATTCATGAATGCATAAGTCATAACATAACATAACGCCTTTTATCCCCGAAGGGGTAGGCAGAGGTGCACATTATACCACTGTACAATGTAACACCCACTTTTCACTATTTATCTTATGAGTCCCATGTAATAGGGGGTGAGCCTATTGCCATATACCGGGCACAATTCCAAACTCCGTGCTACTACTGAGATTTTTTTTTAATCCAGTAGTCATTTGCCCGACCCGGGAAGCGAACCCGAGACCCCTTGCCCAGCAGTCGCACTTGCGACCACTCGGGCAACGAGGCAATCTAGTCTACATAAGTCATGTAACTTATAAAAAGTCATTAGCATTTACCAATGTATGCAGGCAATCTTTGAATGATTCCAGCTCATTAAAAAATCACCAATTATAATCTTCGCACATTTTCTTGTGAGCATGCAACATCAGTTCATTGATACTGAATATACCTATCTACTTAGTTAGCTAGGATTGCGTGAGGAGTGCGTTCGATGTCCATAATGTCATTCGATAGTTTCCAACATAAATCGTTGATGCTTTAACATGATTTTACGATGATCTAACATGAGGGGTGTCTTGTCATTGTTTTCAATAATAGGTAAATAGTTGATTATAAATTTTCATTGTATTACGTTTTATTAGCAGCTGTGTTGATAGTGTGTTTTTCCATAAAATATAGTCTAGATTTCTGTACATGAATAGATTGTAATCCTACCACATAATTATTGCATAATTTTCTCATTAAAGTAATGATGTGTTAATTGAGAGTGACTGTGTTAGATTTGATCTTTAATAAAATGTTGATGGCTGATGATAAATTATACTTACATGATAATGATCTCCTTGAGACAGTAGGCTCTGAAAATCCCTCGGGTTTCTCAATAATTGGTTCCTCAACATCCAAAGACCGTTTCTCATATTCTTCTCTCCTGATCAAAGGTATTGCTCTAACATGGAACTGGCCATCATCCGTCAAATTACTTTTCTCTTTGGCAATTGGCATGTAATTACCAGGGAAAAGCATATTGCTCTTATTTTTAACATCAGCGTAATACATGTTTCTCTCAACTTGAGGCTCTTCTGGTCTGAGGGGAATAGCACGGGGCTTGAAGGCATATCGTTGATACGTGTATGGAACCCTGGACTCTCTCGACTGGAAGCTTGAGGGTTTGATGACAATAGAGGCACTGGTGACGTCGATCACAGAATCACTGTCTTTGTTCCATAGTTTCTTCAAAGCGTCCTGATACTGGTCGGCCGAAGCCAGGGCCACACAACAGAGCACTAAAGTCTGGTAATACATATTGAATGTTAATTATTGTCACTGATTACACAACACGAGACACTTCACTTTCCTTAGACCGTCACCCTGTGTACCACCATTTTGCATCAAGTGGTCGCGCAAAACTGAATTACTGTCGCTGCAAGACGTTATATTTATACATGTGTAGTATAAAGTTGCGTTTTTCCAGTCAGTTCACGGTCGGCCGGGTCTTCGAGCTTCCTTTGGTTTCAATTCCGATATGAACGAAATGTGTTCGAAATGAAAAACTTGTCCGTTTTCGCGTGGCTTCTTCCGTTAATAGTTGGCGACAGTTTCTCCAATTGATTGCGGGGTAATTTGTCGTTGTTATCGTGTTATTTGATGGCAGGAGATGTTCTGATGTGTTGCAACGGTGAAATGTTGTCATCTTGTCTTAAATTGAGATGTTGAATGAACATGTGTATTAGATAGCATGGTTCATGCACTTGCTCTATAATTTACTCAATATTTTGGGATAGAAAATTACTGGTAAATACTTTTATTTATTCTGTTATCATTTCAAACTTTAAAAGTAAAATTATAAACGTGAATTTTAAAATTCAGTACGTTTCTTACTGGACAGTGTCTACCGATCAACTGGAAGATGCATTAAGGAAATAATATTTGCGGTCATCGACCCACTAGACCGTGATAAAGGGTTCAAGAGCAGCTGCTGTTATTATAAAAATATTTTCCAATAAATCGCCTCATTGGTTGTTCATAACCGCAACCATAAAATTTAAAAGATTAGTCAACAAAAAAGGAAGATAATTTTAGTTATTTTTCATTTTTGAAACTATTGACTGAAATTGAAAAACTAACGGTTTTTAAAGACTAAATATGAATACAAAATATTCGGCATTACATTTAAATATTGCTACTGAAAATGTTATTCTAATTACTGTTCCTTAAGAATAAAATCTGCTTAATAAAGAACAACTCAAATGCTACAAAAACACGCAGTACTTCGACAGATTCTGAGATGTGTATGATAGTACTTTCAATATGTCACATACGACATAAACATTCTGCATGGCGCAGGTAAGTACAGTTTGCAAAACTTCTGAATGTTCTTATTTATATCATTCCATCAGTTCATCAGGGAGCATAACTCCAGATTGCTTTGTTTTTTTTATGGGATAAGCCGGTTAACGACCAGGTGGATTTCCTGATGGTAAGCAATCGGCATCGCCCATGGACACCTGGAATGCCAGAGGCGTTACAAGTGCATTACCGGCCTTTTGGGTATTAGGAGTTTAATGATTATTGGGGATTCAGGGATTGGAGAGATTGAGGAAGAAATTGGGCCTCCGATAACCTCACTCACATGACGAAATCCAACGCAAACTTTGCTTCACGTTAGTATTCTGTAAGGCCGTGGTATCACTCCAGTCGAGCCAGCCCATTCGTACCAACGTCTGGCTCTCCCACACGTAAAATGTGTCTCATACTTATGTTCTTTCAACAGATATATTCCACATTCAATCACATCTAGATATTTTTTTAAAGTTCTCCGTGCACTATTAAAACTTAATTGAAATTAAATATACGTATAAGGATTCCTATACATTCCAATAGGAAAATAAATTGCATAGCTTTCTACAACCAGTAACATTGACCGTGTGATATCAGTCTATCAGTCATACATTCAGCAGTTACCAATCAAGGAAGAGTTTTGTTTAAATTGATTGATTAACGATGTGTGTAAAAGTCTTAACTCGTTAGTCAAGTAATTAAAGTTGTAACTTTGTGTAATGTAACTTTATTTCCAACCTCTGAAAGAGCTCAACACAAACTTGACTGCACGGTTGGTGCGGTGGCTGAGCAACGGGCTGCCGCGCAACGTGTCGAGGGTTCGATTCTCGCACGGAACTGTGTGATCCACAGATTGTTATTCCGGGTCCGGGTGTCATGTGTATGTGAACTTGTATGTTTGTAAACGCACCCACGACACAGGAGAACACCCCAGTGCGGGGCAAAGTTTTTCTTAGACAACATAAATCAAAGACCTTACTATCTTACAGCTGCACGCTAATGTCTGAACTTATTCTATGAGTACAGCTAAAGTTCACTAATTTCTTTAATGATTTATAGTACCTTTTTTGAGCGAGAAAAATCTTGTAATGACTTCTTCCACCTTGGCTGCCGCCGCAGCCAAAGAGTGCAAAGCAGATAAAGAGTGTCAGACTCTTACTGACTAAAATCCATCCCGTTCCTACTTCTGCTTTGAGCTCAGGTACGCTCCCGCAGCTTCAGAAAAAATATTGCTTTACTGGTTCACGAGATTTTGCTAACCATACTCCACAACAAATATCAGAAAATCATTACCCTCTTTTTTCCAAAGATCGAGCAAATTGTGCACATAATGAGACGTGCACTGCACAATTATAATACAATAGTTACCTATCTACTTACTATCTGGAGTTATTAAAGAAGTGTTATAGAGATTAAAGAACTTGAACAGCAATACAGAACTATTGTTCTGTATTGCTGTTCAAGTTCGTTCAAGTGGTTGCAAGCGTGTCTATGGAGCAAGGAGTCTGATTTTACGATTAAGCGACGTTAATATTCGGTTTTTTTAAAGAACATTAAATCGTATCAAGTAGATGTTTTACTTAATATGTGCAAACACGATTCATGATGAATCCACCACTGAATCTTTCAGAGAAATAAAAATACCGGAGGCTCAACCAAACCCCCTCCCCCACCATCTCCAAACTACTAATTCCTGAATCCCCGACATTCCTCAAATTCCTAATCCCCAAAAGGCCAGTCCTTCCTAGTGCAGGGGCGACGACGATTGCTTACCATAAGGTGAGCCGTCTTCTCGTTTACCGGCTTATCCCATAAAAACTAGAACATACTCTTGTTCTTGAAAACAGCGACTAATGTTATTCAAGATAAGCAATGAAAATGATGGTGTAATATCGAAAATAGCTGTCCAGTTTTTGATAGGATTTTCTAAATATGATTGATGGACGTCTTCGATCATTATGAGGCGTTCGCACTAACATAATTTATGGAAAACTTGTCGAATCATCGGCGAAGATATTGAAAGTGGTTTGTGTAAAGTACCATGGTGTTGGCCTACAGACTGTGGTGGTTGACTTTGTATTTGTATAGTAGTATTATTTCAAATTGTAAATGCACATATGTAGGCAATAGCTTTTATTTTATTTCAGGAGATGATTACGGAATCAACTATGGAGTTTACAAAGTCTTGACGTTGGATTGGCGTTACGTCAATAGTATGTCAATGAGCAGGGCCGTATATTAAATGATTGGGAGCCGCTCACAATTGTTTTTTTATCCTAAACGGACACATAACTACATCGGGAAAAGATTCGTTAAGAAGCTGTTATTGGTAGGGGAATTTTAGGAGAGTACGTTAAAATCTACAAAATTACCAACTTTTAACACTCCTAGAAATCTTTCCAAAGAACCCTTATATTTTTTGTCTACATTATCGACTATGATGACTTTAGTTTCTTTAGTATTTCTTGAGTTTTGCCAATTTTAGAAGGAGTTTTTGCTTACGCACGTTGGGGTACATTGTGACCCAGGGGTTCCGTATAATTGATATGGTAGAACCGGCTCTGCTGTAAGAGTAATATCACTCCTATTTGCGTTGCTGTTAGAACGTCAGTGCTTCTTCAGTTTAATGGTGGTAAGAGAGACGCTGTGGTGCACCTGGACTTAGGTTTGATATGTCAAGAACATCATGAGGTTCTTTTACTCCTCCTCCTCATTGTCAGTACGTGATTTGTGTTTAGAATTGTGCCTAATTACTTACCCCTAATTAGATGAACATCAATAAAAACCACCGGAAAATGTTATATAACAGATACTTACTCATTATCATTACATCTTGTTCAATAAAAGCATGTTGGTATGTTTTTATACCAAGCTAATCCACAAGTCTACTGACTTTATTTCCTTAATTCATTTTCTTAGTTTTTTCACTAATCAATAATTGCAAGCAATTTTCTTCGCTTCATTGGACATTGGTTAATGCGGAAGGCAGTAACATTGACCTACAGATGTTCTAGTTGTGGCCTAGTTATGTACATCTTGACTTACTTTTACTTTGAGGTCTATGACTACTAGATAGGGCAGAGGGTGTCTTCTATCTCGATTGATCTTGCGCTTCCTGCTTCACCTCGCTTCACGTCATTTCTATGCTGGCCCCTTCTATGATCAGTTATGTCTGTGACAGACACCACATGTCTTAGGGCTAAAACCCGAACCTGGTGACGACAAAGAAGGGTACATTTGTCACTATACCCCTTTTTTTGTTACGTGTCATAAGATCCAACTAACAGACATGCCATAATACACATTGTAGTCATCTGTTATCCTAGTTATAAGAATTTTGTAATTAATTGTAACATTTATCTTTGCATGCTGCAACAGTAGGCGGTTTGTTTTACCTGATGGTAAGCAATCGGCGTCGCCCATGGACACCTGGAACACCAGAGGCGTTACAAGTGCGTATGATTATTATCGCACCTATAACTACCATACTTCGTGCAAATACTTGGATCATCGTGGCTGAAATGGTACGTATTCCTGCAAATAGGTTACAAAACAAAGAACACTTTTACACACCAATCTTTAAATTAGTAGATGAGGGCCGGTTTTCCTAACTGACTACTCTAAGAAGAAATGCCAAAACAAACTCAGAGCTAATTGGCAGACTGTTTTATAATACTTTTGTTATTAAAATTTTGTTATAGATTCAGTAGGTATGTCAACTTTTATGTCATTCGTGTTATTAAAATATAATAATCACGGAAAGACAAATACAATACGACAGTTAGAATAAATCGTTTGTTTCCGTGGTGTCTCGAATACCAGCCGTCCTACACAGACATGCGCGATCGCACGCTAATTAGGCAAATACTGACTGTGGAATCTTCCTTTAAAGTGGCTTTTACACTACATAGAAACAAACAACAGGAAAATTTTCAAGAGGGAATTATGTACAAGAGGGAATTATGTACAATAATTCCAATTTGGGAAGGTTCTCAAGGTCCAAATAGTTTGTTTGTTGATCTAGTTTGCATATCTGCAACTTGTTTGGGACTAAATATTACCCAAGATGCGAAATACCACGAAATCATTTATTATTTGTCGGTATATTAAACACAGCTGCAATATTAACATAAACACAAAGCAATGATGATGTTTTTTATGCATTTTGCATTCAAAATCACATCTTTAAAGCAAGCAAGTGTGGGAGAGCCAAGCTTCGGCACGAATGGGCCGGCTCGACCGGAGTGATACCACGGCCTCACAGAAAACTGACGTGGAGCAACGCTTGCGTTGTGTTTCATCGTGTGAGTGAGGTTACCGGAGGCCCAATTACCCTCCCCTTCCCCAATCTCCCCATTTCCTGAATCCCCAACGATCCTCAAACTCCTAATCCCCAAAAGGCCGGTAACGCAATTGTAACGCCTCTGGTGTTCCAAGTGTCCATGGGCGACGCCGATTGCTTACCATCAGGTGATCCATCTGCCTGTTTACCGCCTTATGCCATAAAAAAGCACCTTATAAATATGATGTCATGAATGTAGTAAATTGTAGCAATGTATAGTACATCATCAATGTTCGTTAATGAGTCCAAAGAACTACACGCGAGCATTGATTTAATTTTTAGACTTCAGTGTAGCGCGAGACACTCGTCTTGATCAGTTTAATAATGTTAGCTATATTTAAGATCTTTGAGTATCTAAGACACCCACTGGCAAGGCGTTATCGTCTTACTCCTCCGGTGTTGGGTAGGTGGTGCTGATTGCTGACTATCAGATGATACGTCTGTTCGTTTACCGTTCAAAGGCTTGATATGTAAAAAAGTCTAGCCTATGAGACAAGTTTGCAACATTTTCCAGCCACTGAAATTCTTTTAAGCCAGAACCTACTGTTTATAGATCTATCATAAAAACACCTAAAATATAGTAAGGCAATCTGGTGCGATCCAGTTATCAACTAATTTATTAGCCTAAATCTTATACTATTATACCTAAAGCGGAAGAGTTTGTTTTTTTTGTTTGTTTGTTTGAACGCGCTAATCTCCGTAACTATAAGTCTGATTTGAATAATTCTTTTTGTGTCGGATAGCGCATTTATCGAGGATGGATATAGACTATAAAACATCACGCTACGACCAATCGGAGCTGAGCAGAGCGTGTAAAACCGCGCGGAAGTACCTAGTATGTTATATCTACCTACTTCGAGACATCTAATGATAATTTAAACTATTCCTTAAGTAGGACGGCGGTAAATATTTTTAACATCCTTGATATTTTTATTCTATGGAATTAGCTGGTAATCGACCAGACGGATCACCTGATGGTAAGCAATTGGCGTCGCCCATGGACACCTGGAACATCAGAGGCGTTACAAGTGCGTTACCGGCCTTTAGAGGATTAGGAATTTGAAGATTAGGTATTTGGGGATTGGGGAGTTTAAGGACGGATAGGGGGGTAATTAGACCTCCGGTTGTTTCGCGTTAGATACTGTTACAAAATACATTTTGCGTATTCCTACGTTTTTACAGGCACCACCTAATTTACTACGGAACCATACCGACATTATTCCAATATATTAACTCCACAGTAAGATGTTCGACTCGTAAATCTAAACTAGTATCGTGCTGAGTGTCTGCCCGCCACGCCGTGTAACCACACGGAATGTAACTGTAACTATATTTATTACAAAATAATTATTGCCAGCTATTATTTCATTAGCTTCATTACTAAACTTTATATCTGTTGTCTGTATTAATAACTTAATTTCATTATATTTACAAATATTACACATGCAAAAGTTCAACGATTTGTTTGTATTTCCTTTATATTGTAATAGAGTGTTTAATTATGATATGATTCTGTGTCTAGATATTATTGTCAGAACGTTGGAGAACTGATATAGTATTATTTTTTTCTTTAGACCCTTTTTTTCTGATAATTGTGACTATTCTCGCCTTGTGTGAGAAAGAGAAATGAGTCAATGTCAGACTCTTTTTGACTTATAACCACTCTGTTTCAACTCTGCTTTGAGCTGGTGTTTGAGAGTGATGCCTAAAGTAGAAGGCCAATAGATTTAAAGTAAAAGCATAGGCCATACTCCTTCGACAGTTTCAATAATAGTAGGTAAAATATATTGTGAAACAAGTGAATTTATTTCTGCAAATAGGCTACAAGGCAGCACTCACAGAAAACCTACGTGCAACATCGCTTGCGTTGTGTTTCGTCCGATGAGTGAGGTTACTGGAGGCCTAATTACCTTCCTCCCCCGCCCTAAGCTCCTCAAGCTCCTCAATCCCTGAATTCCCAACGATCCTCAAATTTCTAACCACTAAAAGGCTAGTTACGAACTTGTAACGCCTCTGGTGTTCCAGGTGTCCATGGGCGACGCCGATTGCTTACCATCAAGGGATCCGTCTACTCGTGCCATAAAAGAAAACTATTACACATCAATTTTATCAAGCGAAAGAAGGCCGAAACTTATTGAAACTATTCAATTATTTTGATTTGACAGCTATTTTACGACACAGCGTTTTCCTAACGTAAACACAACAAGTGTATAATCATACTAGTATTACCAAACAGTCGTGCGTACAACATATTTATTCGTGCAAAACGCACCAATGAGACGGAAGCGTACACTTCCATACTTATTTGTTAATTACTCACACTCGCATGGATTTACGAAAGTGAATGTTTATTTGTGTTTGGAATCTACGGGGTGGCAGTTTGAGCGCCGTCGCTGCGTTTTGGTTACTAGGTAATCTTAGTTAGATTTAGTATCAAAAATGGAAGGAATTCCTTAGCCAACGTCATCGTCATGATAACCCAAAATACGACTACTGCTGAAAAGACCTCCTTCAATATCTAACATAGATCCGTTAAAAGCGACTGACATCTTCTGACTTAAAACCACCCCGTTCCTACTCCTGCACTTAAGTCGACCCGTTAAGACCTCCGCAACTCCATATCGGCATCAGCCCGATTGGGCCCCAGCTGTGGTGGTCTGATGGCTTATTTGATGACTACTTGACTGATGGCTTTGGCTTATTTGATGACTACTTGACTGATGACTACTTTTGTGTAAACAAATGTTGTGGATTTTTCGTACACATGGATTTAGAAGTTAATCGGTGATTCACACGAGACTACCAGCCCAGGATTACCACCCGTATATTTCAAAAGATGTCGTGTATCAATTTATTGTAGTATTTAAGTTACTTTAATTTGTCTTCGAACCTGTAATCAATCTATGTATTGCTAACATTACTGTTGTTTAGTTTTTACTTTTTTTTTTCAAATAATTACTTTTTTTTAAGAGGGGAAAATCATCGAATTGCTTCTCCGCGTCTGGATGAGGCAGGAGGGAGTGTCAGACTCTTACTGACTAAAAACCATCCCGTTCCTACTCATGCACTTCGAGCCGGAGCCACGGTAACCCGTTAGGTTCTCCGCGACTCCGTATCGGCATCAGCCCTATTGGGCCCCATCCGTGGTGGTCGCGCCGAACGCGACGCGCCGTATGCTCGGGTCTGGTTCTGGTCGGGCGGCGAGGCACCCATGACCGCCGTCCGGTGGTCTTACGGTGGCCGGAGATCATCTCGCGATCCCCAACCGACGCCCGGAGTGTCCTTCGCGACGGCTGGGTCGCACGTCCCGCCTCCTCCTTATTAACTAAGTACTAAAGTCGATATTTTTAAACGAAATCAATCAAGTCATTGTTTTGGTATAAAAATATTTGAATACACAAACTAAAATCGAACGCTAAGCATTAAGCATAAGACTACCATTATAAGAGATAATGGGGTTTCATTATAAGGTCGGTCAATGTATTTAGTTGAGTGTTTCTTACTTGTCACTTATACTTCAAACCAGTATAAACTGACTGTTGAATATAAGGGAAGATCATACAAACTAAGACTATGATAAACTTGACATCACTTGACAAGAGTGGCGACCGCATAAACTTGAGGTTAAGCATCTATAGATACCCCAAACATGTCCTAAAAATAAAATTGTGTCCTCAAACATTTCAATAAACTATTATAGCATGATGTTCGGAATTAGGCGGGTATTTGTGTATCCAAGGTACACACGGCCACATCAATCTGTACAAAACCAGTATATCCTGGTGTCGCGTCGCATCATCTTTCCGCACATTTAACGTTCAGTTTATACTGGTAATGTAAAGCTCGATGTGTAGCCGTGTGTACAAATCAATGGCCCGTGACAGTCCACCTGTGAACGAAGAAAGAAACGCTTTTTCTACAAGACATGAAACTTGATACATGTATCTATTTAGATTACTAACTTTGCCTACACTCACACTTAGAGGGTTGATGTGTTATCATACTGTAACACTAAAGGTAAGGCACCTTTAACTCACCTAGACGCAGTATTTATGAAGCGAATGAAGATTACCTACTTAATATAATATATTGTGTCAGTATAAAAGATAACCTGAACATAAACAGTGTTAGTTATCTTTATTTTCTTAGGTATTTGATGCTTACTAGCGGAAAAGCTACTACCTGTGGAAAATTTCTACGAAGTTCTAACATTTGCCGGTAGATGGCGGTATTCTCATTTTCAACATTGTAAGCAGTTACGTGGTATAGTTTCTCCTCATTCGTTACTAGTTTGAGATAAAATGTAACTTATTAATTAAATTACTTAACTAGATTTTAAGCACCTATGCTTATAGAGAAAATGTAGCTTATAGCCGTAGCCTATGCTATTGTTATCCATTTCCGATCTTCCACTAATGTACCTAAGGTATATTAGCAAGGATTTCCTCAAAAGTGGTTTCACTTAAAATAAATTAACACAATTCTGTAATTTCTTTTATTATTTAATAACCTGTATAAATCTTTACATCATTATAAATAAATTACATAATCTATTGTCATGTAAATTCACCATTAAAATAAATGTTAATTTAAATTACAATGATAATAACTATTACGTGTAAATTATTTTATTATTGAGTATTCAGGCACAAATAATTAGCAATAAATTAAAGCAAAATAAATAAATTAAATAAACAGTCGTAGCTTAAAAACTAAAATAAATAAACCTTTTTATAAAAAGTACCAAATATCGTTTTTAAAACGATTATCATTTATACAAAAGCACCATTAAACAGTATTTAATAAATAATAATTCAATCAAATGTATTTTTTAATAACGAGACATGAGTTCTAAGTAGGTGGGCATACAAATTGTAGCATTTTTAAATTTATAAATAGAACATCACGTCCCGTTAATAAATTCGAAGAAATTCATTAAAATGTATTTATAAAACCTACGAATTCGCTCTAAAATTTGGATAAAGGATCAATAATAATACCGAATGACAGTGAGTATAAATTGGATTGATCAATCGTAAAATAGAAATAATATTTCGTCCCTCCCTAAATGTCAGTAGCATTTACATTTTTACCGAGATTGTCGTTTTTACGATCGAATGCAGAATAATAAAATAAAGGTAATTTATTGAAAGGTTCGTGTCACGATCGGTTTTATGAGTTGGTATTCGACCTCCAATTATTATGGAGTAGGTATTTATGGCAGAGCATCGCGATTGTTGTTTGAATAAATTCTATACGTATTTGAATTTACTGCTCAAGATTACATTTTACGATTTCAATGGCCTTGTCGTTGATAAAATTTTGCAGAGGTAGGAACAGAAGCCCATAATATTTTGTTATGGAATAGGAGGCAAACGAGCAGACGGATCACCTGATGGTAAGCAACCAGCGCCGGCCATGGATACCCGCAACACCAGAGGAGTCACAGGTGCGTTTGTTTTCTCAGACCTTTGCTTACTGACAGAGAACCATCGAAGGTAAATCATTTGCTGATCGCTGCTCGCGGTTATTAAAGGTCACTAATTTTTTTACCACTGACAAAGAGACTTAATATCGACGAAATAATATTATCATTCTAAAACAATCCTTTAACTTTACACATCACTCTCAGTCAGCACTATTAATCCCCTATTCCCTTTTATAGGCGGAGTAAGGAAGGTCGTGGTAGGAACGTCTGTCCCAGCCCCCACTGCTGCCCCCAGAGGACCAGCCGTGACTCTCATGTCCACCTCCACCGCCACCACTCTTCGCAGACATCAGTTTCTTCAGCAGCATGATGCCGGAGAGTAGGAGGGCGATCTGGAAATGAGATAAGAATTTTCTTAGCAGTTGATAAAGATAGTTATTGAGTCTGCCTTATATCATCAATCTTCTTGGTTTTTTTTAGTCTATTTTATGCTATACCTGGTTGCTATTGGACTGATTATCAGTGTTATTCTGTTTGAAGTCTATATACGTACACAAGTACGTACTGAGCATTATGATACAAAAATAAGAAACATGATTAAACAACAAGAAGTGCAAAACAGGAATGTTCTTAAAATGCTAACAGAAATATTGGTCTATACTCATAACACCAACATTTCACCCTTTTTATTTATAATCTCTACAGGAATTAGTTTGTTTTCAAATAAGCTTAAACATCTTGAACAGCATCTGAAAATTATAGAATCTAAGATCGCTTTGTTGCAAACAACGATCGCATCTAAGCCCTTCTCGTCCGACAATACGAACCATCAATGCATTGGAAGCAAAAACAATATAAATCAAATTCTCAGTAAAGGTACTACAAATACAATCTATTTGTTTCTCCTGGCGTGCTCCCAACACAAGCTTGTAACGTTTAGGTATCGTAACTAATCTCCTTGCACATCGCAACTGCATAAACATGTATTCTAGCACGTCGACTGCACTTCTATGGGTTTTAGTTCAGCCAATTTGCAACTAGTGTTTCTTGGTATCATTGTACCTTGAGTGCAGGTAAGTGTTGTTTGTATATGTTGAAATACAATGTTGAAAAGTGCATCTGTTTACAATAAAATATATTCTATTCTGTTATGTTTTTATTGTTCTTTATGTAAACATGTGGGTGCTATATCATGTTTGATTCTAAGTTTACTGAGTTCATCAACAGCATATAAATGCCCAATGTTGAGCATAGCCTCTTTTCACACGGAGAAGGTTTGAGCATTGATCACCACGCTTGCTCGATGCGGGTTGGCGATTACAAACTCATAATTAGAAATTATAAGCCCAGGTTACCTCACGATGTTTTCCTTCACCGTTTGTCAGTGGCATCTAGATAATCTTAGAAAGTACATGTAACTCGGAATAGTCACATTGGTATTTATCATTGGTAGGTTTCGAACCCGCATAAGGGTGCCACGAGTTTATTGACTTACATTACATGATAAATTGACATCTTCCAAATGTCTGAAGGTAGAAACTACAGCTTTACATAAATTCATATATTTTAGTATTAGTATATAATTCAATATTCAACAACAATATTAAACAACTACGTTGTTTATAAATTGAATACGAAAACAACTACGTTGTTTATAAATTGAATATTGAGAGAGAAGTATTAAGGCTTTATTGATATTATTCATAGATGGGTGATTATATTTTCGCATGATGAAATGCATGCAATTGACGTAATTCCTCTTAGGGACGATGCGTGACGTAAATTCAAGCATCTATGTATGATTAAGTAAATGAAGAAGTAAATCGGATAAAAAGGAGGTGATGACAATATTCATGAATAATAATAAACAAGCGGTAATTGTCGATACAGTAAACATGTGTGGCTGCCTCGTTGGCAGAGTTGTCGCGACTGCGACTGCGACTGCCGGGTAAAGGGTCTCGGGAACGATTCGAAAGGAATTACTGGGTTTTTGAAAATTCTCAGTAATAACACGGAGTCTGGAATTGTATCCGGAATATGGCAATAGGCTCACCCTCTATTACATGGGACTTATAATAAATAGTTAAAAGGGGCATTAAACTGTCAAACACCAAGCGGTCACCGGTGACCGCGACCTATTGTTCTTTAATTGTGTCTATAAAACCGGTACTCGACGAGTTAAGTAGCGGTAATGTGCACCTCTGTCTACATAAAAGGCGTGATGCTATGTTTATGTTTAATATGTGATAAGTACCTACTAACTGCCGATTTGTCAAAAAATAGTATTTTGTAAATGATTCACCTTCAAGTAAAGTCAATAAATAATACCATACAAAATACCTACAGCATAAACAACCAGTAAAACACATAGTACATAACATCACGCCTTTTATCCCCGAAGGGGTACAATGTAACACCTACTTTTCACTATTTATGTTATGAGTCTCATGTAATAGGGGGTGTGCCTATTACCATATACCGGGCAGAATTCCAGACTCCGTGCTACTACTGAGATTTTTTTTAAAACCCAGTAATACTTTGCTCGACCCGGGAATCGAACCCGAGACCCCTTGCCCGGCAGTCGCACTTGCGACCACTCGGCCATCGAGGCAGTCTAAAACACATAGTAAACTATACAAAATGCTAACCAATAAAATAGATTATATCGGCGCTGTTTCAAACAATAAACTGGAGCCGTGATAAACGCGAATATTGAACTCAAATCTTCAACGTATTACCGCAACCAAACCGTTGAAGCGTATACTCTGAGAAAATGCATTGTTCAAACGAAATTGTCTTTTGTTCTACGGTACTCAGTATCATAAAGAGGGTAAGCAGATAAGTTGTATTGTGGGTGTGGGTATTTTTTTTATTTTTTTTATAAGGGGGGAAAATCATCGAATCACTGCTCCCGCCTGGGTAAGGCGGGAGGGAGTGTCAGACTCTTACTGACCAAAAACCACCCCGTTCCTTCTCCTGCACGTTGAGCCGGAGCCCCGGTTACCCGTTAAGTTCTCCGCGACGTGTATGTGGGTATATGTAGACGCAAGTATTACGTAGTTTGTAATTAACAAAATGTGGTGTATTCAATGATGTTGTTGTATGATGGAGAAAAGTGAACGATGTATAAGTTAGTGCTAACTGCCTCGTTGGCCGAGTGGTCGCAAATGCGACTGCCGAGCAAGGGGTCTGGGGTTCGATTCCCGGATCGGTCAAAGTACTACTGGGTTTAAAAAAAATCTCAGTAGTTGTACGGTGTCTGGAAATTTGTCCGGTATATGGTAATAGGCTCACCTCCTATTACATGGGACTCATAACATAAATAGTGAAAAGTGGATGTTATATTGTACAGTGGCATTGAGTGGCATAATGTGCACCTCTGCCTACCCACTCAGGGATAAAGGCGTGATGTTATGTAATGTGTATAAGTTAGTGAGTACAATGGTCTTAGGACGATATGGTTTGTAGTTTCTATCAAGCCCAATGATAAGGGGGAAAGGCTTAAAAAAATCTTCATCCCAAAACAAACCTAGCATCGGAACTTTGAAGTCAATAGTGTGATTACTTAACTAACAGTGCAATAATGTATAGACCATATAAAAGTATGAATACATATAAAATAAACTACACAAATTAAAACTGAAAACTAGAATTAATAACAAGAACGAGGAAATCTAAAACAATTAATTAGAACAATACACGATAGCAAACACACACACACGACGCTTTAACAAATAAATCGTGACCAAAGCAAAACTAATAAACAAAAACTCGAATAAAAAGCACGCGAACAAAAAAAAAGACATTTACCACGTGTTCCGAATAGGTGAAGTTAGTAGAAATATTTACCATTGACTTAAGTAAATCTCGAACGGCTTGATATCCACACAAGCCGCACGAGATTTACTTGTGTCAACAGTAAGTTTTCCGATTTCGGTTTTCCAATTTCTATTTTTCCGAATTTTACGAGCGAAGCGGGTATTACGCCCGACTGCAGCGAGATAACTGCCTACCGTACGACCGGGTTGCCACGCTCCAGAATTGATTTTTAACCCATTTGCGTGATTCAATTTTTGTTACGGATTTGTATTATTTTCATTTTGTGTCGTCGTGTGTTTATTAAGCAATTACGTTATTATGTTCGTGTTGTTTGTAATTATAATGCTGTAATTAGTTTTGTCTTTCTATTATTATCTTTTTGTTAGTTTTATCCTGACTCACGGACTTCATTCCTCTTTTGTATAACTTAATCTGTTTCAATAATATTATGCTTAGGATCTCATATATGATAATTTAAAATTGCTCATTATTACGCTTTTGTTGGCCATATTTAGGACTCTTATCTATTTAGGTTGGATTCAACTGATTCCTTTAAACAAACGTTTTATTTAAACGTCCAAAATGATAAACCTAATAATTATTTTACTAGCATATATCGTAATTTTCACTCCCTTATTCCCGGGAATATTCCTCGCACTAGCAACACAGCTTTATATTAAAATGCGCGCTACCGAAGCAAAATGGAACTAGAATGTAACACTGAAGGCCAGTGACGTATGCCTTCAGAACTTATTAAATTCCTTCAAATTAATATAAACAAGCGATTGTATACCTTAATCACAGTCGCATACGATTCATTCTACTGTAGTTATTACTTTCTTTCGTTTGCGGCAAAGTGCAAGGGAGTTTAAACTCTTCATTAGAGGTAGTAGGGTTCAATATCTGTTGCCTAATGATTTAGATGGGGTTCATACGAGAGCACTTGTGTCATAATAAAATGCTCATAGCATTTTAATTGGTTGATAATGATTTTGAATGTACCTACATTATACTTTGTGATTACGTTTAAGTAGGGAGTAAGTTTGATAACTAAGTGACAGAGTCTTGTTTAAAATCACACATAACATCACGCCTTATATCCCCAAAGGGATAAGCAGAGGTGCACATTCCGGCACTTAAAGCCACTGTACAATGTAACACTCACTTTTCACTATCTATGTTATGTATGAGCCTAATGTAATATGCTCAATATTGCCATATACCTGGCACATTTCCAGAAAAAAAACCAGTAATACTTTGCCTGAACCGGAAATTGAACCCGAGACCTCTTGCCCGGCAGTCGCACTTGCGAACACTCGGCCAACAAAGCAGGCTTGTTTAAAAGCAGTGGCACTAAACGTGTTAATAGTGGGGTTTCTAAAGGACTATCACGACAATATTTTTAAAAATATTACTAGCTACTTCCGCGCTGTTTCACACGCTCTGCTCAGCTCCTATTGGTCGTAGCGTGATGTTTTATAGCCTTCCTCGATAAATGCACTATCCAACACAAAAATAATTTTTCAAATCAGACTTGTAGTTACGGAGATTAGCGCGTTCAAATAAACAAGCAAAAAAAAACAAACTCTTCCGCTTTATGTAATGGTA
Organism: Spodoptera littoralis; assembly: GCA_902850265.1. NCBI lineage: Eukaryota > Metazoa > Arthropoda > Insecta > Lepidoptera > Noctuidae > Spodoptera > Spodoptera littoralis. Next base: position 11,628,232 of record LR824554.2, on the reverse strand, counting down.
TACGATTGCAAATTTTCAATATTACTTATACACATTTGGTTTTTAACCAAAACAATAATAGTACCTTACATTTTATCTCAAAACATTCGACGTTATTATCGAATTATTGCAGAACTAAATCGACTTTACAAAAAACCAAACAAAACCATAGGATTAAAAAAACAACAATACTCAGAATCGAACCGGCGACGTCTCTCCAATACTCAAGGTTGCGCATACTAAGTTTTGTAATATTACGTCAGTAAAACCACGTGGTCAAGCGGTTCAGTCGGTCATTCACCTTTGTGCTCTGTGTCTTACGTGACGTGATATTTGTCTAGATTATTATTATAGGTAAACTGCATGCTTGATGCAGTGGTTGGGTATACACATGTTATGGCAACGTGCCGCGGGTTCGATTCCTGCGCCTGCCAAAACGCATTTTTTTAAGGGGGGAAAATCAGGGGCCCTACTGTGCCGATGCCGATTCGGAGTCGCGGAGAACCTAACGGGTTACCGGGGCTCCGGCTCGACGTGCAGGAGAAGGAACGGGGTGGTTTTTAGTTAGTAAGAGTCCGACACTTCCTCTTGCCGAACCCGAGGCGGGAAAAGTCATTAAATGATATTCTCCCCACAGTAAAAAGATGTTGTTGGTAAGTAATCCTATCAGAGAACATTTTCTGTTATCAACTACTCGATCAACTAAATAATAAGAAGTTAGTTACAAAGAGGAAACAATTAACTCTAAAATGTAAATATTTTTTTCTTAATTACCTTCAAATTCATTATTCAATAGTTTTGGCCTACATTTCTTAAATATTGCACATTAGCACTTCAACCTACCTCAGTCAATCAAAATTTGTCAAAGGATTTTCAACTTTATGCCCTAGGGATAAAGATGAAAGTCTATTGAAAATATTTCGGTTTAGTATAGTATCATATGCTGGCATCTGTACAAATAAACACGCTACGCGTTTGCGTATGACCCACTTAGTTATCGGGTGCTGATAAGGCAACTTGTTACATTTAGATTTAACTTTATTTGCATAAATATGAATATAGCTTCGTTCATCTATATACATGAAAATGAATTTACATTCGTTAGTCTCGGTAAAACTCGAGAACGACTAAACCGATTTGGCTAATTATGATCCTGAATTATTCGCGAAAGTCCAGAGAAGGTTTAAAAGGTGAGAAAAAATTTTAGGCAGAACGAAGTTTGCCAGGTCAGATGGATTGTATAATATTTTTTTTATGGAATAGGAGGCAAACATGCAGACGGTTCACCTGATGGCAAGCGATCAGCGCCGCCCATGGACACCAGCAACACCAGATTTATAACATAATAATATTATAGTATATAACATTACGCTTTATATTCACCAAAGACGTAACTAAAAAGCATAATCCTTCGTAATATTTTAGGAGTACATTGATTATTAGATTGCAAATATAATAATAATTATTATATACATGGACACAACTATTTTGAATACGAATTCACAAATAGAGTAAAAGGTACAATTTTATCTATCGAAAACATTTGATAATATTTTGCGTAATCCAGGAAATAAGCATACAACCACAATACTACACCAAGCAACTATAAAGATAACTCTTTGTGGAAACAAATGAGTAGACGGTTCACCTGGCCAGACCAATCAGCGCCGCCAATGCATAAGAACACCGTAGAAGTGACAAGTACGTTGCTTTTTTTTAATAAAACGTTACCCCACACTAATCTTTTCTCCTGTGTCGTGGGTGCGTTTACAAACATACATAACATACACATGATACCCAGAACCGGGACAACAATCTATGGATCACACAAAGAGTTGCTCCGTGCGGGAATTGAATCTGCGACACGTAGCGTGGCAGCCGTGCAATTACTGGATCATATGTTGAAATCAATGCAACAATATTCACCCAATACCTCAGTCATTACACAACAGGAACTAACATAATTCCCCATATCCCACCGTCCCCTCCCATTCCCCCTAGGTTCCCACCAAACAATAACCGTAATCACTTTACTATCATGCATCTACTTTCACTAACCCGACCTGCACATCGTGAGGTCAAAGTACAACAAATTGACTTTCTACACTCAAGTGATTTACTCAATCGCTTGAAAACCTTTGCTATTTCTTTAATTGTTTTCTGTCATACGCATGGTATAGGCTTTCGAATTTTTTTTATAATTCGCGTGTAATTGAGCCCAGAATATTATGGCAATAACAGCCCGTGAGAGGCCAATGCCAAATTAAGGGACCCATTTACAAAAAAAGGTTTATCACAATCTCCACAATAGGGTAGTTTCCTAAATTTTATTTTAATGTCCGTCTGGTACATTGATTTAAAACTTTAGACACGTATTATTTCTTTTCTCACAAAATTAAATACTTTCGACAATATATTAATCTGAAATATTGTGTGACGTCACAGCGTTTGTAGCACGTTATGACGTAACGACCTCCCACTCCTAAACTTACCGCCATTTTATCTAAGTATTGTAACTTAACACGAGAAAATAAAAAAAAAGTGTCTAATATTTTTTCGTTATCTTACTGACGGACTAATTAGATTTTTAATATTGATACCCTGGAAACTTTCCTATTGATAGGCTGGTTGAAGTACCTAGGCAGTTTAAAAAATTTGGACATATCAGAGAACACTTCGCTGTTTCTCCGTCTTTATCAGATTTGCAGTCCCTCAGGGCCTTAGTTGACTCTTACACACGCACACGCAGGATAAAGGTTTATGACAAAAATATTCTACCTTCTCCTCACCATATACCATATTTAGCTACTAATACACATGCTCCCTAAAACATAGGACTGACAAGAATAACATTAACCACATTATAGATTTGATGAATAAAAGAAAAAATCTCATTTCTTTCTCTTTCTTTCCTTCTATTTAAGATTACCATAAACAAATAATCATCAACCATCAATTAGGTTCCAGTAATAAGCCTACAATCATTAATTATAGTGAATGAGTTCTAGAATCCAAGCTATTGCCCTTTACTGCTCTAACAGCATAGAAAGTTAAACACTTGATTGCTCTGACATTCCAGTATGTCTAACAAGGATGCCATGAGAAATGGAGTGTTATGGGAAATTCATTTGACCGACATTGAATATTATAATGTACTAAGTCACTTCAGCTTTAAAGAAGTTTCAAGTCTTGATTCACAAAGTGCTTTTACCATTTTCACGCACACAAAAGATTACATAAATGTCCGATTCAGTAGATATTCTCAATCTATAACGAAGATTATTTTAGTGTTATTTATTAATTCTACCTCTAATTATAATGTTCATGTGAGCTTACTACTCCATCCTTTACCTATCCATGGCAGCAAAATTTTTCAGGGCTAGAATAAATAAATCAAGAGAAAGGTTTATTACCATAAAGGTTAAATTCCAAACGATTAGAATAGTATTTACATTTTCAAAATCCTAAATCATTGAATTAATCAATTTATCATTCCTTTGCTATTTGTAAAACCGATATGTAAGTTAGTCATTAACAATGAATCTGCTAACAATAATCATTATTATTACCAACGACTTACAGACAATTATTGCAAAACATGCATGCACAATTGTGTATTTTTACAATAGATGTGTAATCGATTCGATACACGCACTTTTGGAACACATTATCCAAAACATTCGAAAGTATTTAAGCTTAAGATCGAAAGGTATTTAAAATTTACGCAATTTTTACGCACGTGTTCTATACACTACTTTTTCCGAGTGATGTTAGGTAGGCTAAAAATGAATGAAGAAGACTGATACTCGTCATCCTCGTTAGCCAGAAGTTCAGAGTTTAACCAAGGCCTACCTTATAAGAAGAAATTTTCCATACTTCTCACACTATTACGTTTAATTTCATGATGGAAAATCAATTTTTCCCAACCACGCGTTATCAAGCAAACTCCTGAACACTATTTTATTAATAGTGATAAAATATCTATCATGAATGACGTATCAAATAATATACGACTTTGCGATAGGAGTAATATGAGTGAAAATCTAATAAGCCCCATAATGATAAGCATAAATAACAGCTTGTCTAAAAAGAAAGTAATTAAATTTTCCCTGATTGCACAGAGATTAATGAAAATACTAATGAAAATAATAATAACCGAGAAAGTATGTGTAATAATAAATTATATTATCTATAAATAAGTCTATCCAGTGACTTTACCAAGTAACAATAATTTCTAATAACTTGTTGTATCATACATCGATGATAAGAAAATACAATTGAAATTACTTTCATTAGTAATTATGACAAACATGACTGCTTCGTTCGCTGAATGGTCGCAAGTGCAACTGCCGGACAAGGGGTCTCGGGTTCGATTTCCGGGTCAGCCAAAGTATGACTGGGTATTTTTAAATAATTCTTAGTAGTAGCACGTAGTCTGGAACTGTGCCCGGTATATGGCAATAGGCTCACCCCCTATTACATGGGACTCATAACATAGAGGTAAATAGTGAAAAGTGGGTGTTACATTGTACAGTGGCATAATGTGCACCTCTGCCTACCCCTCCGAGGATAAAAGGCTTGATGTTATGTTATATTAATTAAGACAAAGTTTAAAAATATCAATATTGTGTTACTTCTTGTGCACATGTGCAACTTTTCACCAGTTATTTATGAGTTCCATATAACAGACAAGAATCGCTAGCGTATTTCTTATTAATACTTCAAGTACAATTCCATACACTGTTACTAAGAAATATTCGAAAATCTACAAAATATCTATGTATTACCGAAGAACAAAACCCGACACTAATGCCCATATGGCCACCAAAAGACTTAACAAAAAGCAAACTACAAGAAACTAAATACAACGATGAACTCCAAACCCCAGAAAGAATATACCACACTGAAATCACAGAAATGCATTTATTTAAACTTAATTAAAAAAAAAACGCAAAAACAGTTAGAAACGGTACCAATGAACGAGGCTAGGGAAATAGAGCAAAGAAATAAATTAACAACTAACATGAAACAAGGATTTTTATATGAAACTAAAGCCACTGGGTCACGCATACAGATGTGTGTACAGTAAGGCGTAGCTTGCAATTAGAAGCTATGAACTAACTCATTAAAATATTATTCACATTCTCTGCGAGTTCTCTATGAACTTGCTTGTTTGTTATGGTTTTTAAATTATGAAGTAGTAGCTTTAGAGTATTTAAATTGAACTGATTTACATTTTAGTTTAGAGTCGTGGTGGCCCGGTTCGAAACCTACTAACAGCAAGTACCAATGTGACTTTTTCCGAGTTATGTACTTTCTAGGATTATTTAGACATCACTGACAAACGGCCAAGGAAAACATCGTGAGGCAAACAAACCTTATAATTTCTATAATCAGTTTAAAATCGTCAACCCGCGTTAGTCAAGCGTGCCCATTAATGCTCAAACCTTCTCCGTGTGAGCAGAAACCTTTGGATAACAGTGGTTACTTATAGGCTGTTGATGTTGTTATTTTAGCAGAAGTAGCAATTGCCATCCATCTTAGCATTAAATAGTTACAAATAAAGAAACTGAAGGTACTCGATGGAAGAGGGTTAAAAATGATAACGTGGTAAAACGTACATTCATTATATGTGAAAGAAACAGAAAGTATGAAAAGCTCACCAAATCATAATACCAACCAACTGATTTCAAACCTTCTTTTACAAAAGACGAGATTATATCTAAAATTCTCTTCGCATCGTCCAAAGATCAACAACGCATGAAAGTGCCAACTCAGTGACTCGATGATGATGATGACGATGATGATAATGACACAGGATGACATTAGACGTGACATTTGTACTGTAATTACTTTCCACGACCAATGATCTTTGCTACGGCACGTTTTAGATAATATGTGACGAAAGTTTCTCTAAAATAGCACAATTTTGAGTACACATCGATCACGTCTAAAGATATAGACAAAGATGTAGAACAAAAATTATCTTGTGATGATGTTAAAGCCAATTAATCCAAGAGTAACTTAAAACAAGCTTATAATAAAACACTGGCTGAACTCTGCTCTGTTACTGATAATATCAATAAATCAAACCTCTTTATTGTTTCTGTCGAATACTGCCACTATTAATACAGTATATAGACAGAAAATTTTACCGGCCAATTTTAATACAGTGGGTATAATATTTAGTTTATTCACTATTTTATCCGTAGAAAGAGCTACTGCTGAATATAATGATGATGACGATGATATGAAGGATGATAAAGACTAGAGCAATAAATAATCCTTCTTACTCAAAACAGTAGCCCAAAACATTTCCTCATAAAAACAGAATTCCACTCATCAATCAAGAATTAAATCTAAACAAGAATCAGACAATCATGTCAAACCTAACTTCCGCGTAGTCATTGAGAATTTCCACCATCACATGATAGACGATAGTGGTAACATCGATCGTCCTCAATGACGATGGCATTGATTCGCGACACAGTTTACATGTGACAAGAAACAATAATGAGAAACTAATCGATGCGATGCCTTCTTATGAAGATGGTAGATATGTTAGTGGTACAGAGTTTGATGGATTGGATTGCGTTGATGGAGATCATGAGGATTTAAATGGGAAATGGAGTTATAGTATGATTGGCCTTGGTGAGGTCAATGAATGCGGTGAAGATGAAGATGTGTTTGAAGAAATTGCGATGTTTTAATAAGTAGGACTAGAACTTATTAGATGTCCTGTATATTTTTAGTCGACTTCAAAAAAAAAAAATAAGTTCGCAGTTTGACCTGTATGTATGCATATTATATATGTATGTATGTATATTGCATGTTTGTGTGCGATTATGTCGCAACTGGCTGAACCAATTTTGATCTGGTTTTCAAAAAAGTCTTAATGGAGGGAGTGAAGTTAGTGGAGAATGGTCACCGGTGACCAATTGAAGATTGATCAGTTAATTAACTGGCTTCAAAACAAGGGGGTGGAAGTCGGTTTTTTTCAAACGTAGTTTATCAAAAACTGTTACAGTATAATAGTTAGAAAAAAACATACTACTTTTATATACGACGAGGTTCACTGTTTAAATGATAATTAAGAGAATGTACTTGAAAGTAAGAAACATTAATCGCTGCGTACTACTACTAAACATGTAATTGCTTTAATTTATGCATAGCAAAACGTACTGCTTTAAGATTTTATGACACAGAAAAAATTATATTATTAACAACATTTATAGCTGTACATTTATTATAAGTTGTTAAGAAAAAACTGTGTAATTAAAGCCATAGTAAATGTGTGAAGAGAATATTCCAAGAATCGTGACTCCGATGTACCAGAAATATTTCAAAACAGTGTTCCTATCTATCGAGGAATTCTTAGTAGCGTTGGAAGCAGAATTTATTGACACAAGTGCATATTTGAAAGCAAGTTATTTATTTGTATCGAAGGCAATGAAGTGTTCAAGTAGTATTTTCATGTTTACTACACGTATTTCTTTTGTATTGATTGGTTTATGAACTGTTAACAGATTTATTGTTGATTTTAAATTCGTAGCGGGAATTCTATTTACTTTTCTATATTTGTATTTGGTTTTTATTTGTAAGAGAATATATCGAATATTCTCTCTATCATTAGTGTTATTGAAAAGAAATTCAAGCCTTATTTTCAATGACCTACGATTACGAATTATGGTGCGATTATGAATTTTGGGAATGTTTAATTGCGAAAATTGTTCCCCCTTTTTTGTCAACTTTACGGGACCGCTAACTTGCCAACCACAAATAAGTACTAGGCTATAAGTGTAAGTAAGCGCCTGTGGCTACAATGAAGTATCATTTTCTATCCGTGTCACAAGGTCTCGGCCGCGGGATCTAACTTCGTGTAATAGTCTGAGTATTGTTACTTACAATTGAAACAAATGTTTCTGGAGGCTTACATACATTGCCTCTTACTTGTGACAAAATATACCTAATTTAAAACAACAATTAGGTTCAAAATTCAACAGATCATAATCAAGATGACACCAATGTAGTAAAATTTCTAATTGCTGAGAAAGATGGTTATATTATTAAAAATAAATAAAAGGTTTTAAACACACAAAAGCAAACAGCATTAAGTATAATTAACGAAGATTTTCAAACTAAAGATAGCGTTAACCACACACAAAGGGAATTGAAACTAGAGCGAGGGAATGTTTTTCGAAAACTATACAAAAGAATTTATCAATAGAAGCTTAAACATGAAATTAAAATACTTTCTTCTGAACAGATATTAGCTTGAGCTCATGGAATGAACAGAACTTAGTACAGTTATGGGATGAGAGAAGTTCTTTAAGTTTTAGATAGAATTATAAGATCTGGCACATAATAAATTAAGTATTGACATGGACTAAGATAAGGAATAACAGATACCTGTTACAGGATATCTAAGAAACTATTCTAAGTCTAATTAATTGTTAGACGGTGTGGTTTCAAATCATAATTAATCATACTTAATTTATGTTTGAAGTAAAAATGTGTTTCCGCTCAACGGAATTATTCTGACACTACACAATGAAAGGGCAACGTCGTAAAAAAGTGTACTAAATAAATATATCACCTCATGCTTAATACGAAAACTGCAAACAAATCTAAACGATGCATCAAAATAAGGCCCCAAAATTCTACCCCATTTTCCAAAATATGTAGGCCATAGCATAAATATCATCTAACCAACTATTCTCTCAAGATCATACATCTTGCTGTTCTCACGACACTGAACGACAATGAGGTGGGAAAAGAAACGATTACTTATAATTAGCGATTTTCTCTTGATGTATTGATGAGGCAAAAACGAATGGTGGTACGCAAAATAGGAAGTGAGGTAGATAAGTGGGATGCGATGGAGGCATTGAAAGTAGAGGTACTTGGTCTCGTGATTTATGGTAAGAAGAATACAATATGGTTAATGATGATACTGATGAATTATGGATATATTTAGTTCAATGATAGTTCATATCGTGCTGGCCCAGAGGTTTAAGACGCCTGCTTTTCATGCATGAGGTTGGATATTCGAAACCTACCAACGGCAAGTACCAATCTGACTTTTGCCGAGTTACATATTTTCTAAGATTATCTAGACACCACTGATAAAAGGTGAAGGAAAACATAGAGAGGAAACCTGGGCTTATAATTTCTAATTATAAGTTTGTAATCGCCAACCCGCATTGAGCAAGCGTGGTGATTAATGCTTAAAACTTCTCCGTGTGTGAAGAGGCTTTGCTCAGCAGTAGGCATTTATAGGCTGGTGATGTATTAACATGTGATGTATTAATTTTGGGTGATGGTTGTGTAACTATAATGATGCTGATAAATAATGATATACTAGCTTCTGCCCCGCTTTCTCTACCCTCCAGACTACAATATGCCCTTGTTTCAAAATGTATCCCAATCCATTCAAACGTTTTGACGTGAAAGAGTAACATACATGGATGTATGTATCACAAAGTATCGCATGTATAATGTTATAAGTGGAATGAGTGATAATACTTTTGGTGAAGGTAGTAAAAATGCATAATTTAACATCAGTAATAAAACAAATGCACTAGACGTTATAGATCATTATTAAGATAAAACGCAAGTATCATTATCATAATCAGTTAACTTGACCGTCAAAGCAAAATTTACATAAGTATAAATAAATACATTTAACATTATAGTACTGTCCCTAAACGCTCTGAAACAGAGCATAACAAGAACCTTCACCTATGTAAAAGGTAATTAGTATAAATGACTTTCAACGTTTTAATAAATCATTAACAGATTTGATTTAATTCGTCTAGCAGAAAGCGGAACGCTATTTAGACAAAATGACTATCATTGAAGACTTTTATCCCAATTCTCATGGCAATGAAACACATGAATATTTGGAAATACGTGCCTACTACAAAATAATGGTTTACGCTGATTTAATTGACCATGTACGATGAACTATTAACTTTCTCTTGAACATGGTACATACGTAACTTAATAATTACTTGTCATTAAGAAATGATAGTGTCTTAGCAAAATGTTCTGCGCTAGGTATAGGCGTATCTAGTATCGGTAGTTGCGTGATATATGCTATGAAGTAATTGCTGTATGTTAGTGCTAATTAATATGAAAATTACCGACAGATGGTACTCGCAAAGTGGTGATTAGATGATAAGCAAAAAATCAGAGAAGTAATAACAATTTAGAATAAAGAAAAAGTCTCAGATAAGAGAAAAATATACTGAGAAGAACGCTAGAATAACATCATGACAAGCAGATGAAACATTGCTACAAAAAACTTACATAACATATGACTAGTAAGAAATTTCCTAATGATGAACGGACCACGTCCACATATTTACGCATCATTTCAAATATGAGCATGAACTTAAACAACGATTACCAAATCTACGCTCAAAACATCTTCGAACACAATAGTAATATAAACATCATCAATAATACCTTAGACACAATCAACGCCTTGCCAGCCAGCACGAACAGACCAGCTATCGCCAGCGGGATCATGGCTGCCATCTTCATCGCTCCTCCCATCATCATCATGCTCATCATTTTCTTCATCTTCCCTCGACCTGGAATCATTTTGGTAGGTCTGTGAGTTACGAGTTAAATATTAATGCTCTTGAACTTTTTGGTCCACTCAGGGATTATTTTCTACGTTATAACTTCTAAGAGTTATAAACCAAAACAAATCTAAAAGAGTGGTGGTATTCGATATAATTATGATTTCAAGTTGGTAGCCTGTTATAGAAAAACTATTCCTAATTTAACTCCATTAAAGCCTAAACTGTTTTGTATTCTACTTAGTTGCAATAAACGCTTTGACTTTGTTTCAAACGAACCCCTTCATTCAACTTTATTAGAGACGTGGACGGTGATCCATAAACATTACACGAATGAATAAATTTAAAAAAAACTTACTATCTATTTAAGTAATTATGTTTCAACGAAGACAATTATTTGTTACCTGATACTCAGTTTTGACTGGCTAATAATTTCCTGAAGACTAATCTAAGGATAGCATGTACAGACATAGCTATAGGTAATAATTTAAGTATAGCACGCAAACTGAGTAATAAGGAAAACACAACATTTCTTACATATTAGGTGCTAATTAAACTTGTTAATTTCCTTAAGAAATAATTTCAGGTAGCTTTCTTGGTACTACAATTATAATGTGGTATATTTCCGTTTGTGTCATTCGTGTGGTTGGTAAAAGTACGTTCGAAATCATCGATTACTAAAGTATTGGCTGTGTTATCATTGTGCATGATCGAGCCATGCAAATGAATACTGTTTTAATTACATTTCTTCAAATATGTTCTTTGCTAATTCAATAAGCATACATAATTATTTTTTATCCCATAATTTTGACATAATCAATCACTAAGTATCAAAAACTAGTAATGATTTTATCCCATTCATATTCTAGCGAAAAATACCCAAAGTTGGCCCATTAATAACACAATAGGAAGATCACGCGGAAAAAGAAAGTAAACGAGCAATAATAAATGTAAAGAAAATCGTGGCCATTACTTTAATAGTTATTGTTACAAAGAGGTTATTAAACAAAAGATTGAGAGAGTGAATCTATAGAAAGATTTTGAATATTTTGAAGAGGAAAGAAATATTATTGAATTTAAAAGACGTCGAAAATTTGGAAGACAATCTAGAAACATTACCAATAAAGTTGCTGTTTTTAGGATTGTACTGTAGCTGAAATGTTTTATACAGCTTTGTATCAATAAAAATACAGTTAGCGATACAATTTTTGCAAAAATAGTACATTATGTATTTTAATAGCGCTTTTAACTGAACTATAACTGTTAGTTCTTTCTTTTCTTTTACTTTTCTTTTTTTTTTAAACGTTGTCCCACATTAGGATTATCTCCTGTGTCGTGGGTGCATTTACAAATATACAAGATCACATACACATGACACCCAGACCCGAAACAACAATTTGTGGATCACACAAAGTGTTGTACCGTGCGGGAATCGAAACCCGCGACACGTTGCACGGCAGCCGGTTGCCCAGCCACCGCACCAACCGTGCAGCAGTTGTTGTATCACACTTAACAATGTTGGTTTGAAATTAAATATAACTAAGTTTATTAAACGAATTTCGTCCTATTTGGGATGAAAAATATTCTAATCCATTGTAATCGAACATTAAACCAAACAGCAGCTGCTTCTACGATCAATATCCACAAATATTTCTGGGCATGCATAAGCATACTCGACATGAATCAAAAACTCAATATGGAAGCCTATAACTGTTATTAGAAATCGGTACACGAGTTGACAGTTACCCATATAGCTTATGGCTCCAATCACCACACATTTGTTCTATGAGCGGCGATCAGGGAGACCATTCAGTACACGATGGCGATTTAAAGTAATGCGATGACTTTGTCTAATCTTACTTCATTTTGAAACAAGAGAAAGGTATCTTCTCTATTAACTTTCATAGATTTTACGTGACCAGTCAGAAAATTACTTTTCTTTTTTCATTTTGATCTTTGATGTCGTTTAGATGAAGCTTGTGAAGTTCCCAGCTATTTAACGGATGTAATTTTGTATTGTGAGATCTGAAATGATTTTGGATAAGATTTAAAAGGAGATTTTCTGAATGATAACTTAAGTGGTCTGATTTGAATGATTCATTGATGGAAATCTTACTCTATGATATTTTGAATTTTTATATGAAGCTGAATAGTTCAGTTAACTTTTTTAGTATTGTTAGTAAACTAAATCAAATTAGCAGATGTAAAATAGAATAATTCATTACTAACATAACATCATGCCTTTAATCCTTGAAAGGGTAGGCAGAGGTGGACATTACGGCACTTAATGCCACTGTACAATGTAACACCCACTTTTCACTATTTATGTTATGATTCCCATGCAATAGCGGGTGCGCCTATTGCCATATACTGGGTTCTGTTGCACTATTGAGAATTTTTAAAAAACCCAATAATAATTTTCCCGATTCGGGAATCGAACCCGAGTTCCTTGCCCAGCAATCGCACTAGCGACCACTCGGCCTACAAGGCAGTCACTTCTAACCACTACTAATGAGTATTTTATCCTTATATACGAAAGAAACTAAAAGTAATAAACACTCAAATTACGAAATTGATTCTTATGTCAATTAACAATATGATTGAATTTTGTATGCCGTTTGCGGTTTTGACTTTTGACATTGATTTGCACGTCTTCAGATGTAAAATACAAAACCGCACAATGAAAAATAATTTTGACAGTGTAGTGAAAGGTAGAGTGAACTTTGTCGTTAATTATTTACACCCGGATATCATCATTGAACATGACTTGGAACTTGGAATAATGATGATACGTGATCTGATGATGCGTCACAATATTGTACAGATTATAATTATTTATGAATAAAATAAAACATAACATCATAACATCACGCCTTTTACCCCCGAAGGGGTAGGCAGAGGTGCACATTACGACACTCAATGCCACTGTACAATGTAACACCCACTTTTCACTATTTATGTTATGAGTCCCATGTAATAGGGGTGAGCCTATTGCCATATACCGGGCACATTTCCAGACTCCGTGCTACTACTGAGATTTTTAAAAAACCAATAATACTTTGCCCGACCCGGGAATCGAACCCGAGACCCCTTGCCCGGCAGTCGCACTTGTGACCACTCGGCCAAAGAGGCAGTCTAAAATAAAAGCTTGTGTGAAATGTAGTTTTCATTGTAAAGAATAAAAGATATTTACGTTCATTGTTGGTTATAATCTATAGCTGTTTTATAATTGTATTGGAGAATTGCCTCCCTAAAGACCTTTATGGCACTTTTCGGCAACTACTGCTAAACCAACCAACCAACAGTTAAAGAGTTCCTAAACTGACTTTTTACTCGTATTTTTAAGTATCACTTATAGTTTGATGATGACCAAAATGTCTTTAAGTGACATCTTTTAGTTAAAGGGTCCCTTGTTTAAGAGGTTGATGAATACAGACTTAAAAGTGCTACCAAATCTCAAAGCCAAGTAATACAAAATACACCATTCAAAAGCCTATTGCTATCTTCTAGGTAGCTACCTAGGTATTATAACTTACGAGCACTAGCCTAACAAGGTGGCTGGGTCAGATATAAGTTATTTATCTTCAGATCATTACTAAAGATAAATCGTAATATGGAAATTTTCTCTAGCAAGCTCGTTAGAAACAAGAACCACGTATGTAGGGTCAGAGAAAAGTTGGAAAAGGTACACAAATGTCATTTTATTATATCTCATTACTTGTTTATTGGGTCAATTATATTTATTTATTACTAGCTTCTGCCTTATTTATCTCTAGCCCGCGATTTCATACGCGTAATCCCATTTTTTCCCGTCCCCGTTCGGGATTTTCGGTAAAAAGTAAAAAAAAAATTGGTTAATAAGTATCCTATGTCGGTCTCCTGGCTCTAAGCTACCTCCCTACCAAATTTCAGCCAAATCTATTCTATCGTTCTTGAGTTATAAGTGGTGTAACTAACACGACTTTCTTTTATATATATATATGGATATAGATATAGATATGTGTTTTTCTAGCCTGGAATTTAAAGTGACTTAGGTACGCGCCTCTGTGATGAAGTCTTAAGTATATTCCATAGTCAAGTGTAATTGTAACCTAGGGTTGTGCTGGTAAGCGTTGCACCGTGGGGCTCCGCAGAACCCGGTGTCGCTTACAGGTGTTAAAGGTGACCACCGGGCTGGTTTTAGTGCAGTAAAATCCTACACTCCCTAGTATTTCTTCCCAAAAACCCAGGATTTTCCCCTAGTCATCAAGAATAAAGAAAATCCTGAATTATCACTTGAGGATTTTTTTCCTCATTTATCTGTTTCTAATCTCAAATTAAATATACATATAATACATTAATAAATACATTCAAACATAACCTCACGCCTGTCTGCCTACGTCTACGATTCATGCATGCCTCATTCGCTTCCCAACAGTGATCAGTCTTTTCATACATGTTCATCGGTTAAAGGTACTTTTAGATATGATACAATTTTTAAATCGATACATCAGTTGCTTATGAATAACTATCAAACATACTTTTTAATGAAGTATCATATTATATTCTATTCCGAAAACCGAAAGTAATAAGGCTTATTATAATACTTTTTATCTTACCTGAACATTACCGAAGCTAATAATGTCTATCTGGTCAGTCACATTTGACATTAATATAAAAATAACTACTTCAAAATGGACTTGTTCACTTTCACACTCTTTCCTGTGTCAATCATTTGTTGGGTAAAGGTTAAGCTATTTCTCATAATCTCGAAGATTATTTTAACAATGAAATGGCGCCTAAACTTTAATGAAGTGCTTTCATCAAGTATTTGATTGACAGCCAATTAACGCTTAGTTTAATGAATGAATTGTGTTAAGCGTTGTCAAAGTAAAAATTTAAATACTATTAAGATGATTCAATATTGAAGCAACGATTATTTGATAAGAATTTTAAAAGAACTATAATAGTTAATTGATTGATACAAAGAGCTTCATAACATACTATACTACAATACTATGGTTCCATAGTCAGTACTCTCTTCCATACGCGACCAAAATACATTGAAATAAGTGATAAAGGTTCACCTTTAACCTTGAACTAATCCTAAGTTCATATGAAACTACAAAGCAAAAGAAAAAAAACAAAAGCAACAGGTAGGTACTCTTAAAACATCGGCCTGTAAAATTATTGCAATGTTTGTGTGTGTATGTGATAGATATCTCAAGCATGTGAATGTCATTACATATGCAGATTCAACTGAAGATCTTGATAATGAATGTCTTCTAATGTTAATGAGACAAACTTGTTGTATGTCGATCACGTTACTATAAAGCTATGTATGTTGAATTAGGATAGAGGTTTTGTCCGATGATATTTAATTTTAGACTTTGTATTTATGGTTATAGTAGCTGGTATAGTTTGGCCACTGATTGTGATGAGCCTATTCTATCTTAAATTAGAAGTGGAAACGATAATTAATAGCTAGATTATAATTTTTATATCATTCACGATATAATATCTGTACACGTTTCAGTGTTTAGGTATATGCCAAAATTCTAGTGTACACAAAGCAACTGTAAGGATATTCATGAAAATTTGCTAGAACAACTGATTTCCAAGGTCATTGTTTGAATAACAACAGAAAGTGCTGTTAAGCCTATAATTTAGAATTGTGAGAGCAATCTTGAACCATTATAAAACTGTAATAAGTACGCGAGCTTTAAGTTTTCTACTTTTACGAGAACTATCCATGATATTGTTATAAATGAAATCAAACATATCAGCAGTCTATTGTCAACTTCAACACCTCTGAATGAAAGTCATGATAGATATTTAGAAATTGTAGGCCAAAAATTTGGAAATGCGTCTTCAGATAACAATGGGAGGAAACTAGGTCAAAAGGTCAATTTGGAAAAGCTGGTCAAAAGAGGTGTTAATGCGAATTCAGAATTAAACTATATCTTATCTTTGTCTTTTGTGAAATGAACTTTAACCTCAAAAACGGATTTATGATTTAGAAGCTAAAAATTAGAATTAGGGTTACCTTCCTCAACTCCTTTGTTTAATTCATCACCAGACACCTTCGGTAGTGACAGCTGCACAGTCCTGGAATTCGCGAAAGCAGCGATGCGGTCCCATAACATCTCGTTCAAGGTCTCGTCCTTATTCAAACTCCTGGGCAGCACAGCTTCAATCTCATTCTCTGTGATAGGTTGTAAAGTGACACCTTTACTCCTAACCACGTCCACACCATCAACCAAAGGTATCGTCTCCATCCTCGCCGCACGATCGAAGAACATAATCGCCTTCTTCTTCAAACATTGAGCAAATCCATCTGAATTCTGGCAATCTTCATATACTCGGCTAATGTATCGGAATCCCAGATCATCTTTGGCTAAGGTCAGAGTTAAGAAAAGAGATAGCAATAGCACTTTTTGGTACATTTTTTGTTTTGTGTTTGCGGCGCGGTGTTGGAAATGTTACTGTGACGGAATGGGCTTCTGCGCGCAATATATACGCTATGTTACGGGGGCATTTGAGAGGCTCGATTGTGCCGCTTAGATGATACTATATGGGTTACTCATCGTTTAGGGATGGTCTTAGGGTGATATGTAATTATTTGGTGAACTATTATCTAAAAATATGTCGCTGTTTGTGGTGATTTTCTTTAATGATTGACGTTGTAGTAAGTGTTGAAAAATTGTGTCGGATTTTTAATTGAATTTTTATCATTGAATTATTGAAGTATGCTCGTATTTGTGTTATAAACAATAATTTTTAAGTTATGTACTTAATATACTTTAGAATTTGGTATTTAAATGCGTAGAAATGTTTAATTATCTTCAGATTTCGTACATAAAATTGTAATTCACAAGCATGGGGAAAGGTAACAGTTATCAAGTAATTAGTTAATAGAAAAGCTAGTTAGATATTCAAAGCTGTGTAAAAGTAGATAGCGGCGTATACTCTCATTTCATTTAACAAAAGATGAAGTGGGTTTGAATTAACATGTCTTCTAGTCCTAAAATCGTTATAATGACATATTTTTAAACATAATCTTTAAAATCGTAATAAATAATAAGTCTGAGACATAATTTTTGTTTATGGTAATTAAAATAATTTACTTCTTATACAATTTTGTTTTGTTATTTTAATTTCAAATTATGAATACATTTATATTTGCAAAAAATATTTTTTGTAACAAATTAATCATAAATATGATTACAGCATTGTTTTTCACGCAATGAATGAATGTAAAAGGAGATATTATGAACAATTTGCATATTATATTCAAAGTAGTAACATATTTTTTTGAGTTTTGTTTCCTAATTATTATACATGCGTTCATAGGTAATTAAATTATAAGAAACAAATTTAGCTGACGCTGTGCCATGTTTGTTTAAACTGTAATGCAATGAAATTAATTAAGTAGTTCGTAGTTTATGCTATATTGTATTATCGCAATATTAAAAATCAGTTAAGTAGCATAAAAATTAAAACATCTAGGTATATACAACTAATAAGTCTTAAAATAGATAAATATAAGCAAGTGAATGTTTATAAATTTTTGACCGAAAAAAATTGTCAGATTTAAATGACAAATTTTTAAATGTTAATCATTCGATTATGAGGTACGACGAATACGAGTAGGTAGTATATCCTACAAAAATACATTGATATAAAATACTCTTTAGACTGCCTCTTTGGCCGAGTGGTCACAAGTGCGACTGCCGGGTAAGGGGTCTCTGGTTCGATTCCCGGGTCGAGCAAAGTATTACTGGGTTTTTAAAAATGTCAGTAGTTGCACGGAGCCTGGAAATGTGCCCGGTATATGGCAATAGGCTTACCTCCTATTACATGGGACTCATAACATAAATAGTGAAAAGTGGGTGTTACATTATACAGTGGCATTAAGTGCTGTAATGTGCACCTCTGTCTAACCCTTCGGGGATAAAAGGCCTGATGTTATGTTGTTATGTTGTTGTATAAAATACTCTGACGTATTTCTCGATAGCGTAAGCTTAATATAATTCATCATTTCAGTAATTCAGTTTAAAAGATTCTAATGTGATGTTAGTAAAAGTATGAAGACTAGTCATTATGTGTGGATATGGATACTTTCTCTTGTGTTTTTTGCTTAAACTTTACTGTTTTGATTATGTCAGAAAAAATTACTTTATCATCTTTTAAATGGAATATATAATAATTAAATAAGATATTTTTCTCACGGGAGAAAAGGTTTTCCACGCAACACAAGGGTGCGTTTCGTCGTGTGAGATATTATTGGAGGCACAATCCTGGGATCTGAGGAATCCTCGATCGTTAAAAGACCTGCAATACACTTCTTTCTCTTCCAGCGTTTCGACTGTCCATGTGCAGGGCTGATCGCTTACCATCAGGTAAAGAGTATGAGAATTTGCCCCTTATATCATAAGGAATAAAGATCTATATCATATAGCTAGACTGGCTAATTAAATCCGGTTGCATCTAATCCAGTGCATAAACTAATTAATGTTGCGTTTGTAATTATATGTTTTATACTCTAAAACATAACACATTTTGTCGTAAAAATGTTATTAGTATACAATGTTTTGTGGATGGTTTTACTCGCAATCATTTAGTTTTTTTTTTCAAAGGATATAAGTAATCCTTTGTTATACATAATCTAAAACCTACTGATAGACACCACTTAATTTCCCCTATTACAATATGTTTTCTAACTTTAACATAACATAATGTTCATTTTTTCCATCCGAAGGGGTATGCAGAGATGGGCAAGGTGACTTCTATTTCATACCAGTTACCTAAGTTCTTAGACCTGCTGTTTTAAGCCTACGGATGACCATTGGCTTCTAATTTGCGAACGGTCTATGAAAACTGGGCACGTTTTCTTTTTTTTTATATATATTTGATGTGGCGACGTTTGACCACTACTTCGCCTGGTGGTAAGCGATGATGCGGTCTACGATGGAGCACGTCGTCCCATAAGCAACCTATTCACTCGGGCCTTGAAGACTCTAGCAAAGAATTCCACTCTTTAGCAGTACGCACAAGGAAGCTTGAAGCGAAGCGCTTCGTGCGTGTGGGCGGAACATCTACCATGAATCGGTGACGCTTCGCGGATTGTCTTATGGTACGATGATGGAAAGGACTAGGGGGAATCAAGTTGTGCAATTCCCCCGCACACCCCCCGAAATGTATCCGGTAGAAAACCGAAAGGCTTGCAACCTTACGCCTGTGTTTGAGGCTTTGAAGCCGAGCCTTCACAAGCGCATCTTCGTCGATGAGCCTCCTGGCACGCCTCTCAATGTGCTCTAACGCGTCCAGCTGATATTTTGCCGAGCCGCCCCAAAGATGAGAGCAGTACTCCATACAGGACCGAACCTGTGCTTGGTACAGGCTCAGCAATTGTTTAGGCGTGAAGTACCGTCTCATCCTCCATAGGACACCCAACTTCATACCAGCCAGTTGCGCTTTTGACTCTATATAGGAGCCAAAGTTGAGTGTGGGCGTCAGAGTTACACCAAGAAGCTCAAGACGATCGGTTATCGGTACGGATACATTCCGGAAAGTAGGAGTCAGCGGAAATTGACTCCGTCAATTTTCAGACGTTAAATTAAAAGAGACGGACTTCTGAGTTTGTTCTTGTTGTTGTTTCTTCGGCATTTCTTCTTAGAGTAGTCAGTCAGAAAATGTCGACCTTATCATTCGCTCAAAAATTTACATGTAAAAGTGCTGCCTTGTAGCCTATTTGCAGAAATAAATTCATTGTTTGTTTAACACAATTTGAGACCGTTTCGAAAATCAAAACCCAATATTTCTTGCTCAGTAGTCGTAATAGGGTAGTTTCCAGGTTAAGAAAGTTCAAAATCCAATTAGTCCGTCAGTTAGATAATGAAAAAAATATTAGATACTTATTTTTTCATTTTCTCGTATAAAGTTACAATACTTAAATAAAATGGTGTTAAGTTTAGGAGTGGGAGGTAGTTACGTCATAACGTGGTACATTTTGTAGCACAATGTGACGTCAAGCGACATTTCAAATCAATATATCGTAAAAAGCATTTAATTTTATGAGAAAAGAAAAAATACTTGTCTAATGTTTTAAAGTAATCTAAAAGACGGACATTAAAATAAAATTTAGGAAACTACCCGATTGAAACAACGGTCAACGGACTAAGATTTTACACATGGAATTTATATGTGAATTCTAACATAGACTGATGGACAGAATTATATTCACATTTATAATAATTGCGTTGTGTATGTACCTATCGCATGTTACTAGTAGGAAATAGTAATTAAATTGATTCACGACGTTCCTTTCACGATGCATGATTTACTACATTGTTGTTATATACACTGACATCGTATTGGGGTAGACAGATATTCAGGTAGTGTTCAATTATTTAATATTAATTATATCAATACGTCATTATGCTCACAATGACGTCACTATAGTATGTTAGACAGAGGATTTTGGTATAAGAAGCGTGGAAACTATCGTTAGTTTCTTCTCTCTAAAGTCTTATAAATCTTCTGATTCAGTTCGTTGCGGGAACCAAGACTCATGTCCCTGGGATGCGCCGGACTTCAGTGTTCCGGTGTTTTCATGATTGTATCTACTGCAAATCCTGGCTTACAGGAGTTGCAGCGGTTTTAGAAGGTTGTGGCGAGCTTGTCCCAATAAGTATTTTTTCTGTAAATGATGTGTTTGGTATTGAAGATCAATGGATTTTCATTACTGTCGTTTTCAGGGTTAGTATCGTCACAGGCTGATGCTCGGTCGAGATCGGAGAACCGCAAGGGTTAATAGGGCTTCGGCTCAAAGCAGGAGAAGGAACGGAGTGGTTTTACTTAGTAAGAGTCTGACACTTCCTCTCGCCTGACCTAAGACGTCAGAAATCATTTGGTGATTTTTCCCCTCAAAACGAGGTACAATTTTTTTTTTTTTGGTTTTTTTCTAGGAAAATTCTTGATTCAATTATGGGGAAAATGTATGTTCAAAATGTATATCAAACAACTTAAAATTAGAAACTATAAAATCTTTATACATAGTGAAAAACTCACTTTCTTTAATACACACTTGCATGGCCGCGTAATCGAACTTGAGAAGTTCATGACCTTCAATCGAGGCTATGGGCTATCACGACGCATAAACCACTTATAGGTTGTAAACAGATACATTAAATATCTTAGTAATTATATGTATGTATGTATGTATGTGTGTGTGTGTTTGTGTGTATGGGAAGATGATGTATGATCGACAGTATTGATGACAAGAAAGTATGGTTTTAAGCTTTACTTGTTATAGTTTTAGATTTGTATAGTTCCTAAATGTTGTGGTGGCCCGAAGGTTTAGGACGCCCGCTTCTCATGCATGAGGGTGCGTGTTTGGACCTACCAAAAGCAAGTACCAATGTGATTTTTTTCGAGTGATGTAGATACTTTCTAAGATAATTTAGACACCACTGATAAACGGTGAAGGAGCATATTGTGAAGAAACCTGGGCTTATAATTTCTAATTATGAGTTTAAAATCGCCAATCCGCATTGAGCAAGCCTGATGGTTAATGCTCAAACCTTCTCCATGTTAGAGAAAGCTTTGCTCAGCATTGGGCATTTATAGGCTGTTGATGATGAGTTCCCAATTATAAATTATCTTTTTATTTATTTGTATCCCTTCGTTGCTGTGATAATCACAAATGTGATTGCTGAGCACAGCATCCAAGATTCGACTTTCTTATTGGGCTATCTGAATTAGTTTAGTGCCTAAATCCCTCTTATCGGAGCCGCGTAAGGCCTAACGAGTTGCCGGGGCTCTGGCTCGAAGTGCAGGAGTAGGAACAGAGTGGTTTTTAGTCAGTAAGAGTCTGACACTCGCTCTCGCCTAACCCGAGGCGGGAGAAGTCCTTGAATGATTTTCCACCCTCAAGGCGGTTCTTATGACACCCGAGAAGATGAAGGGTGGTTACAAAATGTATTCTTCTATCTCACTACAAAGCAAGTAAAAATGTATATGATAAATATAAAAACTGAAATATGGTTTAAGACTACCTCTAGAATCTAAGATTCAGTAAGTAGCCATATTCCCAAGCAAAAATAATTAAATTTACATAACTACATGAAGCTACCAAAAACAATAATTGTTTACAATCAAAATAAACATTAAAGAGAGAGGAAAGCATTGTGATTCGTTCTGCGCTTTTCTTGAAATGATAATGACAATAATCACTGGTCGGTTCAACTTCAACTGACGTAAGGTCAAAGTTCAAAGTTGTTGTACTCTTGATGTTGTAAAAACTTGATGAAATATTAGAAAAGGTTATGATATTGATCTTTGACTAAAAATGTAGTTGTTATAGTTGTGTGCCCGTTGGGTTTCAAATTCAAATTCATTTATTCAATTGTGAACATAGGTAACATTAGGGTCTTAAATAACAATTTTAAACGTTATGTTGGCTTTTTCAGCATACAAAATTAGAAACTTGTAACGCCTCTGGTGTTCCAGGTGTCCATGGGCGACGCCGATTGCTTACCATCAGGTGATGCGTCTGCTTGTTTACCTTGTTGTTTATTTGTTACTCCTTCCCGTCAAAATGGCTGAAGGGGTCTATATGAAATTTGGAACCGAGTTAGATTATGATCTGGATTAACACACGCTACTTCTTAACCGCTGTCGCTGACATAAGTAAAATAACTAGCTACTTCCGCGCAGTTTCAAACGCTGTGCTCATCTCCTATTGGTTGTAGCGTGATGTTTTATAGCTTATAGCCATCCTCGATAAATGCGCTATCTAAAACTAAAAGAATTATTCAAATCAGGCTTGTAGTTACGGAGATTAGCGCGTTCAAACAAACAAACAAAAACGAACTGTGTGTTTATAATAACTATCGTGAGACATACTAAATTAACTAAAAATCGCGGGTTACTCACGTGAATATACTGAGAAAACCTCTACTACTTTCGAACCACAGAGGGGTTCTTCCTCATGAGCAGCGTGGGCGGTTGCGGTGAAGTCAGTTTTCTCAGTATATTCACGTGAGTTACCCGCGATTTTTAGTTAATAAAAAACATACTCTTCCGCTTTATATATAATAGTATATAAGATGTTCATCCCTTCTGATTTCAGGTCTGTACCAAGTGACTGACTTCACCATCAAAGCCAATAAAGCATCACTTCTTTACACAGCTACTTTCACAACGCTAACAAGACACACACACACACCTTTATAAATTATTAATACACGAACAAAGCCCTTTAAGTACAATCAACGAATCGCCCACTTGGCTAAGAAGTGCTCTTCAGTTCACTGACTAAATATTTATAATAATGGACTCATCATCATCAATTTAACCATGGAAGCCATGACAGCTTTTTTCTATATTAACTTTCACCACAGTTATTGTCGATATGTTTTGAATAGATTAGGTACACATAATGCTTCACGTACGTAAAAATATCGTAGAAGTACGGTCGGATAAATGTTCCATGACTAGGGTAGGAAAATGAATATATAAAAGGATATTTTATCCTTACCTAGCTTCTGCCCGCGACTTCGTGCGCGCAATCGTGTTTTTCCCGTTTCCGTTCGGTATTGTTGTTTTTATTTGATAAAAAGTGTCTTATGTCCGTCTCCTCGTTCATCCAAATCCATTAAGCCGTTCTTGAGTTATAAGTGTTGGAAAAAACCCGTTTTTCTTTTATATATGTATAAACGCCTATCAACAGGCAATCACGAGTCCAAAGAAAATTCAGAAAAATGTAATTAGAAAACAGACCTAAAAATTCGGCACCTTTGACTAAAAACTAATATCCCTTCCACCGGATCATCATTCTACTAATGACACACAATATTAAAGTATTATAATTTTAACTGTAACTTAAGGAAGTTGAAATAAGACTCGGCATCGATACAAACTATTAGTATCCTGATCACGAGTGCGTTTGTCGATTGTACCTCAAGTACGCAAAGAAAGGTTATTGATTAAAGTGTAGCTTATGCAACGATTTTACAAACTCTTTCTGAGTAGCCAGTATAGTATACTAGTGTAGTGTTAAAATTAATATTTTCCTGTTTGCTTTAAACTTGAAGTAAGAATCATAGGAATTTGGTTATAAGAACTAACTCCTTACGTATATTTTTCGAAATTTATTCCTCTTCTTTTTTATTGGATAAGTCGGTAAACGAGCGGATGGATCGCCTGATGGTAAGCAATCGGCGTCACCCATGGACACCCAGAACACAAGAGGTGTTTTAAATGTGTTGCCGGCCTTTTGGGGATTAGGAATTTGAAGATTATTGGGGATTCAGGGATTGGTAAGATTGGAGAAGATGGGAGATAATTGGGCCTCCGGTCTTACTCACACGACGAAACACAAAACAAGCGTTATTTGTCGTCGGTTTTCTATGAGACCGTGGTATCACACCGGTCGTGTAGTGTGGAAACTATTATTTTTTTCTTCTGCTCTTATAATATCTTCTGATTCACTCCGTTGCGTGAACCAAGACAGCTATTCATGTCCCTGGGACGCGCCGGACTTCAGTGTTCCAGTGTTTTCATGATTGTATCTACTGTAGATCCTGGCTTACAGGAGTTGCAGCGGTTTTGGGAGGTTGTGGTGAACTTTGCCCATGTCCCTTGTCTATGTGTGTAATTTAATTATCTTTGCCTAAACCTGTGGGGAATAAAGCAGCGTGCTGGATAAATTTATATTGTTTTAATCATTGATATTAATTACAAAAACTTAAATTCACTCTTCTGTACCAAGTTTTATTTCACGTCACAGAAGCAAAGTTCAAGCACTATACTTTTAACTTAAAACAATAGTATGTAAAACTACAACATTCCCAACATAACTCGAATCTTTCTTCGACCCAAAATTCAAGGTTAATAACAATTTTCTTTAATTCACTTTCATCCCATACACATTAAATATACTATAAAGTTAAACGCGACTCATACAGAGTACCTTAAGTGTAACTAATGAAGTTTCCACGCAATAAACTCTGTATGATTGTCCTAAGCACGCATTAATACTCACAAGTACCTGTATCACCCACTTTCATGGGAATTATTATGTACACGTACTGGCTGTAGTGGATTTTGGTAGCGAATTTTTGATGTTAATTAATCTTTACTGAGTCCTTTCTAAAGAGTATGAGTGACAGTGGAGGTTTATAATCATTAAACAATATAACATAACGCCTTTTATACCCCAAAAGGGGTAGGCAGAGGTGCACGTTACGGCACATAATGCTACTGTACAATGTAACACCCACTTTTTACTATTTATGTTATGAGTCCCATGTAATAGGGAGTGCCCTCTTATACTATTATAATACTAAAGCTTTGTTTGTCTTTGTTTGAATGTTCTAATCTCTGGAACTACTAGATGGAATTGGATTGAATATTATTTTAGTCCTGGATAGTCGATTTATTGAGGCAGGAAAACATCAAGCTACGATCATTAAGAGTCGAGCAGCGGAGACCACTGCGCGGGAATGGCGTAAACATTGTTATCATTGTTTGAAAGTTTTCAAAGAAAACAATAAAAAGAAAAAATAATATGAAATATATTTCCCTGTTACTTTGATTTTTACCGAGTTTATTAATATATTTTTTTTATTTTGTTATTTTTGATACATAAGAAGATAGATAATAGAATATGATTTGCATTAAAGTGATTTGAATTTGAAGATGATATTACAATTAGTTAAGAAAAATAAATATAATAAAGACTACAGAATAGAATAAAAATATAATAAAGAAAAGAATAAAAAAATATAATAAAGGAAAAAAACCTAAAGAAGAAAATAAATATAATAAATAAATAAAAAATAAATAAAATAATAATAAAGTACCTCGTTCCGCTATCACCGATGCCTGTACTCAGCCATTAACAGTGCGTACATCTATTTAAGTTCCGTCAAGTATATCACGAGTTGGTTTCAGCGTCGATTGCTAATATTTGCATATTATGTACTTCTATTATGACATTCATTAATTCCTTCAAGAAGAGAGCATATTACTTTTTAGGCCAGCAATGCATCTGTGACCCCTCTGGTGTTGCGGGTGTGCGACGTTGATCGCTTACCATCAGGTGATCCGTCAGCTCATTTGCCTCCTATTCCATATAAAAAGGATAGGCAGAGACACACAGAAGTATGCAATTTAACAACCAGTCTTTTGCTTCTCGAAAATGTCGGTGTAATTGAACCCGCAATCCCTTGTTCGGTAGTTGCATTTCCAAACACTCACACGTTGATTCTCATAGGAAATAAGTACTAGCGCATTGGTAAATGTAACAGCTTCAGTTTGCAAATAACATTACAATTATTGTTCTCTATTAATATATAGACTGCCTCGTTGGCCGAAATCTCAATAGTAGCACGGGATCTGGAATGGTGCCCGGTATATGGCAATAGGCTCACCCCCTATTACTCGGGACTAATAACCTACCCCTTTGGGGATAATAAGCGTGATGTTATTTTATGTTCTCTATTACCATATTGGTCTCCTATTAAATACGTATAATAAGTACCTATCTAATAAAGGCTACGAAAAAAAAGTAAAGAATATCTTTGTAGTAAACAGTAAGTACATTTAAATTTTAACTTCATAGTTCCATCATAATTGATGGAACGTTTTGTAAATTCATAGTATAGACTATAGACTGTAGTCTAATGGTTGTCTGGCTACGGAAGCTCGTAGCTTACTTGTGTAGCTCACTATAACAGTTCAATGACTGCAGGCTAGATGGCGCTGTTCTTAACTTTCATTTATAAAGAACATCAAGCATGTCGATACGTAACTGCCACTTTTTTAACATTTTTTTTTTAGAAAAACGTTGCCCCACAATAGGATTATCTCCTGTGTCGTGGGTGCGTTTACAAACATACAAGTTCACATACACATGACACCCAGACCCGAAACAACAATTTGTGGATCACACAAAGTGTTGTTCCGTGCGGGAATCGACACGTTGCACGGCAGCCGGTTGTCCAGCCACCGCACCAATCGTGCAGCCTTTTTTTTTAATGTACGTAATAGGCTCTTTTTCCATTGATATGTGGTTGTAATAATACCTGGGTACTATTCTAGACCCCGTGCTATGTTAAGATGAGTAATGACTAGTTATGAGGTATTTTCAAAAATCGAATTGCCTAATTAGACCAGTATCGATAATTTTTAAAACCAAAAAAAAAAAAAAATAGTAGCGTGTATCCCATTGAAAATGGAGGGGAATATTATAAAAATGAAAGAAAAAATAATTTACGGGCGATCTGAGGTCGGGAAGGGGGTGAGATTTTCAGGGTAAAAACAGTTTTTCTCAAAACTAAAAGTCCTATTGAAAAAAGTGAATTTGACATTTTGACCATTAGACTTTTTTCGATAGGACTTTTAGTTTTGGTGGAAATCGAGAAAAATCGTTTTTACTCTGGTCTAAATAATTATTTACTCGATGCCGATATCAAACCTACAACTTGACTCCCTCGACCAATACCCGACCGAACCCCATTCATTACTTAAAATATGAAAAAGGAATCAATCGACACACGAATAAAGATTTCTGTTCGCCCTCAAAACAAAATCATCAATATCAATAACCATTTAAAAACATACACGTTCGCGTGCATACGATTATGTAATTTATTCGATAATTGCGATGGTACCGAGCGATAGGTTAATGCTACCAATTACATCGAACAGATTATAACACGACAAGACATGTTCAGTTTCTAAACATTCAACGGATTATCTTGGTATTCTGAAACCAGTTAAAAGAATCTGCTATGGTGAGTTATATGTAGTTTGTGGAAAATTACCGAGAGTTATGGGGTTGTTGCGGTTTTTACAATTGAGTACTTTCCTTAATCAAAAATAAATTAATTAGGCTGTTCAATACAATAAAATTTTAAGTGTAAGAGAGCCATGGCACTAATGGGCCGGCTCGACCGGAGTGATACCACGGTCTCACAGAATACCGACGTGAAGCAACGCTTGCGTTGTGTTTCGTCGTGTGAGTTACCGGAGGTCTAATTACCCTCCCCTTCCCCAATCTCCCCAGTCCCTAAATTCCCAACAATCCTCAAACTCCTAATCCCCAAAAGGCCGGTAACGCACTTTGCCCACCACCTTTACACCATCAGGTGATCCGTCTGCTCGTTTACCGGCTTATACCATTCATTAATTGATTTTATGACCAACTACATTTTAGTATTTTTCCAGCAAATTTTTAAGAAATAAGTACGCTGTTTGACACTAAGAAAATGTGACGTCACAATACATAATCTCGTACAAAATTCTTATAAAACTAGAAGTAAAAAGAAAAGTATTGAATTTGACTAGTTGGCAAGTACCCAATTGTGGCACACCTATGTTATACATAAGTATAAAAGACTCATAACACAACTAATAAAAAGCAGGAGTCACAATTTATGTTTTGAGGCGGGGGGGGGGGGCATCCAATGACTTCTCCCACCTTTGGTTAGACGACAGGGAATGTCAGACTCTTACTGACTAAAAACCATTCCGTTCCTAGTTCTGCAAATGTCACTGTACAATACAATACAACACCCACTTTTCCCTATTTATGTTATGAGTCACATGTAATGGGGGGGGGGGTGTGAGCCTATTACTATATACCGGACACATTTCTAGACCCATTGATTTTCATTGAGACTTTTTTAAGTCTAGTAATATTTTGCTCTACCCGGGAATCAAACCTGAGACCTCTTGCCCGGCAGTCGCACTTGCCACCACTTGGCTAATAATGAGGCGGTTAGTTCTATCCATTCAGAACATAATAGTAACAATAATAACACCAGATTGTCTCAAGCTTATGTCTTTATCTAGACCTATTTGTGTCTAGACAAATACGTAGTACAAATCAGATGTAGGGCAGTATTGAAGTGTGGCGATTGCGACATAATTGAGATTGAATAAAATTGTACCGCGTTCATGTAGCAGATCGTACAAGTTTATGGGAGGTGTCGTAAAATAACTACATTTATATGAACAATAAATATGGTAATAAACAGAGCAGGTTCAGTCTACTGTGTATGTTATAACTTTATATGTTAACGGTTTGTGCATTATTAGATCAAGACTCTCTGGTGCTTCAGATACCTAATTCATTGTTATATTTTTTATGGGATAAGCGGGTAAACGAGCAGACGGGTCGGCGCCGCCCATGGATACCCGCAACATTAGAGACGTTACAAGTGCGTTACCGGGCTTTTGGGAATTGAGAATTTGAGGATTGTGGGGGTTCGGGGATTGAGGAGAATGGGGATGGGGTAATTGGGCCTCCGGTTACCTCACACGACGAAACACAACGCAAGTGTTGTTTCACGTCGATTTTCTATGAGGCCGTGGTATCACTCCGGTCGAGCCGGCCTATTCGTGTCGAAGCATCGCTCTCCCACACTTAAAAATACTCCCTTGAAATAAGTCATTTTTAGAATTTTATCTTTGGTATTAAGTCTGTATGTTATGTTTTACGCTTACATCGATTTTATGAATTTAGATGTAATATTTTGTATATGATGTTCTTGATATTAAACGCGTCATGGTTCAGAGTAAATTACAAGTTACCTTTTAAAGAAACAGAGTAGTTTGTTCCCGTAAATCCCAAATATCACACAATGACCTTGACTTTGACAAACCGCTTAGTCAGCATGAGAGCGATGACTGGTCACTCACACACCTACACCCAGACCCATACAAGCGTGGACCCAACGTGCACATGCACGCCTCAGTGCACGGGCATACGATGCAGCGATTGCACGCTCTAAAAGATTTATAGATAAATGCAGTTCCCGGTGAAAATAGATAAATGCCAGTGCACATTTACACGGTGCACATTTCAATAGACGCAACCGCATAAGCCGGACATCGGTCCACATACAGGGGACACCCGCGGTTTTCCAACAAGATGCAGTGCCGCGGTATTGTCCTTTTGTGTTTTTGTGTGCTCTCTGCTTCGGCTGACACCTTCGGCGCCAGCCTGAGGCTGCTGGGCAAGGTGTACGACAACTGTGAGCACTCCCAGGAGATAGTTAAGTGTTTGAAGATACAGGCCACCAAGTTAGCGGACAGGGCGGCGAGGGCGGACTCACTGCCCATCCTCGAAGGGATCACATTAGTGAAACGACCTGAAGCAGGCAGGGCATCACCTAATGCTCTCCCTGAAGATGAAGACCTTGAATCACTACCATCAGATAAAATTGATAAATACCTACAACTTGCTACCACAAAGTTGATGCAGACACATCGAGTCTTCATTTCTCCAATGGATGTTGGTGATGACGTCGGCCGCTCCCTGGATGAAGCTAGGGGCAAACTGAAGAAGATGATAGGTCCCATACTTGCCGGGGTTGCGGTCAAAGGTGGATTTCTGATGATGGCATTCAACGCGATTGCGCTCATTGCTGGAAAGGCTTTACTTATCGGTAAGATAGCTTTGTTGCTTTCGGCGATCATCGGTTTGAAGAAGTTGGTTGCTGGTGGAGAGTCCCATGAGAAGACTACGTACGAGATCGTGAAGCACCCTCAGGTATCACAAAGTCACACATACTCGTCGTCTCACTACGGCAGCGACTTCGACGCCACAGGTCCTGGAGGTCACTACAGGAGGAGCGTGGAGGACGAAGCCGCTGCACAGGACAGGGCCTACAAAGCCTATGCCAAGAAGCAGTAGGTTTTAGATAATACAACAGGCTTACGACTCCATAGTTTTACAAAATTCACAACGACACGGCATTTTTATTTGCACATTAATAGCCCAAAACGGTGTTTTGGACCTTGCAAAGAAATAATGTTTAACCAACAATAATATTTTATTGTGCTTATTTAAACGACACTAGGTAATCAATTTAAAAGTTATTGTTTAAGTATTTATTCGCTAGATTAGTCCCATGTTTATTTATTATTATTATTTATTCAATGCGTAATTATGATCATATCAAAGTTATTTAATTGTTATTATGTAAATAAGATTGCGAACGCGATTTTTGAATGTGTGTATGTATGTTCAGTACATTAGTTATATAGGGTTATGTAATCGGACGCACCAAATAATAATAAATAATGCTAATAACAATATTATAATTATACAAATAATAATTTATTATAATCATGGATTAATCATAACATTATCATAAGACTTTTAGGCTAGTCGACGGGTACTGTGCATTTCTGTTTTCTACGTTTGTCCAATTTTGTAAAAATAGCGGTAAGGTTAATGAATAAGTTACTTTATTATATTATTTATACGGTGCTGTTTAGAGTAAGTAGTTAATTACTGGCTATCCTTTAAAATAACATCTTGATGTAAATCATCAGCGAGGTGGTTACGCGAGTACCTTTTATTTATTTATTTTGTAATCAGAAATAATAATTGCGTACTATATTAACCCTGTTATATTATTAGGTTAATTATATTATTATTATTTAATTATAGGTTATAAAGATGATGAAAAATATTCTTAAATGAGACCAACGAATGACGACTGAAAGAAAATTTTATAAAACTGAATGTTTGTTTTATTTTTTAATTGGGGTAGAGAGGTTAAATAAATTACTTTGAAATTTGGTACTGTTGTTTGTTATTTCACCTTGAACTTAATGAAACGAAAGCATTCATTAAAAATGTCATAAATATAATGGAGTTTAAGAGAATACAGTAACGTTACATGTAAAACACTTTAGTCTAGTTGAGTTTACATTTTCCACATATAGTAGTAGTAGTTAATTGCCTGGTAACAAGCTAACAATATAATGACCAAACTAATAATAAACAACTTTTTAAGATCGAAACTAATTACTGATACTTTTATCAAGAAATCAAGACAAAATTACATGACAACAATACGCGAGGCGATGAAATAGATACATTAGATGTTGACAACGAAATCAGTAGCAGATATTCTGAAGATAAAATTAAAGATGAGTAAGTATGATTTTATGAAAGAGATGAAGCAATTGGTGGACAATTTGATAATAATAGAACTATGATATAAGATAAAGATGACATGTATTTAAATTGCCATATCAGCCGGTGACGATGGTGCTGTTGGGTGAAGATACCGCCTAATATGAAGAAGAAATAAGGTAGTATATGAGGATCTTAATCCTTTTTTATAGGGTATAGCAGGCGCACAATGAGAGCACTCGTCGGTAAGCGATGATCACCGCTCATGAATTACACAACTTTCGTTGTATTTTAAGAACAAACTCTCAGTTCATTAAGGTTTGTATTTTCAAACTGTTTCCTTTAATATCAATAACGATATGATGTATTACTAAAACAATTTTAAAGTTAATGAACTAGCCTGTTCTCCAAAATTATCCACAGCAACAACAGTGACATGTAATTACAAGTCTGTCGCTCAAATAGCAATTTATTATTTTCTATTGTCACACTCGACTGGGTACGGCCATTTGCATGTTGTACTTGGTAACTTAACATCATTTGTTTTCATAAACAGCTTTTAGAAGTATTTTACTACTGACTATTTTGATCTAGCAAGTGTTACTAAGAGTACCAGTAAGAGTTTCAATGTAAGGTCCAGTTAGATCCTTACACTGTAGTTGTAAAAGGTGTAGTAGCTCGCAGAAAAGATAACTTATAGTTGCTAGTTGGGTATATTAAGTTTGGTAAAAGTTACAAATAAAGTTGTCGTGTTCCTTTCCTTCACGTTGTTCGGTAGATAAAGTACTGCTACTACATAACTTATATACTGTAATACGTTAAATTATATATGCTATGCATTGGGTGTAGCGCATTCAATGTTGCTGTGTCGACTATACGTGCCATGTGTGGTTATGAATCCGTACAACAAATTTGGGTTTGAGCTTCACTGATATTGAGGATTTCTGCTTTTAGGTAATGGTATATATATCAGTCACAAGCTTACAAGACGTCCATTGTAGCATAGAGGCCACCCACAATGACATGAAATCTTTAATTTATTTTTAGTGCAATGGAGCTTATATCATGTCTGATAAAATGACCACTATAAGTGCTCCTCCAACTACATCAGTCTGTGTGGATAATCAGACATAGCATTATGTTAATGAGTTTCCTAAATTCATAATTATCACAGTTGAAACTGGAACTGCAGTTAAAAATAAGCAGCAAAGAAAGATCAAAACGGATACTAATAAATCTAATGATTTACGGCTAAGAGATAAAAATCTCAGTAAATAAAACACGGTGATTAACTACGCAAGACAAGTAGTGAGATAAACTGCAGGCCATTATGATGATGATAATTATGCTTACAGGGAAGAGCTGTCAATTACTTGTCTTTGTTTTTGTGATTAATAAATTATAGAAGGCCTATTCAAGGAGGCTTGTTATGTAGTTCTTTTTAGCTAAAAAGATATTTTTTATGAAAATAGAAATTAAAAATATCATCAAAAACATGATGAGACTTGCTAGATTATGTTCCTACTCTTCACCAAATAGATTTTGCATTACATCTATGGGTGCAGGCAGGCAAGTTGGGGGTTTTAATTCAATAGATTTAGATTTAAATCCTAAAATAAAATCCCCTAAATGAAGCTTTATATTGCAGGATTAAAAAAGTTTAAAGGAAATTTTGGGATATCATCAAAAATATATTAGTAACTCTACTGTTTATTTCCAATTTGAAACTTTTTAAATTATCATAATTTGCACGAGAAAAGCAGTTAAAGGAAATGAAGACAATAAAAAAATAATAGAACATTAAAAGCCAATAAAGCGGGTATAAAAATAAATACCTCACAATTAATGATGTCAATAAAAAGCAGTGTGTCAGTGTAACGGAAGCAAATGATCATCAATTATATTCACTCTTAAAGACAGTTGGAGCAAGACTGGACCGTTATATAACAGTCTGATCTTATACATGAAGGAGATACTGATTGTATGTCTATTGTGAACATTTTTGAAGTAATCTTCGATAATATATCTGAGACAGATCTTCTTGTTTTGTAGTAGTTTGATGTCTATTTGGTAAAAAAGTTAGAAGATATCTCATTCATGGTATCATGAAGAGTAATAAAATATTTGTTTTAAATGATTCGTTGAAAGCATTGATATCAATAATTGGATCCATTTCTGCAATTCATGGGCCATACGTCTTTTATATTTAAAATTTTTATGGTATTATAATATGGAGACCAGAACTGTGTGTTGTATCAGCTACCAATAGGTATTTCCAACGAAATCACGTGCTACTAGTAAAATAAAAAATAGAAGCATACACTGTAGACTTAAAACAAATGAACATAAAGAACAGATGAAGCATGAACAATAAATTGAATAGCGTTTACACAAGTACACTAAAAGCAAAAATGAATGCAGCAAATCAACTAGACATACGTTATGAATCAGGAATCAAACAAGTTTTACTAACTTCAAAAAACCAAGAAAACGCAAAGGAAAAACCTAGTCTAGCGCCAGATATAACCAAAGAATTCTATCAAAGAAAACTGAGAAAGCTTTGAATGTACACGCAAAATGCACTGCACGCGATTCGAACGCATGGCTCACCGGCATTTAGATAAAAAACTAAGAAAGCCGCACCAGCGGAGGTGGTTTATAAATTAGTACACACACCGGACTTATATTATTACTCGCTAGATACTTTGGTGGTAACGTATTGTATTTCTGCAAATTATTTTATTACTTCTTGACTAAAATGTACTTGCTCCATTATTTTGATACCTTGAAACCTTGTACGACTTAGTCAAACTTGATTATAACTCCGGTAAAAATATGACTGGAATTATCAATCCTCAGTTGCAGTAGTAACTACATAGATTAACTCCCTGTTTCGTGTTGAATCTGAGCTGAGCTTTAGGATTCAACTCGTACTATACGTTAACAGGACTGATGAAATACGAGTGCCAAGTCGAATTGTGAACACATTCAGTACAATCATCATAATATTTATCGTCATAACATTGGTCACGAGACGTTTACAGGTGAACATAGACATCATAGGCCTCCCACAAGGACTTCTAAATCAGGCACAGGTTGGCAACCTGCTTCTTAAGGCTAGGATTAGATTTCAATTCTTAGTATAGTATCCTACATAATTTTTATTGAATTTCACACGCCGATTTCAGTACTTAACTAGTAATCACTAATTTTACCATTACATAAATCACTGTCGTTATCACATGCCATTGTATCTAACTTCCTTACAAGAATATCTCGTGTTACCCTGTAATCAATAACTCATAATTTGTTAACTATTAAACATTTAACATAATGTTTTTACCCATGTTTCCTCAATTTTCTGCACTCTGCTAGCTTTTTACTTTCATAAACCCTATACTTACTGAAAGAAAAACTGTTTAAAATACTCCATTCCATCTAATTTTTATACTAATCCTATTAATACCTCAACTATTTGAATCATGCGCAAAATCTTGAATACAACAATGGCACCAAGTACCATACTTAAAGCCAAAGCCAATTCAAACCCAAAGCCTCAATATCGACAGTGGCGCCATTTAACAGACAGTTTATTAAAATGTTGCCTTTTCGTTGTCATCGATGTGGATGATTTCTTCGTTGCATCCCAAAAAAGTTTTTTTTTTAATTTTAATTTTACTGTTAATATTAAAGTTTTCTCAACCTTTCTTTCTTTTTTTTTCTTGAATAAGCTGGTAAACAAGCAGGCGAACCACCTGATGGTAAGCAATCGGCGCCACCCATGGATATCTTGAACACTAGACAAATGTGTTACTGGCCTCTAGAGAATTGGAAATTTGAGGACTGTGGGGGATTCAGGGATTGGGGAGACTGGGGAGGGGGTTATTGGGCCTCGGTAACCTGACTCACACGACGAAACACAACGCAAGCAAAGAGTTGCTTCACGTCAGTTTTCTGTTAGGTCGTGATATCACTCCGGTCAAGCCGGCCCATTCGTGCCGAAGTATGGCTCTCACACTTCTTGTTTAAGTTTGTTTAAGTTAAATAAATGATCTCATTGCCACACGAAACCAAACTGTCGCTCACATTAGTTAGCATTGGTTTGTGAATCGGAAACTCTTCCTACCGCCCGTTTCCCCAGCATTTAGAGCGTGTAATTGTGTAAGGAGGATGCAACTTGAAGATAGGTGTGTTGTGAACACAAGAAATGGATTTTCTTTAACCTAATTACTTTTAAGTGACTGTTAATGAGGTTGGAATTGTGGGTGGTACTTGTGAAGAGATTGTGTATTTTTACTGGTAGAAAATAAATATAACTATAACGTAGGTATGATGATAAGATTATTGTGTCTCTGAGGTATAATAAAAGAATATTTCTTTTATTTGTATACAATTTATTGAAAAAGAATAAAGTGAAATTTAGGTACAAAAACAATTATGATGTGCTAATAAAAAAATATAAAATAGGTATCAAAAAATAAGGAATACTATTTTTCAAAATTTTATGACTAGAAGTAGATTTATAAATTAGGTGCTCTTTTAGTTAGTTGAATAATCAGATTAAAACATTAATCCTACTTTTAAATTCTTTTTAACTGTCTGTACAAATATTGCCAGACTGTTCTTTTTTAACAACTGTATCTTTCTACTCATGTTATGTTATAGAATACTTACTACTAACTAAACTTACAAATTATTTTACTACAACCATCTCTACCTCAATTTTATCCAGTATTAATAGGTGTCCAAGCAAAGTTTCGGTTCCTCCCACTGACTTCCTCCCTCTCATTGACAGGATCCTTCTTCGTGACAAACAGTCTTTCCAGCCTATTTCTCAACTCCTCAGGAGTGATTGGAGATGCTGTGGTAGGTTCTGCTGACTTCTCCCTGTAGTAGTAATCTGGATGTGGTTGGCGACGGTAGTAGCCTGGAATGTAAATTGGTAAAAATGGGTGAAATTTTTCACAAAAACATTCGGGTATGTTGTTAAGTTTTGTGAAAAAAATATGATGAAAATTGATTAATAACCATACAATAACGGATACAGCTTGTACTACCGATACTCATAATTATGCAGACGGTCTTAATAATTAGGGCCTGATTCAAAATATTAAGTTGTTGTTAGCTTCGCTAACAAATATTTTGACACATTTTGAATGAGAAATACGTCAAATTAATGATTTTTCATTCATGCTAGCAGGCACTTAATCTGGCATTAAACAAAAAGGTCTATAAAACAGTATAAAATATAGGAGATAGAAACACCAGGAGTATGGAAAGAATAAACTTAAATACCCAGTATGAGCATGAACGAAAGTAAACGATAAAAAATGATAAAGCTTAAGAAAGTCACCCTACATACATAACAATAATCCACGTAAAATAGAAATTATCCAATCCTCTACAAAGCTCGTAATATATAACTGCACACCCCACGAAAGCAACAGTACAAAATACTCACACAATCCTTGTGGAGGAATTGTCAACTTAATCTGTATCTACTTAAGGTCCAGAATAGTTAAATCCAAAGATATCATAGGATGGCTTTGAAACTGTGCATCGGCAAGAGGTGTGAGTACCTATCGGAAACGGAAATTTTATATATCTCCGATTTTAAATTTATTTTAAATATATTTTCTTCTTTCCTTGTGTGTAGTTTGAATTTCAATTTACCAGTATCTTACTAAGATTTGTATTTTAGATAGATACTAGTTTTAGCCAGCAGTTTTGCCCGCGATCCCGTGGGATAAAAGCGGCCTTGGTGTTATCCAGACCATAATCTCTGTTCCAAATTTCACCGCGATCCCTTCAGACGTTTTGGCGGATGTAAGTATATCCTCACAAACTTTCGCATAGATATAATGTTAGTACGATTTGTTGACATGTTTGTTATCATGTATTAACAATTTCATGATGACAACGTTGACAATGTTACGAAAAAAATATTAAAATGAGAGCTAATTTATGAATACTATATAACTCACCTGATGAAGTATGATGATCATGATCATGATAATGTCCAGGGTTCTCATAAGCATAAGATGAGAGGGAAGGTCCTCCGAAACCACCATACGATGATCCCTGACTTCCATAACCACTGCTAAACACTGTTACAGCCAGAAGTGCCAATTTGGCCAAAAGGAACGCTTTCTTGCTTGCAAGCAATACTAGACCCAATAGTAAGGGCAATAATGTTGAGAGTTGGAATTTGAATCCAAGTAAAAATGGTACGAGAAGGTTTCTTGCTAGAAGTCGACCTGAAAGGTGTGTCAAAAAACAAATTTTCAATAAAAAACTTAAATGTAAGACATTTGTTTATATAAAGTTTTTTTCTCAATTACTTTACCCGAAATAGTAGGTAATTTAGCTCAAATAAGATCTCTTATAGAAGACTAAGGGCCACAAGGTATAAGATACATTTTTGATTGACAAGCTCTTGCTCTTACTCTATTTACATATTTTAAGTTGTCATTTTATAAAAAAAACTTTCTAAAAAGTTCACAGAGTAAACGTAAGATGGCGATGTATCAAGTTCAATGCCAGCAACGCCTTGGGCGATGACGAGTGCATTCGTTTCAAGGTAAACTAATAGATGGCGTTAAACTAAACTATACATAATCATAACAACGTCAATTTCCTATAGTTTTCATACTGAACTTTTACAAACATTTTAAAGAAAAGTGAGTCAAATTCATCTAATCGTTCTATAATTTAAACTAGACTAACGAATATGATTTTTGGACTAATAAACAAACCTGTAGAAACTTCACCAGGTTGCTGATAAGCGGACCTGTCCTTAATTCTTGGATCCACAACAAATTCCAGCACACCATTGGCTAGTGTTGGTCCAATCCTCATGATCAGTCCAGGGTAGAGAGTACTAAGGTCCCAATGAAGAGACCGTTTTGAAATCAAGTTGCCAGCATCTTCAAGGATTGAACTGAAATTTTATGGTTTAATGTTAAAAGATTTTAATACAAAAATTACATTTGATTTTCCTGTTCGTAATATTGACTTTGTTAAATGTAAATAATTTTGCAAAGAAGACTGCCTCGTTGGCTGAGTAGTCGAAAGTGTGACTGCCGGGCAAGGGATCTCGGGTTCGATACCCTGGTTGGGCAAAATATTACTGGGTTTTTAAAAAATCTCATTAGTAGCACGGAGTCTGGAATTGTGCCCGGTATATTGCAATAGGCTCACCCCCTATTACGTGGGACTCATAACATAAATAGTGAAAAGTAGGTGTTACTTCTGTGTGCACCTCTGCCTACCCCTTCGGGGATAAAAGGCGTGATGTTATGTTATGTTTCAAAGAAGCAAAATAAAAATGAAAATTGGAAGATTTAGGACTAGAGATCAAAACATTACACAACGAAGTAAAACAACACTTAGATGGCTATTCTTTATGCTACAGGAATGAACTAAGTACTATTTATAAAACAAACAACGAATTACCGAAAATCCATAGGATCTTTATCAAGAAATGCACTAATATCCCTCGGCGTCTTTTCATCTCTCACAAAAGAAACTCCAGTAGCCAAACTGAATGAATCAGCCTCATCATACTTATTCAATTTAGTCAACAGTTCTTTGCCAAAACACTCTCCAATTTCAGTACTTCTTCTCACACTTATACATTCATTCAATTGACTGTCATCGACATTATTGCCTTTGATTTCTTCACCTTCTTGCAACTCTATCTGTATTGGTATCACTTCAACAACTAGTATCAGTAGGATCACACATCTCAATTTCTTCATTAGACACATTTTGGAATTTGTATTAACAACACATGCTACAGTTTTTACTGGCACTATCCTTGTTGCAACAATTGTAACTAACATTACAATATCAGGTCCCAGTTGGTTATATAGACTTTCCATGTTCTGTTCCGGTGAACTTTGCCATTGTTTTGGTTGTTACGCCAACTTCTCACAAAAGACAATAGGTGAAAATTCGCCGAGGATAATTTCCGAACTATCTTTGAGAACAATCTCTAATTCTGTTACGGCAATTGCATAATATGCGTAATTTTTGGTTGTATCGAAATAAATTACATGTGTTTGTGGTTGGGTAATAGAGATCAATAGAAATACTTCTGTATGTTTCTTTGTTAATATTTGTCTTTCATGTAGTGGTTACGTAACTTTTTCAGGGTTTTTATAGTACAACGAGTACCTACTTAAGAGTTGAATGGAATCTTGAATTTGTATGGTATTAATTTCATAGTCATTTGTTTTGTTTAAACGTTGTTATATCTTTATGACATTCGTTGATCTTATTCCACCTGCCTCCATTTCATTGGTACATGCTCGATAATTATGTTTTTATTTCAATCATTTCCTACCAGATAATCTACTTATCATTCACCATGCATTTCATTTAGACCACACTCATTTGCTTGTATTTATTGTAAGGACTCAGGTCTTTAAATAATCACTTGTATCTTTCTTAAAAAAATGTAAACAAAAACTTTTACTTTTTAAATGACACATTACACATAAAATGAATTCAATACTAAATATTACGAGTACATATGGAGCCTTTGACCTCAGATTTTCTTACAAACTTCAAGTTATTTAAAACATCTCAAATCCCTTGAAAATGTATAGGAGTTTCAATGTTATTGTTATGAGTATAAAGACTAAAATTCTATGGTAAAATATGTGAGTTGACGTCTGTTTAAAATTTAGCATGGTCAAAGAGTGAAAGTATTATTTTTCTTGTATGTCCGTCTCTCTGAGTAAAAGTTTCTGACGTAATATTTAAAGATTTTAAATGACAAAAATGAATTTACGAGTTATTTTAATTTTATTAGCAATGATTCTGTCTACATTTACTAGCTGTTTGAAAACCTTGTTTTCACTTTTAGTATTTTGTCATTCTCAGATGTATCTATCTTATGTTTTATAGTATCTACTACATTATCTTAAGGGTTTTGTTATTTATATTGTTAGACAAAAACGGGGGCATTTTATAATCGGGTCTTCTAATTAATAGACGTGTTCTTTTTGTCAGTATTTAAAACAACAAATAAATAATCAATAATCATTTTAACAAATTATAGTACCACCTGCTGACATTATATCAATGAATCATTCCTCACAAATTGAGTTGTTATGATCCACAATTTGATTTCAAACCACGTTTCGAGGTGTGACCTAAAAAAAGACTTAAAAATATCGACATATCGGTCATGTGTTTAGGGTTATGCATTTTTCCATGTCGGCGACCTCATTCATGACCTATGAGAGTTCCGTACATTAGTCATCGACGAGTTGCTTTCGCTGTTATCGCCCGAGGCCCATTGGCTTTCTGTATCTCATGTATTTTATGTAACCCCTCCCTCTCTTTATTCTCCCACACGTATTTACTTACAAAATCATACACATACTACTTACTATTAAATTCATCACCCACTTTAAAATCACCGGAATAAGATCCAAAATTACTTGACATCGATCGTTCGATATTCATATTAACATTGTCAGAGTAAACCACGTCTAGAGTTCACACACCTTTACAGGCATGCTTCTTTCTTACTTCTTGTACAACCTTAACTCAACGTGGTAAAGTTTAAATTACGACGTGAAATAATGCAGAGAACAGGTATTTGCCTTGTCCATCAAACAAACTTATGTTTACTGCTATTAAATTCTTGATTTGATTACTATCACCCGTAACTTGACCTGCGTAGAGTAGAGAATCGTATGATAGGAAGTTATCGTGTTGGTTTATTAAATTTGCAATTTGCTTTAAAGGAAAAGCGTTGGATGTAAACCGGACACAGGAACGCGTGTGAAGTGAAATTTCTTTTTTTCTCTCTCTTTTCGAAAAAGGATGTCGAAGGTGCGTCTGACACAAATATCTTATGATGACGTGATTATATATGCGTATAATTGAGGAATGCGGTTCTAATGTCATCCATGTAGGTTGTATTTGTCATAGAACTAGTCTCAAATATTTGCCAAAGGATTACCGGGTCAAGAATAGGTTTTAGGACCAAACTCTCGATATCCTTCCGTAATTTGATTATCATAATTTGATGTAAATTTCTTCTATTAAATTATTATTAATTAGCTGCGGCTTTCTGTTAACGTCTAGTTTATTGAAATTAATCGGTGGTATATTTCCTACTTCTGCTTTTTGATTGACTTCATTTGTTTTGATTGCTTGTCCATGTGTAAATGATGATGCATTATTGTTATAATTCCAAATGTATAAGTTTGATGCATGGTTTTAATAAAAGTTAGATAATACATGATGAAACTTGCTTAATACTTAAAGCATAGCCCTACACAAGAGTTTTCTTCTGTGTCGTACGTGCGTTTACAAACATACAAGTTCACATCCTTACCTAGACACCTAGACCCGAAACAACAATTTGTGGAACACGCAAGAGTTGCTCCGTGTGGGAATCGAACCTGCTATACGTTGCGCGGCAGCCAGTTGCCCAGTCACCACACCAACCGTGCAGTCTAGCTATCGCAGACTCCAGGTATTTAAAAGTGAAACATCTGAAAAATCCAGGAATCTATTTTAAACTCCTATGACTAATTTAATTTTAACTCAAAGTCATTCTCCATGGCACAAAGAAGGTTCTTTATTTTGTTTTCATTCAATAACT
This sequence comes from Spodoptera littoralis, assembly GCA_902850265.1. Lineage (NCBI taxonomy): Eukaryota > Metazoa > Arthropoda > Insecta > Lepidoptera > Noctuidae > Spodoptera > Spodoptera littoralis. Next base: position 11,585,115 of record LR824554.2, on the reverse strand, counting down.
TAAACCATACAATGACCATCATAAAACAACAAATAGGTCACCACTCCAAAACACTCTTCATACAAAATATGTGCATAACCTCAAATAAAAAACTTTCGCTATCCATTGCGGACACAAGACTGTTACACAATATGTCCCAATTAAATTTACAATGAGATCCGCTTAGAAACCGGCGATGTACTGCGAATTGGCACCACATGAGCATTCGTCATTCATTCATAGTATGTTTTGATTTTTTTATAGTATCTTTGTGTTCAGTTGTAACAAGACTTGTTAATATGCGATGCACGGTTCAATTTTATCGTTTCGCGTTTTTTTGGTAATATCATCAAGTTGTTACCTACTACTTGCACAATTGAAGAATGAGTTGATCACGAAATGGTTTATGTGATTTCGATGATCGTCAGCTTCATGATAATAAGCTGCCTGTCTCATGATTAGTAAATCATTGCTTTTCTTTTAATTTAACTTTTTTGTGGGACAGTACATTATATCATTATAAACGACTTTTAACTAAAAATCGCGAGCTACTCACATGAAAATACAAGAGAAAAGCTCTACTACTTTCGAACCATGGAGGGGTTCTTCCTCATGAGCAGCGTGTCGGCGATATCGCGCAGCCTACAGAAGCAGCGCAGTTCAATAAGCATTTTTAATAATTTTTTGTATGTCTCGCGATAGTAATTATAAAAAAATTATAAACAACTTAATTAATTGTAATGTAGAATTAATTGTAATGTCTTAGAATACAGTAATGTCAAAGAAATTAGAATTTTTGATACCACTGAAGTCAAAAATGTAATGTCTAATTAGATATGTAGGTAATGAAAAAATGTCACACAAGCAATGTCAAATAAATTAAGTTCATTATTATTGACCATAAGGATTCCCCTCAGTAACTCCCCTCCCTCACCCTCTCAGAAACAGTAGAATTGCACCTGCGATCTTAGGTTTTGGCCTTAGGTTTTCTCATGCCTTTTTATCTTTTGAAGGACTGCCTTCTACAATCCGTTGACGGTGTAACCACATTTGTTATTATCAATGGAATAAAATATGATTTCCTAATCATAATAATATATTCCGCGTGTCACACATAAGTGTGAATGTGTCAAGTATATACTATACAGGATGTGGTGTTACGTGGACGATTCCGTTTGCTAATGTGATTGCTACATCTTCTGTGACGGTGACACTAGAGCTGGGCTGCGGAAGTCTATGCGAAGTAATGTATGTGCCGTTATGAATGAATTTTGTTTTGAATGAATTAAGTAGTAAGATAAAAAAATGAAAATAATAATAATTAAAATTCTTGAGTTTAATATAAGTATGCATTTTTTATAGAATAAGCCGGTAAACGAGCAGACGGATCACCTGATGGTAAGCAATCGTCGTCGCCCCTGGACTAGGAAGGACTGGCCTTTTGGGGATTAGGTCATCGCCCGTAGATACCCGGAATACCAGAGGTGTTACATGTGCGTTACCGGCCTTTTGAGATATTAGGAATTTGAGGATTGTTGAGGATTGCCGATTGGGGAGATTGGGGAGATTCTAGAAATGCAGATAACAGTAAACTACTTATTATATTCACTTTATGTCAATGTACAATATAATAATTGTCAATATTGGATAAAATCATTTCTCAACAAAAATATTATATGTATTTTGCACGAAACACAAGTAGATCACCTAACTTTAGTTAGGAGCAGACTTCTAGCTGTTTGTTTAAGATCACGCGATCACCATTTCTTCAATCTAATATAACTTGGTAATACGATCTCGACCCACTTCCGATCAACGGAATAAATCGCGTTACTTTATATTAAAAGCATTTACTCGCCACGGGTTTTCAAACAAACTTTCAAGTCAAGAATCAATTAAATTTTCTAAAACGCAATATATTAAGGTCTGTAAATTTTCATTTTGCCTCGTTGGCCGAGTGGTCGCAAGTGCAACTGCTGAGCAAGGGGCCTCGGGTTCGATTCCCGGGTCGGGCAAAGTATTACTGGGTTATTAAAAATCTCAGTAGTAGCACGGAGTCTGGAATTGTGCCCGGTATATGGTAATAGGCTCACCCCTTATTACATGGGACTCATAACATAACTAGTGAAAAGTGGGTGTAACATTGTACATTGGTATTAAGTGCCGTAATGTGCACCTCTGCCTACCCCTTCGTGGATAAAAGGCGTGATGTAATGTATAAATTTTCAAAATTTTCTTTAAAGAAGGTAGGTACGTATCTTAAGTCTGTATAGGTACCTAGATAACAGCCGAGCGTTCATAATTATTATGTCACTTAAAAACGTTTGTGCAAACAATCGTTGGTTATCTTGTTTTTAAAACTTAAAATTTATCTCTTTATCTCTCCAGACTCTTGTTAAAAAATTAAGTGTGGGAGAGCCATGCTTCAGCACGAATAGGCTGTCTTGACCGGAGTGATACCACGGCCTCACAGAAAACCGACGTGAAACAACGCTTGCGTTGTATTTCGTCGTGTGAGTGAGGTTACCACAGAACATATATTATATGTTCTGTGGAGGTTACCTTAGGCCCAATTACCCTCCTCCCTAGTCTTTTAGTATCCTAGTCTCCCCAATCCCCGAATCCTCCACAATCCTCAAATTCCCAATTCCCAAAAGGCTGGTAACGCATTTGTAACGCCTCTAGTGTTTCAGGTGTCCATGGGCGACGCCGATTACTTACCATCAGGTGATACGTCTGCTGGTTTACCGGCTTATGTCATAAAAAAATATTTTATCTATATTTTTAGGTCTTGACATAATTACGTATGAGTGACAGTTATCATTAAAATCAGTTCAGAAGTTTCCACATTGAACTTGATTGTATGAAAAATCGAACAGTGTAAACGCTTTAAAAATAAATTGTGCGTTCAACTCTACTTGTATCTTTATTCACCTATATTTACTTCATTGAGATCTCTAACGGAGCGCTTATGGTAACGCCTCGATACTTTTTTGCAATAACTACAAGTTAACTGCATTAATACGCGTCGTATTTTCACAACACCACGAAGGTAGTGTCTGATTTTATGTTCTTTATATTGTTATACAAATAGAGGATTGAAATAAAACTTGACATTACATGATTTTATAATAACTATCGTGAGACATACTAAATTAACTAAAAAATCGCGGGTCACGGCGACCGCGCACGCTGCTTATGAGGAAGAACCCCTCTGTGGTTCGAAACTAGTAGAGCTTTTCACAGTATATTCACGTGAGCAACCCGCGATTTTTTAGTTAATTTGACATGACAGTTGCACAAAATGCAGCAAAAAAAACTGCCTTACAGGTATGACCTAATTTTATTTACAAAATTAACGACCTCTTACTTAACAATTCTTGACTCTCAGACCATGAAAACAAGCACAAAGTCAATACTGATTTTTATAAAATTCAAGTTTTAATTTAATTTACTTATAAGCTTATAACTAAAGAATATTCACTACAGTTTTTAGTTAAGTGGTTATTTGCATGCTATGCCACTGTAAAGTGCATGCGCAGTCCAGTTTTCATGACAGTTTCAGCTACTGAACAATTCTAACGCAAGCGTTAAAAAACCATTTCATTTTAAAGAATATTATTATAATACTTTTTATTGCTATATAATAAATATAATTGTTTTACACACAGTTACAATTATCTGCAATAATATTATAACGTAACAAGTTAATAAAATAAAGTACTAGCTTTTACCCGCGGCTTCGCTCGCGTCACAAAAGGATAAAAAGTACCCTATGTGACTATCCATCCGTTCAACTACCTTCAGTTAAAAAATCACGTTAATTAGTACCTCCGTTCTGCCGTTTAAGACAGGCAAACAAACAAATAGCTTTCCGCTCGCGTGGAATTCGGTTATATCGCACAATTTACATTTTTCCAATAAGTAGGTAATTCGTTGACTGGTTTTATATGACATACTACGCCATCTATACCGGTACATACAGCGCCATCTATACCTACCAATATTTTTGTTTTTCCTAGGAAATACCATTTTTTCCGAAATAAAAAGTACCCTATTTTTTAATCCAGACTTCTAACTTTACGTCTGCAAAATTTCAAAGCAATCGGTCTAGTAGTTACGGCGTGAAGGCGGAACAAACAAACAAACTCACTTTCCAATTTATAATATAAGTAAGGATAAGTAAGGATGCACGTTTACACCAACTTCATGTAATAAGGGACAAGGCAAGTTTCAAAAATAAGGTTCGCAAACAAGGAACAACGAAGAGTTGTCATCATCATCATCATCATCAACAGCTTATAAATGCCCACTGCTGAGCAAAGCTTCTTCTCACACGGAAAAGGTTAAAGCATTAATCACCACGCTTGCTCAATGTGAGTTGGCGATTTCAAACTTATAAACCCAGGTTTCCTCACGATGTTTTCCTTCACTGTTTATCAGTGGTGTCTGAATAATCTTAGAAAGTACATTTAACTCGGAAAAAGTGACATTGGTACTTCCCATTGGTAGGTTCCGAACCTGCACCATCGTGCATGAGAAGCAGGCGTCTTCAACCTCCGGGCCACCACGACACAACAAGACACAACACAAGAGTTGTCAACGAGCACCATTCTGAAATATGTATTGTTTTCTATCTGAAAACCCAAAAAATCCAGTACTACTTTGCTCGACCCAAAAATCCAATATCTGCCTTGAATGCAATTTTAACTCAAAGGATCTCAATATGGCAATGTATAGGTAAAATATTGTATATAATTATATAGCCTGTATATCTTTCGCTTTCGTATCATTTAAAGAAAACAATCTTCTTATTTCCCAATAATAGGGTAGATGACAAAATTTTATTTTAAACTCCATCATTACACACGTATTTTTTATTTTCTTACAGAAACGAATACTTTTGACGATATATTGATTTGTAACGTCACGTGACGTCACTTCTATGTACATTTTATACGAGATGACGTTTTAGCCCCCACTTCTAAACTTTGATTCGTTTTATCGAAGTCCCATTTTATTATACAACAAAATAAAAAATACGTGTCTAATATTTTTTCCTTACCTAATTGACGGACTAATTAAATTTTTAATTTTCATACCCTGTCATCATCCTTGTTATCAGAAGTATTGAATATTGTAATATTCTGTAGAATATGAAAAACAATTTCATTTGATAAATGAACGTGAGAGATTCTGAACTCTGTTTTATTGTATTATAGAGAATGTGCGATGCAAATTATTATGTTAGGACAATGACCTTTATTAGCAGATTGATGAGTCTCTGACAATATTTCTCTGTCATTGACGTTATAAATTACATGTTACATGACAGTTATTGTTTAACACGCATGTCAAACACGATACATAAATGTACAATTGTGACAAATTATTACGCGTGAGTATATAAATATGGATACGAATTTATCATTGAAAAATAATACCCAGTTGGGTAAAATAAACGTAACAAACTGCTTCGTAGACTCGTATAAAAATACTAAAGTAGATAACTGATGATTTCAATAATCAATTTTAATCCAAAAATCCTGGATCTTGATTTTTGACAAAAATTATATAAGTAGATAATGCCAAAAATTGATCTATAACTAAGGCTCTAAACAGACGGACCGCCTTTCAACTACAATTCAACTGCAAATTGCAGTTCTAACGCAGTTGACACGACTAAAACAGAACTGCAATCGAACTACATGTTTGGTTTGTAGTTCAATTGCAGTTTTGACACGACTGCATTCAAACTACAAGTGAACTGCAATTTGCGGTTGGATTGAAATTGAAATGCGGTTGGTCTATTTAGAACCTAAAGATTTTGGTTCGAGGTCTATTTTAGAAACCAGTTTGTAATAGTTGGCTATTTATTAAGCAAAGCATCTACCAGTCTTCTATGATAGTTATCTAAGGTTCCTACAAAACTAAGCCATAAAAGATCGTGCGTCCGCGTCTATCGTCTACCTGTGTTCATATTAATCAGACACACTGTCACCACTGAACTGTTCACTCGATAATCGATTTATAATCACTAGAAAATGAAATGTCGCGATAAATACCGGGTCGAGGTAATGATGGTAAGCGTGGCTGCCAATTGATAGATCGTTAGGCTTTTCTATGTAACTTTTTCACACTCACGAAGTGTGAAATCAGTTATATTTTGATGTAGGTACGGTTTTTCAAAATGTTTGCTATATTACCCCATAGATATAGCTGTTTGGTTAATCGTAGTAACTAGTAGATACTCTAAAAAATAAATAGATAGGTCAACGAAAGGAAATTTAGCCTAGCTATGCTTTATCATAATTATCATCATAGCTAAAATGAATGGACAAGTATACAATATGCATTTTAACTACTCATGATATCTTCATAATGGTATCTTGACCTACATAAAGGAAACGCATTTATCTTAAATTACGACTCCTAAAATTCTTTACATGAAGTTAAAAAAAGGAGCAACATTCCTAGTTTTAAAACATAAACAACTAAGAAACGAAAACCATCGGATACAGGACACACTAATAATACTAAAATTTAAAAATATCTTTCTTAAAAATACTTTGAAACAAGATCACGGTTCCACAGAAAGTGATCCTAAAGCTGTCAGCAATTGGATCCAAGATTACAAGATAAGATGATATCAGTAATTTCAATCGATGGACGATACTCCTTACTACAGTTAAGTCATGATACAAAACTGTTTTAGATTGAACTAGTCTGGAGCAGTACAGGTGAAGAGAAAATGCTTTGCAAGACTAATTTATTTAGGAAGTCTCTTAGACGAGTTCAGAAAATTGCCTTTTGAAAGTGTTGTAATAATGAATATATTTGTAATGAAAAGCAGAAGAAAATAAAATGTCTAGTCTGATTTAGATAAACATAAACTAAATTTTAATTAAACAAGCAAAACTTTTATTTTCAAACAGAGAATCTGCGTTTATCTAGTTATCCATAATTATAGATCAACAACCAAATATGAAAACTAAACGGGATAGATAAATGAGAATAAATAAATGAAAGCTAAAAGGAAGTTCTTCGAAAATTTTGCATATAAATTATTGGGATTTTACTACAATAGTAATTATAAAAACCAGTAACTAAACTGCTAGTTTTAATAATAACATGAATACTACCCCAACAAAATGAGTGTCCGACAGTACCTAACAACATAAATGCATCGTTGCATCCCTCTCAGCGATAGCCAGTGTACCGTGACACCAAGCGCATATAAACGTAACCAATGTTCTAGTTATACACAGTGTCCATATACCCAACGTAGTGCAAACAACAAACATGGTAAAGTATCTCCTGCTGTTGACCTTGGTCGCTGCCGTCACAGCCAGAACGGCGACCACGGGGCAGAACAAACTAGAAGGTCGAAGCTCAGATGACAACATTCTAGGAGATCTTAAATTAGCATATGAAACCTACAAAGATTGTAGCGGGTCCGACATTTCGCACTGCCTCAAACGAAAACTGGCGAAGACTTTGAGCAGGTTGACGAAAGCTGAGGAACTGAACATCCTGAATGGTGTCACGATAACCAAGGATAACAATGTGCAGATTATGGAGAAGGAGGAGGCCATCCCCAGGGGTATGGATGAGGGGTCACTCAACAACCTCATTCTGGACAAGGTCGTCAACTTCATGAGGTCCCATACATTGCAGGTAAGGATTTAAGCCCTATTCTATCCAGTCATCATCTTTTAACAAACATTAATTTACATAATGAAGAAGTTGACAATAATTTATTAGATTAGAATAATGACAATGACATTGGCGGTTTCAAGGTTTTCAATAATACTGTAGATGCCAATAAAATTAAAGGTTCATTTACCATGAAATATAATCAAGAGATCCATAGAACAGATACGTCAAGTTCAAGTAATAAAGAGCATGCAATGTTTATGGAAATGACTATAATTTTCCTAAGAGTACAGTGAGTGCACTAGTGACACAGTTCGAACAGGTTCGACTGGAAGCAAGATGCTTAAATTGTAGGTTGGAGATCAAGTGTGTGCACACAGTTTATGAAGATTTTTCTAACTATCGCCCTAAATATGCATGTGTTAAAATAAGAAGTACTTAGAACTGTGACAGCAATCAACTTGTGAGGGGAATATGTGTTAACTATATCCACATAGTATAAATTTCTTTAATTTTGATGGATTCGAAATAAACTTCATATTATACCTCTACAGTCTAAGCTCTTGTGTATTTCACTTATAAAGCCACGTGGTTTTATCTTCCACGTGGTTCCTTTACGCTGTAGTATTTTTAATCAATCGATAATCGACAATAGTAACCTCATGAGCACGACCTCCAAGAATAGAGTGCATTCCTTTTAAAAGGATCAGCAACACACGTGTATCTCATTTGGTATAATGGGGGTCTATTAATCGATCATAAAGTAGTCCATCCCATCCCATAAAGATCCAGTAGATCATAAAGTAGACAATGTAGATCTCACATCTGAAAACATAATATATTATTATCAAAAACAGTTTTCTAAATAGTTCATATTTATAGCCTGGATAGACCTTTCTATTGCTAAGCTCGGACTTACTAAGCTTTCTCCTTCAGCGCTCAACATTACTCACGCCTTTTTATTGTCTCTGTTATCAATTTCCTACTTTAATAGCCTGGAAGCCCCGTTGCTGGAGTAGTTGCTATCAAAACTAATAGATCCCGGGTTCCATTTTTTGATCGAGTAAAATATTTATGGGGTAAATTTGTATTACGATGTCTTATAATTAAGATAGGTCTGGAACTATAACCAGAATGTAAAAAATCTCATTCCTTATAACTTGAGACACAAGACCTACCATACCATTACATTAAACAGAAAATTCTCTAATATTCGATAATAGATCATTGACCTCATCGTCATTATCATTCAGCTGAGGTTCGGTTACTCAAGGAAATGGTAGTTTTCTTCCTTTTCTGTTATACTTTTCTTTGTCTTTTATTATACTGCTCAATCAAACACAGCTACACAATAAACAAACTCTAACCACCCACCTTTATCTCAAAAGCAATAAGGAACAAATTCAAAATTCAATTTATCATTGTTTCACTAATCATAACTACAAAGAATATTACTTCACATAGTTCCATTGTTTGTATGACATAACTATACTGACTTCCATACACAGGTTTAATAGAGTAATTAGTATTCATATGCCACTATTGATAGACTGCGTGTAGTCTAAGTATTATGAGTGCACTTAATCGCGTCTGTGACAGCACCTATAGCTATTAACGTTTCAATGTCTTCCTCATTTGATTGGGTGAGTCATTTGATTGCAAGGCATAAATTATGTCTTCTTTAGCACTGGTATTTAGATTATTCTGACTTACCAGTGCTTTGAATACCGTTTTTGTTTATTGGGTTAGCCGATAAACGAGCAGACGGATTACCTGATGGTAAGCAATCGGCGCTGCCCATGTACACCCAAAACACGAAAGTCATTACAAGTGCGTTACCAGCCTTTTAGGGGATGCACGAATCAGAGAGATTGCGAGCGATAATAAGTCTAATTGGGTCAAACTAAGTATTGACCTCAATCAAATTAATAAAAACATGCTTTGAATCCTGTAAAGAATCTATAATTTGTTGTTTTCGATTATTCCTGTATTGCAAGCGCTGTTACATTCAAAAGCTTTTAAAAGTACCCTCTGAGTATGAAGCATCCTATAAGCATGAAACTGAACCTTGCATACCTAAGGTATTCCAAATGACTGATATATAACTGTTATCTCCTTTACCAACTGTTGTCAAAGATTAACCATCCATAGCCAATCAAATTACCAGCCTATTATTAATTAAGAAGCAGCACCTAAGTAGAAATGTAATGATAAACTACCACTGGCTGCTTGAACACCAGCCATTAATTCAACCTCCACTTAGACCTGAGTGTTACATAGTTCATTCACATTTATCGCACTTAACGGGATAAGCTTGTCTCTATCAATTAACACTAAGCTGTACAATGATGATTTCAAAAATGTCAATTATGTGATATCGTTTTTGTCCAATTCCAAATAGGTCCAAAAAGCTCATACTAAACTGATCGAAAGATCGGGGGCAGAACTAAAAATTTAAGGATCTCGTGTCCAATTTTCAATATTTGAAAATGAACAGCAATAATATGGAATATAGTACGATGCTAGACTTTAATGAACCAGGAAATAGAGGTCAATTTAATTAAATAACTAATAAGCTTCTGCTCGCGATTTCGTACGCGCAATCCCGTTTCCTCCCGTTCCCGTAAGTTTATCAGGTTTTTTCTATATTAAGAACCTTCTCCTAATAATAACAATACAACAAAAAAAAAAATAGTGAAATCGGTCCAGCCATTCACGCGTGATGCCGTGACCAAGGGAAAAAGTGAAGTGATATAGATTGCCGAAAAATATTACCTACATTTTGTGAACCTCTGCTAAGGTTAGCTATCTTATGTCCAAGAGTTACTGATCAAGCTCAAGTTCATCATGCTGTATAAGTATGTATCATTGCCATATACTCTGTATTAAACACACAGAACATCTATACAAACAGTATCACCAAGCTAAATAATATTATCCCCTTCATCATCTTCGTCGCCTACAGCCACTGCTCCACCAGAATCTAGATCCGGCTCCTGTAAAAGCGTGACGGTCCATTCTCTACACTAAATGCGTAAAAACAGCATACCTCCCATCAACGCAGCGTGACTACTTTCTCAATGCATCTCATAATTGCATTTAATTAGACCATCTTCACTTTTTGCTGGCCACACTCTATTAAACTCCTGAGTTTCTTCTAATTGGCTTGTGCGTGATAATTGATATGCGTAGAGAAAATGTAACGTTTGCTAAATGCGAAGCTTGCACGGCAGTGCGTGTCGTTTCTAGTAATGTTAGGGACACGATAGATTCTTGGTTAATGGTTTGGTTTGTCATGCGTGGTGATGGAGCATTAACTAAGTATAGGGTGAAATCATTATCGACCTTAGGTGTATGCATATAAGAATCATGTCTAGAACTTGGTGCACTTATTAAAAAAATATGAAAAAAATATGCTGCTGCTTTTAGTCTATTACTTGAACATGATTAGTAATTTTTAAATGATTATTGTGGATTAAAAATTGTATAGATAAGGGTGTTAGTTCATTAAAATTTAATGATCTGAAAAGGTTTTACTTAACGGCAACCACTTACCATCAGGTGGGCCGTGAGCTTTTCTTACCACCGTCGTGGTATAAAAAAAGGTTATACTGTAAATTTGCCGCCGTTTTGGTTTCGACAGTCCTCAGTGTGGTGGCTTTTGTCAAATGTTTTGAACTTTGTTAAGGTAAGGGTCAAAGTTCACTGAGATTTGTAACCTGTAATTATCTTGAATTATTTTATTTTTTCATATCAAATGATATGAGTTCAAGTACTAATATCGTTGTAGTATCGTCAGTTTATACTAAACCTAAACACGTTATACATCTAAACGAAGGTTTTAACAGGGAAGGTTCAACAGCGAGATTGATCCTTGGGGAAGTTCTGTATGACAATCAGGCTCGTACTTTTTGACAGACAGACAAACGCAGGGGGAACTTTGGTTTCATAATATGTAGTGATTGTACCTTTAGTACCATGCTACTTTTTTTCTGGAAATTTTTGACTTCACGTTTTCATTCACTTTTGTAAAAATTTTTGCTCTCCATTTTATTACACTCTTTCTCTGTTACTTGGAAGTTGTAAGTTATATTTTGAGCAACAAGTTTGATTACGGCATTGCGTATATACATTTCTCCTATTAATATTTTCATTGTTACGTGTTTCAAAATGATAAGTGTTCCGTACTTTCATGTTGCGTGTTCATCTATAGGAAGTTATTGGGTTTTGTCTATAATTATACATGCATTTGTATCGAGTTATAAATTATAGTTTGTACTTACCATTCGGTTGGAGGAATCAATTCATTTTTTCCCCAGTAATTAGCTTTTAATGGGTGTACTTAAAGACAATACATTACAAGGCCTCTTTTACTTTATGAAGGAGTAATTTAGTCTGGTGATTTGCCTGCTATATTGTAGCATAATTATACTGCTCTGTATTAGACGTTCCTGCCTTGTTGGCCGAGTGGTTGCAAGTGCGACTGCCGGGCAAGGGGTCTCGGGTTCGATTCCCGGGTCAAGCGAAGTATTACTGAGCTTTTAAAACAATCTCAGTTATAGCACGGAGTATGGAATTGTGCCGGGTATATGGCAAAAGGCTCATGTAATAGGGGTTACATGGGACTCATAACATAAATAGTGAAAAGTGGGTGTTACATTGGCATTAAGTGCTGTAATGTGCAGGGATAAAAGGGGTGTTGTTATGTTATGTATTAGAGGGCAATTTTACCGGTATACAATTTTTTTTTAAGGTTCCTGGCTTTGCGGTTTAAACCACCTTGTAACTAGATCCACTTTGGCTCAGACCAGGAATTAGAACGGGATAATTTTTAGTAAAAAAGAGTCTGACATTCCGTAACGTTCACTCAGGGCAAGAAGAATAATTTACTTTACAATTTACTAATTACTTAATCATCTCATTCCAGGTGAAGTTTCCCACCGAAGATGAAACGGACGCATTGTCTGATGACCAGGGTCGCAGCAGGAGAAAGAAGTTGGCACCCCTCCTCGCTATCCCCCTGTTGATCGGAGGCATGATGGTTCCACTGGCCTTCGGAGCCCTAGCCCTCTTAGCTGGAAAGGCCCTCATCGTCTCCAAGTTGGCTCTGGTATTGGCTGGTATCATTGGATTGAAGAAGCTGCTGTCTCCAAGCGGCGGAGGACATGAAGCTCATGAGGTGGTCGTTTCTGCAGGACACAGTGGCTCTGGGTGGAGCAGGTGAGGATATTTCTGGATTTTTTTTTAAATTACTGGAGTTCCGTTGTTTTATGGACGTAGGCCATTTCATATTTGAACGGGCTTGTAAGCCTTCGTGAAATATGAGAGTGACAATAAATAAATTTCAATCTTATAGAAGTTTTGGTTCAAATAAAATGCTAGTGAACGTATTTTCGTAGTTATAGTGTTTTGGTAATTTAATCCTGGTCATATGTTAGGTACCATTTAAGTTTAACTGAATACTCATATACTGTTAGGATTTTTGAACAATTGCGAACGTGCACATTTTTAACTGACTTCAAAAAAGAAGAAAGTTCTCAATTTGACCTGTATGTATGTATGGGTGTTCTTGCGCGATTATCTCGCAAATGCCTAAAATGATTTTTGATGTGGTTTTTAGAAAAAAGTCTTAGTTACACTTAGGAGAAGGTTGTGGCATATTAATTAACTGATTCAAAAAGAGGGAGTTGAAATCGGTTATTTTAAACGTAGTTTATAAAAGCATTATTAATTTGTTGTCACGCTTTTGACCCACAAGTTGTAAGCAAATGTTTTAATATAGTTAAGAATTATATTTTCGGCTTACTCACGTAACTGTTTGACAAGGAACTCGACTAGTTTCAAGCCTCGTCGCCTGTCTGTGACGCGACGCAGTGCCTGTTGCGTTGCTACAAGCAGCGTGACAGTCGCCGCGTCGCTGGTCGTGGAATGCTACTCATGAATATGAGCCTCTAGCTTGGCTAAGCCGAAAATATAATAATTAATTAATATGTTTCATGAAAGTTTCAACATAAACATAGTATTGAAAGTTTTGTTATAGACAGTTAGTTATGTAAGACTGTTGAGTATAGAGTAATTGCAATTTTACAATTGTGCCAACAATGCATGCTTAAATTATTCATAGGTTATTTTTATTATACAAATAGTTTAATTGTATATTTACATTATTTTTTTCTAATTTACCAGCGTTGGGCCAAGTGACCACCTCGAGAGAAATGCCGAGGGAAAATCAGGGTTAGGAGAGCTTTTTTATTAAAATTATTTTAGAGTCGGTAAAAAGTGTATGTTGTATAAAATTATTGTATGGTAAATGTTTTACGGGCAGGTCTTGATCTTCATAATTGGGTGCAATACCTATATATTAAAGTTATATATACATACCTACAAAGCACGTTACAATTTGAATATTGATTTGCATGCGATTGTGCAACTTATGCATTATGGCTTACGGTTTACAAAAGCTTGAACGTAGATCAGAGAAACAAATATAAATTTCCCACGCTTACGATCAACTAAGTACCTATATTTATAAATATTTTGCATGGTCAGCAGACCTTAATGGATTTTATATGTAATTGTTTGGTTTCTTTACATTTCAGGTCGCTGGACAAGTCGTCCCATGACTTAGCGTACAACGCCTACACCCAATAGCCAACGAACCCACCGTTAATATAAAATAATTAATAAATCTGCGCATCTAAGGACCAGTTGGTTGCTCATCAATTATTACGTTATTAGACAACATTATTGACAATTTATAGAGTACATAGTTATGCAACACACGAAAGATATTGCATTTCGCAATTTATTATTCAATTACATATTATAAAAGAAAAATAATTTATTCATATAATAATTTATTTTTTATACGCTCTAATAAATGATATATTTAATGAATACAGTAAATAATATCGGAATCATTTTTCTGTTGGACGAATTATAAAAATATCCTATTTATGTGTCATAATTGATCTGTATTTTTTATTATTTTATGTTTTTATATTTATTCTTAAACTTTTTGAACTTCAAATGACTATTAAGAATATAGTGAAATAATAATTCTACTTTCAGGGTCAGTAAACATATGACAGCATTATAGTTATCTAAATTATTATATTATAATAAAATTATAATTCTATATTATATAAAAACATGTATAATGAGTAAGAGAAGTAATCTCTTAGCATGACGTTTTGTAAAAGTACCTCAAATACTCTTAAATTACTCAGTAATTATATTATTATATTATATAATATTATTTTGTTTAGTTCTATGAACATGTTGTAAGTAAGAAACCAAAAATATATTTATTTATTTTGTTTATACTCATATTTAAAAGACTTTGGGGTGTGCTTTAATTAATTTTATATTTATCGTCAAAAATAGCGTTTTTTATTATTTTATCTTTTTTATATATATTATTGGAAGTATATAAGTATCATGTGTATTGAATGAGCATATTTTTGTACCGATATTTATTATTATTTATTTATACTATTTTTATACAATACAAAGACTGAACATATCTATGTATAATAAATTATATTATTATAGTATCCACATGTACATATGTAAATAATTATTGCATTTATGTAATATTTCATCTTCGTATATCAATTTGAAAGTATTATGGATTGCCAAATATTAATATATTAAATATAAATTTATTTATTTTATTAATCTTTTTAGGTTTACAGATCTCATATTTATTTTTTCATTATTAAGGTGCTCATTTTTATTTAAATGCAATGTAAATATTGTCGCGTTATTTATTTATTTTCATTTAATATAATATATAATGTTCCAGTCAGTTCATTAATTTATTAAATTAACTTAATAATTTATTGTCAAATGTTATTAATTAAACTGTTGGTACTCACAATATTATTTTATTTATCCTATTTTTATACTTACTTATGTTCCTTATCTTTTATGATTTTTATATAGACTGCAAAGCAATATCCTTTACAAAATTGGGTATCTAAATGAAAAGTAATTGCATGACCCAATATATTATGATAATGTTTAAATTTAACTTTTTGGAATTCATGGAAGTCTGAGGCGGAACAATGGGTATCCCCAACACACACACCGTAGTCACGTGTAAGATGGAACAAAGCCACTGAAATGGTTTTTAGTCAGTAAGAGTCTGACAGTTCCTTTCACCCTCCTAAGGAAAAGGTTCCATGAGCATGTCCCACCCTGGGACCTTGGCGTCAAAATATGGCTACAGACATTGACACAACATCACGCCTTTTTATCCCTGAAGAGGTAGGCAGAGTATTACGGTACTTAGTGCCACTGTACTATGTAATACCTATTTCACTATGTTATAAGTTCCGTGTAATAGGGAGTGAACCTATTGCCATATACCGGGCACAATTCTAAGCTCCTTGCTATTACTGAGATTTTTTTTAAAACCCAGTAATACTTTGCCCAACCCGGTTGTCGAACCCGAGACCCCTTTTCCAACAGTCGCCCTTGCGACCACTCGGCCTACGAGGCAGTCATGGCTATAGACTTATTAACCCCTATTACATGTAACTTAGGTGCTGAAATTGTAATATCTGTCTAGAAATACATAAATGTTAAAACTCACATATTGACCCGCCCAAAAATCGAACTCTGAACCTGTCCATTCGTTACTTTCGCTGCATGTAAATGATTACTTACTCAACATACCGTTGTATGAAAGGACAATGGTTTCATACATTATGCAGAGGGTAGGCAGCGACCAAACATATGATGTATGCCAACGAAAATTGTGTCAATACGTGTTGAGTTTTGCAAAATGAATTTGATAGAAAATGAATTTATACATAACATTATCATCACACCTTTTATCACCGATGGGTTTTTTTTTTTAAGGGGGGAAAATCATCGAATGACTGCTCCCGCCTGGGTGAGGCGGAAGGGAGTGTCAGACTCTTACTGACTAAAAACCACCCCGTTCCTTCTCCTGCACGTCGAGCCGGAGCCCCGGTTACCCGTTAGGTTCTCCGCGACTCCGAATCGGCATCGGCCCTATTGGGCCCCATCTGTGGTGGTCTGATGGCTCTTTAAGGCGCGCGCGGAACGCGACGCGCCGTACGCTCGGGTATCACCGATGGGGTAGATAGAGGTGGATATTACAGCACTCAATGCCACTGTACAATGTTACACTCACTTTTCACCATTTATATTATGAGTCCCGTGTAGGGAGTGAGCCTATTGCCATATACCGGGCACAATTCCAGACTCCGTGCTACAACTGAGATTTTTTTTTAAAAAGCCAGTCAGTAATTTGCCCTATCGGTAAATCGAACCCGAAACCCATTACCCAGCAGTCGCGCCCATTACGAGGAAATCTATTCAGATGTTTGTATACATTCGTATACAAACATAATATAGCATTCATTACCATAATATATTTGGTACCTATTTTTTTTAAAGGTGGAAAATCATCGATTGACCGCTCCCGCCTGGGTGAGGCGGGAGGGAGTGTCAGACTCTTACTGACTGATAACCACCACCACCACCACCCCGTTCCTTCTCCTGCGCTTCGAGCTGGAGCGCCGGTAACCCGTTAGGTTCTCCGCGACAAAAATTATTATGTCATATTGCTGTACTTACAATACCATAATCCAAATGATGATGAGCAAGGTAGATTAGTAATCACTACAAATTGTTCTTGGGGGTATCAGAAGAGCCGAGGGTTGACGCACTCAAGACCTGCTATCTCTTAGGCTTGAAGAGGAAGTTCAAACCCTGAACTGCACTGCAGGTAACAGAATTTCGAAAGATACTTTAAAAAGAGACTTTAAAACAGTGATTTTAAGGCTTTTTTTAGAGAGTAAACATACTGTTATGAGAATACAAAATACACATACAAAAAAATCACATTAACACTTTCTTCACACAAACAATATACACAAAGTCATACAATTATATCAACAGGTGCCATTATACCATTTGAACTCAAGCCTGAGCCCTTCAGAGCATTGAACTTTAGAGAAAGTTGACGGACATACATCATTCTAAGTAATTATTTATGTTTATACAGACACCGGCACATCAATGTCATCCAATCTGTCCATTTTCCTCATTACATTTTCAACTTTATTTCATAACAAATAAGTTGTAAATCGAATAAACGGATTTTAAATAAAGGTAAGTTGATTTGCTGTTGTTACATCTTCATTATAGGACGGAATGCAAGGTTCTTCATATGTATGGAATTCCAATTAAAGGAAATTATTTAACCCATTGACGACCGTTTAACAAATTGGTACAGGAAGAGAAAACAGCTTTAAATAAGGGATAATAAGTCTGAGATTGGAATGACGTTGATGTGAACTACGAGAAAGGCATCTGGATTAGATCTTTGACTAATCTTTCTGTAGATATTGCAACAGCAAAATGAGCGACTATTCATTATGCGATATCTACTATACTGGTACTTTTATATAATAACTACCTGGATACATGCTAAATTAAATACAAAAAAAATACGCTTCACCCACGCGAACTTTTCAATAAAACACTCAACTAGTTTCAAATCAGACCGGGACCCTTAAGGTCATCGTGTAAACAAACAGGCACGGCTCCGGCACGCCTCCAACCTAACAATTAACTTGTCATTTAAATAATATAACTAATAAATCATATTATTATGTCGTATGACATATTTTATAACGTCAATATGTTGTATAAGTTTACAACATTTTTTTATTGGTCCTAAAGCAAAAACCGCCGTGTTGGAGCCGTGTCGGTGCCGTGTCGGTGCTGTGCCGGTGCCGTGCCGGAGCACTTAAGTATGTGATTAGCAGCATGCACGACGCAGTGACGTCACGTACCTAACTTTTCTTTTTCTTTTATTTTTTCTTTTTTATAAAAACGTTGCCCCACACTAGGATTTTCTCCTGTGTCGTGGGTGCGTTTTGTTAGATTTTGATATGGTAAGTTCTCTTCTTAAAGGAAACACTGCAGTTCGAAGAATAAAATAACTTTTATTTAACTTCACAAATTAAAGGGTATTATTATTTCGAGTGTGACCCACGAGTGCACGGGATTATGGATGGAATGCGACTGACTGTTTTTGTATAGGACGGGGTTGTATGCTTTTGAGGCGAGGAGTGAAGTGTCAGCACAGTGACGGAGATAAGGGTGTGATATTCCTTGGGTATAACAGTTTACATACATATACATAACTCTGAAACTGGAACCTTTAAATCTGAAGTCTACAACCTGCCTGCCTAGCCAGAGGAACATGGTAAACCCTATGTAGAGGAGGCCTATAGTCCAGTCCAGTTACGGTCTGTTGATTTTTTTTAACAACCGTTGCCCCACAATATCATTTTCTCGTGTGTCGTAGGTGCGTTTACAAACATACAAGTTTACATACACATGACACCCAGACCCGAAACAACAATTTGTGGATCACACAAAGAGTTGTTCCGTGCGGTAATGAAATCCGCTGCACTAGCGGCAGCCGGTTGCCCAGCCACCGCGCCAACCGTGCAGTCAATAATATAGTATTGTTAGGTAACACTTTGAATTATTATAATTTGTAACAGTAACTAGAAATTTCCCTTTCATCTCAAACACAGGCAAGTATTATAGTAAAGAGAAAATGAGTTTAAGCAGATTTTCCAATATCATATAATATGTATTATGAACGACACTTTTCTAGCGAAAGCATAATATGGCCATTGACTCGAAGTCCATACTAATAATGGAATGAAAGTGTCTGTCTGTTTGTTAGTTCATCATGACTTAACTATACGTCTTGTGGTGTATCAGCCTGTTTTCCCGACAAGACAAGGCGTAGTAAATTATGATGATAGACAATATACCTACATAGCTTGGACAGTTATTTTGACCACTTGAAGGTACTCTTGAAGGACTGCCTCGTGGGCAGAGTGATGGCAATTACGACTGCCGGGCAAGGGCTCTCTGGTTCGATTCCCGGGTCGGGCAAAGTAATACTGGGTTTTAAAAAATTCTCAGTATTAGCATGGAGTCTGAAATTATGCCCGGTATATGGCAATAGGCTCACCCCGTATTACATAGTACAGTGGCATTAAGTGTCGTAATGTGCACTTACCCCTTCGGGAATAAAAGGCGTGATGTTATGTTATGTGAAAGTAAGACATGCAGTCTATACATACCTTGACGATCTTGAACTTCTGTAGTAAACTGAAATATATTTTTCGGAAAACAAAATGAATGTTCCACCGAAGAATCCGGGACCGTTCGTACGATATCCCACTTAATCAACGAGGTAATCATCGAAATATAAGTAAAACGGGGTCAATAGAATTCGAGAGGTGAATAGGTACAAAAGAGGGGTGAATAAATGTTGGGAAAACGTTTTATCGTCTATTCACCCTACTTCTATACCTATTTACCATTTAAATTTTATTCATTCCATTTTATGGTATATAACAACTACTTTTCTGTTATAAGCCCCAAAGGGGCCTTTTCGAAAACTCGAGAAAAAATTATTATTCTATTAATTTTATACTAAAAAAAATCTTAAACCCTAAAAAAAATAATAAAAAATTTAAAGAAATTGGTAAATATCTTTTTCAAGCTAAATATATTAATTTATCACATTGATAACGTGGTTGTTAATGACTAACGGAAAACTAAAAGAAGGTGAGAACATCACACGTTAAACCTTATGAAATATACGCAATTCCTATACGCGAAAAATCCTATAAATATTTCCTAAGTTATGAACCAAATACTGCCAGCAGTCACACATGTGACCATTGAAAAAAAACTGAGCTACCGTAAAGTAAAATTTAAACTCGTAATCAAATTACACTTTCAATTATTTACACTACACTAAAAATACGTCGAAATATTTTCACTGCTACGCCGCTCGGAGCGTAAAATCAAAATATTACGCCACTGACCGCAAAGATTACAGTTAATTTGAACTCAATTATTTTGGTCAAACTTTATACTTTTTACACTTATTTACTACGTAGTTAATTGTTGGTCACTTACTACAGTACCTGTTACACCAGGTGTCAGGTTTGATACCAAATCGATGCAGGCTACACGGTTGGCGCGCAACGTGTCGCGATGGGTTCGATTCCTGCACGGAACAACTCTTTGTGTGATCCAAAGATTGTGGTTCTGAGTCTGGGTGTGATGTGTATGTGAACTTGTATGGTTGTAAACACACCCACGACACAGTAGAAAATCCTAGTGTGGGGCATCGTTCTTTTTTTCAAATAAAACTATCTTAAGGAAAATTATATGGAGGATTATTATTTATATTAAAAGTCTTTGTTTTAACCCTTTGAGTACCGTCATTATAGACACAATTAAAGAACAATAGGTTGCGGTCATCGGTGTCCTCGCGGTGTTTGACCGTTTAAAAACACAAAATGAAGTTATTTTCATATTTTCCAGAATATATGGTTAGTCTAGAGTTATACAGCCATTCTGTATTTGTAAATAAAATTTTGTTTAACACTAATTGAGAAAGAGGAAAATAATAAAAACATTACATTACACCGTTCCCTGTTTTCATCAAAAATAATCTAAAAATCTGAACCAATCACACCTGGAACCAAAACCTAGAATCGAAGCTCAAGACCTCATCAGCAACAAAATCACAAAAGTAATAAAAGCACATGCAAAAAAGTAAAACTAAACACCGCAAAATTATATAAGAGAGCAAAAAATGCTTCAACTTCTAACATTGGTATTGACCTACAAACTGAATTACTCAACAGTCAAAAGTAAACAGTAATTCAAAAGAAAAAACTTCCACAATAGAGATTTGGAAAAAGAAAATAATGTATGACCAAAGACTGGTTATTGCATCATAAAAAGTAATTCGAGTCTTTTTGGTTTTTTTACTTGTAAAGAAAGCTTTGTATGACTAAGTACCGGTTGCACCAGATGTTGAGTCATACTGTAGAGATTTGTAGAAGGAAAACTAAATCAATTATATTTTCTATGTGATATTTTGATATGATAAAATGCCTCATTGGCCGAGTGGTCGCAAGTGCGACTGCCGGGCAAGGGGCCTCGGGAAATGTGCCCGGTATATGGCAATAGGCTTACCCCATATTATATAAGTGGGTGTTACATTGTACAGTGGCATTAAGTGCCGTAATGTGCATGTGATGTTATGTTATGTTATTTTGATAAACGAGCAGATGGATCCCCTGATGATAAGCAAACAGTACCGGCCATGGACACCTGAAACACCAGAGGTGTTACATGTGTTAAGATTATGATTAATCATTATTACCGGCTCGACCGGAGTGATACCACGGCGTCACAGGAAACCGACGTGAAACAAAGCTTGTTTATCGGCTTATCCCATAAAAACATAAAATATCATCACGATTTCAGCCACAAGACTTTCACTGAAGGTCACCTCCACTGAAGGACTTCCACTGAAGCGACCTACATATAGCGGCTTTCTACTACCTTTATTACTATGGATGTCATTAAATAGCTCAAGGTCAGATAGTCTGCTAAATAAAAGAGTATGTTTAACGTATTTTGCCAGATCGCAGAAATAAGGTAATTCAATAACGGAATTTAATATTTAACTACCTATTTATGTACAAATATTACGGTTGACAGGTAGTCAAATTCAATACCTTTATTGAAATGTCAAAAATTATACTTTTCTATGAATTTTGTATTGGATTTCAACTTATGACGTCATCATATTTCTGCGTCAAATAGCATACTTATTTCGTTACAATTAGCGAGAAAAAATCCAATAGTAGTAAATTGTCAAATCAATGGATGAGAGTATGATTATTTTTTAATTATATATTGTTCTTGTTTCTTGTTTTTTAAAAAACGTTGCCCCACACTAGGATTATCTCCTATGTCGTGGGTGCGTGTACAAACAAACAATTTGTGGATCACACAAAGTGTTGTTCCGTGCGGGAATGGAACCCGCGTCACGCTGCACGGCAGCCGGTTGCCCAGCCACCGCACCAATCCAATACAATTGCATTGAAAAGTTGACACTATTTATTTTAAACCTAGAAAACTACGATCTCAGATCATACCAAAAGTGAAACTATTGATCATGATCAGCTGCATAGTAACTTGAAGTATAATATGTGACCATTTTATAATTTTATGTAGAGTGCAAAAGTAAATTAATGTAAATGCTTTATATTTACAAGTTAAATTTCACTGCTTTCAAATACTGAATACAGTTATTTTTTACGTCAATATTTGGGTTTCTTTTTATATAAGTCCAAATGTTAAGTCATGGTTACGTAGTTTGACGTACAGAGTTGGATTTCTGACTTACAACTTATTTATAAGTGTTTGTATGCAAGGTCATGTCGTGTTTTCAGGAACCGATGAATTGTTTAGGAAAGTCGTTTCAGTTTCGAGAAGTTTGTCATTGAAATTAAAAATTCAAAAGTATTGTAAAAATTCATGGTGGCAACAAGCTTGGAAAGGGAACTGGCTCAAGTTTGGTTTCGTTTTACTAGCTTTTTGCCCGCAGCTCGTAGTTAAAGTCATCATCATCATCATCATCAACAGCTGGAAGACGTCCACAGCTGGACAAATGCCTAGTCCTCCACGTTGAACGACAACTCGCCACCAGCATCCACTGGCTCCCCGCAACTCTGGCGATGTCGTCGTTCCACCTAGCGGGAGGCCTGCCCACGCTTCGTCTTCCGGTCCGTAGCCGCCACTCAAGGACTTTCCTGGCCCATCTGCCATCAGTGGAAGTAGTCGTAGTAGTCGGAGTACATGTAATGAAATGTCTATTAATCACTTGTTTCTTTCTTAACTATTTTGCAACAAAAAAATGCATAAGCACTTCATTGCGACGTAAAAAATAGACGAATAAAACTGTTTACCAAGAGTAAGGATCATACTCATGAGACAGACAGGTTAAATACTCATAATTGTCACATCAGCAAGTTGAGACGTGCAAAAACAGTGCGACAGCGCGACAAGTCACGCGTAGCAGTCGCACGACTGTGATGTCTGACATCGTAATCATGATCACAGCTTTGAGGCTTATTTATTTATTTATTTATTTATTTATTTAAGGGACAAAAAACAGTTACATATTAAGATTTTACATAAAAGTTTTACATTAAACAACAGCTACAATAAATATGTAACCCACACCATTGCCCACAATTTAATATAAAATATAACGGCAATAATGACCGTGTTGCTGTAGCGCTATCGTAATTTAATTATATTAAAATTTACCTACTAAATATTGATACAAAAAAAACCATTGTACATTGTACTTATGATTAAGAAAAAGAATACTAATTAATTAATAGCCAACCATCACTGCAGCAACCCAGCAGTCAGAAGCTCCACGGCCTGCTTTCTAAATCTATGTTTTGAAAGACAAAACATGTCCAGACCCATGAAATGCAAGTTGTATATTTCCACTAAGCGACGAAGAGGCGCGCGCGCCCCGGCATTAGTCCTGCACTTGTTAGTGTGGAACAAACGCGGAACCCGCACCCCCCTCTGTGTTACTGACCTAGGAACTGCGTAAAAGGTGATTGGTCAAGTCCATGCAGTCAAATCTATTATTACACAAGCCATGAAGCATCATAACAGCCAAAAGCAAACGTCTAGACTCTAGACTTAGCAAATTATAACGTGTAAGCAACTGTTCGTATGGAAGTTTTGAATGATAACATTTGAAATTTACAGATCGCAGGAACTTTTTCTGTACCATTTCCAATCTAGACCTATACTTATTATAGAATGGATTCCAAATTACAACAGCGTACTCAAGCTGTGACCGTATCAGGGTTTTGTGTAACTGCAAAAATGTAGAGGGGCGCACAAAGTCACTGGCCGATCGCAATACGAAACCAAACATCTTAAAGGCCTTACTGATTATATTATCAACGTGAAGGTCGAAATGCAGACAAGAATCCAAAGTTACACCTAAGTCACGAACATAGTTGACCTTCGCTAATCCAACATTATTTATAGAGTAATCGTACTGAATTTTGTTTTTGTTTTTTGTAAATGAGATGGAGTGACATTTAGGGAGGCTGAGAAAAAGTTTGTTACTATTACAGTATACGTTAAGTCTGTCAAGGTCTTCCTGAAGTCGCATACAGTCAGACTCAGATCTGCAAGACATGTAGATTTTAATGTCATCAGCATACATTAAAAAATGTGTGTTGACGAAACACTGTCCAATGTCATTAATAAAAATTATAAATAGAAGGGGGCCTAGAATCGATCCTTGAGGAACACCAGATTCAGCAGTCACGAGGTCCGATTCATAACCATTTACGACGACTTTCTGTGTCCTGTTATATATATAGGAAGCAAACCAGCGGAGCAGATTGCCTCGAATTCCATTATATGCGATTTTCTCCAGAAGCAGTGCAGTGCAGTGCTTATTATGTAGGTAGGGCTTCAATTGTTCTTGGGTTCTTTTTAAACAGATCAAAATTAGGTTATTATTTCGTGAAGGATTGAAGAAAAATGCTCTTTGTGGCCATTGTATTAGGGGTGTGCTGGTTGTGAACTCCAGTACTACTTCAGGCCTTCTTTTCATCCTGCTTGTTAGAAAAGATTGTTGAGATTTCCAATATTCGCACAATCCATGGCAATAAGTGATGATGCGGCTACGATGGAGTACGGCATGCCCTTAAGCAATCCATTCACTTGAAACTTGAAGACACCTTTTTTTAAGGGGCGTAAATCATGCTATGACATCTCCCGTTGGGGTGAGGCGAGAGGGAGTGTCAGACTCTTACTGACTAAAAACCACCCCGTTCCTACTCCTGCAGTTCGAGCCGGAGCCTGGGTCTGGTTCTGATTGGGTGGCTAGTCACCCATGCTTAGGTACGGTGGCCGGAGATCGTCGCGTGATCCCCGACGCCCGGAGTGTCTCTCGCAACGGCTGGGGCGTGAGAACTTGAAAACACCTAGGTTATATTATTATTATATACCCTTTAGGTAACACAGACTATGACAAATTAGCTGTTCTTCAAGTCCTAAACCCGTAAAGGCTACATTACACACAGCTGTTCTGGAATGTCGAAAGCTATAAGATAATCCGACTATTAAAATGCATTTACCATAGCTAAACGTATATCGTTAATTTGTATTCAGGTTGTGTCTAAACTTGCTTTCTTCCAATTTACCTTCTATTGATCTATTATAAGTGGGCTACTTAAGGAAATTCCTTGTGTTTGTATTCGGTGTTCATCTATTTTATAAGGGTTAATCTTTTTGGTTTGTAGATCAAATGGGTAAGTACTTCTAATACTTCATGGTTCAAGTTAAAGTGGTTGATTGAAGGGTTGACGTCAGTGACTGGGTGACTGGGTGACTGCACAACGTTAAGGTGTTTCCACATGAAATATATTTTTTGTATGATCCATTATATGTTGTTGTGGGACGTATGTGATAATCTATTTATATTCCCCACCATAAAAATGTCATAGTATTCACTTGTAAATCCTAAAATTAATAATTGCTTGACTACCTCGTTGGCCGAATGGTGGCAAGTGCGACTGCCGGTTAAGGGGGGTCGGGTTCGATTCCCGGGTCGCGCAAAGTATTACTGATTTTTTTTAATCTGTAGTTTGTAGTAGCACGGAGTCTGGAATTGTGCCCGGTATATGGCAATAGCTCATCCCCTATTACATGGGACTGATGACATAAATAGTGAATAGTGGGTTTTACATTGTAAAGTGGGGTAATATGCACCTCTGCATACCTCTTCGGGGATAATAGGCGTGATGTTATGTTATCTTGCTAGATAACTGGATTAAACCGGAGACTTTGAAATTTAAACAATGCAATATTTACGCCCACGCATATACCAAAATCTACCAAATTGTTAAGCAAATATTTAAATCAATTGTACACCTATCTACTCCTAACTTTTTCTTTCACTTTTAAGTCTACCTGACTGGTCTAATTTGAATACACCGTAGTCTAGTCACATACAGTAAAGTATTTGTACCAGGGTCATTGCCAAACTATACACGTCTATATGTGGTTGCTATTGTCAGTACATAAAGTTCTTTCTAGCTTCAAGTTTTGGTATTTTATTAGAACACTAGCTACTTCCGCGCGGTTTCACACGCTCTGCTCAGCTCCTATCGGTCGTAGCGTGATGTTGTATAGCCTATAGCCATCCTCGAGAAATTTATGCGTGATTATCTCGTGATGGGCTGAACCCATTATGATGCGGTTTTTAGAAAAATGTTTGTTCCGCTTAGGGGAAGGTTTTTAGTAGATATACTAACTAATCGACTTCAAAAAGGGGGGTTACCTAACGGGTAACCGCGCTCCGGCTCAACGTGCAGAAGAAGGAACGGGGTAGTTTTTAGTCAGTATGAGTCTGACACTCCCTCCCGCCTAACCCAGGCGGGAAGAGTCATTCGATGATTTTCCCCCCTTTAAAAAAAAGTCAGTTTTTGTAAACGTAGTTAATAAAAATATTATATAGGTAATGACTTGCTAATGGCGAATCTTGAGATGGGCAAGAATTGACCCGATAATAACCTAATATAGACGACCACTTAAACGACAATAACGTTGTTGATGCTGTCCAATAAACTATAATACCATAAAACCAGTAAAGGGTATCAGAGACATACATACCTACCTCATACATGACATGCATATTTACTTCGGTTTCCCACACAAAGAAGTACTTTTTTCTAATTTACATTATCACTGTTTCCCTAGAAAATGCATTCAAACATAAAACAATAAATTTAATTCAGATTTTATCGTACCAGAGGTCACCGGAGTCAATCGAGAGAAATGGGCCGCACTAATGTCATTTGTAGATTGTTATCAATGGCTTGATCTAGACTCGAACAATAGGCATCTGTATTTTATGGGGACATAGCAACAATGGAAGTGCAGTATGATGGTAAAAGTAAGATGTGGAGTGTTTGTTTTTGTCAAAGCTAACACATATATTCAAATATTGATATGACCTAAAGGTCTGACCGAGTCTTGCCTTGCTATAGTACCTGATGCTTAAACATTACCTATATTGAGATATCAGGATAGAGGGAAGTGATTCAGAGCCTGTTCCTAAACACTGGTCACTGATCACTGTTACTAAAAAATCTAATTTCAGGAACTCGAACCAGTTTAGGAAGTGTAACCTAATAACCTCATTCCCCGAATCCCCAACAATCCTCAAATTTTAATCCTCATAATAATGGTAAGACACTTGTATTACTTCTCTGATGTTTCAGGTGTCAATGGGCGGCGATTACTTACCATCAGGTATCCCATAAAAATCCTATTTTTATTATCATTTGAGGATGGTACACTTTAGTAAATTTTATTATTACCAGTAGTAGTAACAGTACCAAGAAATTGTGAAAAGAAAAAGAATCCTCATAAAGCCTTTGCCATGCCACCAGTTACCAAATTAAACATGATAATGACAGTAGCACAAAACACTCGCTACTATTTATACCAAAAATACTGATAGTAAGCAATTTATCACTAGTACTTAAGCAATCACTATTTTCAAATACAACCACAAAACATCTTCACAATAATTTGTCAAAATTGTAAGCTCATTGTATGTAAGTTATCAAAGAGTTTTATAAAATGGAAAGTGTGTAATCATTTAATAATAATCTCATTGTTTCAACATTTGTGGGAAGGAAAACTTTAGGCTGCCATCATTCTTTAGTCTTAATATCTACTTACAATTATCTTGTTGATACGATGATAAAACTGAAAAAGAAAATGTCTGTACGTTTATGGGTAACGTGAGAAAAGTAAGGTAGTATTAATAGGAGCAATAAAAATACTAAGTTATATCTATCTGAGGAAGCAAACACAATTGACGATGGCAATGAATTTATAATCATTAGGATAGGTAAAGAAACAACAGGTAATACTGATGAAATAACACAAAATATTAATGAAAATAGTTTAATCAATGATACAAACAATATAGTCATAATTGATAGTTTCTATGTCCAAAATAGGGCCACATAGTACAAGTGTATATTTTATAATGAGATATAATAATAGCATCTTGTTACGAAAGTAGCCAAAGCAACATACCTGTTGACCGAAAACAACAAGCTAATTAAGGCACACGGAAGTGAAAGAATGGACGATAACATCACGAACCAAATAAAACTGTCTCAAATATTTCTGCCCTATTGTTTATTCACATTTTTGAGGCATATGTTGATAAATTAAGAACAAAATATAAGTAAAAATAAAGCTACATACAATCAGTTTGATAAAGGTGGTTCTAATGTGAATTAAAGATGTCATTCCTTATTTTAGCCCACCTGACACATTTCCGCACAAAACTATCAAAATCACAGCCACCTGACGTGATGCACCTCACTTATCAACTGTCACCATGATCCAAAGCCACACCCACACTACGACAAAAAACCACGTGCGTTCCCCGAAAACTGTCCGTAGGTACAACAAAATAATTTCGTAGGTACCAGTTTAATCGACCGACATTGAGTTCACTTTTCTTGACCGGCGCGAGGTAGTGGGGTGAGATGCTTAAAACTGGCCGTCATATACAACGTCGCTACACTTTGTGCCAAGCTTTCTGTAGGGGTAGTTTGATTCGCCGCCATGATACGATACGTCGCAGTCCTAGTGCTTCTCGCCGCGGCGCGGGCGATGCCTGCGCTCGATAAAGAGCCCAATGAAATCGGAGTTTTCGGGTCCATATTAGGAGTTGTTAAGGAGTGTGTTGATGGAGATACGTCCTTGTGCATAAAGGTGAGGACAGTGCAGTGATAAGTGTGAAGTGCTCTCAGTGATGTGTTACTAAGTACTTATATTTTTGGTTGCAGGAGAAAACGTTGAAATATGTAGAGGCTGTAAACTCCGCCCGGGAGTTGGACCTCGCTGATGGTGTGGCCATCCTTAGCAATGGTTCCCCAAGGTCAGCTAGGGCCTTGGAGCCTCTGTCTGAAGAACCCAAAGCCAGGGAAGCTCAGATCGAGTCCAGGCTGGTTGACTCAGCTGCTGACTTCTTGGAGAACCATGTGATCCAGTTCAAACTTCCCTCATCTGCCGTTGAAGGCATGAAGAGGTCACTTGAAGAAGGTAAGCATCTAAAATCATCGCCATTAAAATAAGCTCTATGTTCAATCAAATAAGTTTCAAAATTACTTGAGCGTGTCGGTTAAAGTGTTAAAACTTGATGTCAGATGTTAGATAAACACACATTTGAATAATCAAACAATTAGCATGAATCATTGAAACAAACATCGTTATCATAAAAAATGCTTCGAACAAACAGAAGCACACAAAATGTACCGTACGTAAATCAAATGTGAATTGATGGCGAATGATATAAATTTTGATTCAAATTATGACGCAAAACGAACGAGTTATGTTTTCGCTTTCATTTACAAAGATCGTGAACTTGAAAAGTTCAGATAAACAAAAATAAAAAGGGAAATTATGAAATGGGAAAATAAATGAGTTTCATTATTTGATGAAGTGGATCAATGATCCGAGACTAAAGCTCTGGGAGATCGCGGTTTTTATAATGTTCATTAAATAGAGCAAAACGATTGTTTTCTGAACTTAGCTCTTGGTCACGTTCTTAGAATTTCTCCGTTTTATAATACAAATTAATAATCTGATTGCCATCTTAGTTTTGGTTAGGAATTTCTAGAAATTTCTGTGTTATGTAGAACAGGATATCGATGCCTGCAATGAATAAAGATTTAAAAATATTTTAAGAGGTTTCTCTGAAAATATTATGGCATAATCATTGTGACATTGATGTTGGCGAAGATGATAAAACACTGATCACATATTAAGGTATTGCAAAACCAACAGATAATGATACAGAATGCAATAATGATCCGAATAACATAACAGCTGTAACAGTTAACAAACAAGTTAAAGTAACAAAATAAGATGACCGAAGCTAATTTGCCCATTGACTACCTCACACCGCGTGAGAGGAATCTCAAAAACCTGTTGCATTTGTTCTGCTTTGTCGTAACCACTCTTGTTTACTCTGCACACAGTAAAAGGGTATGCTAATATTATCATGTTGTACTGCAAATAGCGGAGAGGTTGACATTTTTATTAGTATTATCAACGTTTGGTTTTTTTGATTTGATGTAATAACTGTGTTTCGATAAGTTTTAGTCTAAAAATTATTAAAAGCATCCTTATTACGTCAGTGTTAGTTATAACATTATGTAGTACTCGTTATAGTTGTTACTGCATATTCTTCTATCATTTTATGTTATTATCGCAATTCTTATTCAATTCGTATGAGACAATTTAAAACGAGTTTAAACTGTCAAACACCAAGCGGTCACCGGTGACCGCGACCTATTGTTCTTTAATTGTGTCTATAAAACCGGTACTCGACGAGTTAATAAAGGTATTACCAGAAATTTAGTTTTTCTGGTGTTGCGGATATCTATTGGCGGTGCTAATCGATTATTATTAGGTAATTCATCTGCTAGTTTGTCCTCTGTTCCATAACGAAGTTCATCAAGTATCAGTTGATAAAGAGCAACTACCAAAACAGTGAACTCCAAACCAGTACCTCTTAAAATTATATACAAATCAGATTATGAAAATATTTTATTAAACTTGCGTACCAAAATAAATAAATGCATTACTCAGTTTTAAAATTTACACAAAAACTGATTGGAAAGTTTCAAGTACTGCATAAAACGTAGAATATACTGAATGCTCGTTTATATTATTGCTTGAATATACCGTTGCATATTACGAATGCATGAAACGATGCACATGCAGGGTTGCTGCTCCTATCTTTTGCATAGATTTTTTATTTGCCTGCTTTTATGCTTACTATAGTGAGTTATAGAAATAACAACAAATCATTATATGCATCATCTTACCTACCAACTTAATATGTGGCCTTATTATAACTTGTTAACAGTTAAATAACAAATAACCAAAATAATTCGTCAAAATCTGACGAAAACTGAAACCAATCTGACGAAAATTGAAAATATCAAGATGTAACCATTACCATTTATGATAACAAGGTTGCTACTAAGAATTCTTAATAAGGTGATAACACAATATTAGTATAATATTCACGTAAACGGAAACATCAGCCGAAATACAGTCAACCCTAGATGCAGATGCACTATTGGAAGAAAACGGATAAGATCGATATATCAAAATTATTTGAAAACATAGAAGATAGAAAATACAGCCCATTTGTTATCATATAGAATTAACATAAATTGAAAACTACGCATGAATGAGTCTATTAAATCATAAACATGCAATTTCCTGATATACATATTTAACCATATGGAAAGATGCTCCACTTAATTTGTTCCGTTTATAATTATCATCCCTCATTAGGTAAATGGAGTAGCATTTGATACCGTACTTTTTGATGGAATTCAGGGAGATTATAATTTCTCCGCTAGTTTGTTAGATAATAAGATAATTGCTATAAAGATCCGAGTGTATGATTGTGGGTTTCAAAGTGTAGTCAACACGCGTAGCAGAGATGTAATCAATTAGAATGACTCTAGTTTTAATCACGAGTTTATTGTTAGATGCAATGTACCATTAGCAGTAATTGTTTGTTTGTCTTACCATGCAGAGTCGTTTACAACTCCCTTTTTAAATATTCTCCTTTTGCCTTCCATTCAAAATTAGTCCAATGACAAAGTACTTCAATTCAAAACTTAATTAGGAGGACAATATCAAAATGTCTCTATGAGCAATAGGTAAGATTTTACACTTGAATGTCAAGTTCCACTTATGCCAGCATCATAAAAGGCGATGGAAGATAGGAAAGTCTTAGAACAGGTCTTCACGGATGTTACATGAATGCTAGCTTGCTACTTAGTGTTGTGAATGGGTCTTGAAGCGGACATACTTGTTGAGTGCCTTGCACACTTGCTTTAGAAGTTTATGCTATTGTATTCTGGTTTATAGAAACTTTTCTTTATCGGATGCATTAAAAGCAACTGTTGAAGAATGTAATTCTAATTTATCATCTATTTTATTGGGGGCATCTCTTGTGCTGTTCGTTTAAATAAATGTCTAAGTAAGGTTAAGATTCTCAAATAAATTATATTCTTACTTCTTCTTGAGTACCTATTTAAATATTGTTATAGATCTATTTTATAAATTCGCTTATTTTTCATAAAGTGACTTGCAAGTCTCAGATTCTTTGAATATAATTCTTAAAGATCTTTGATGGACATCGGATGTGAAGGTTCGCGAAATCAGCTGTTCTATTCTGTGACCATATTGCGAAAATGTCGCTGAACAAAAAAGGTCACAACTGAGATTGTCAACAACATGTAGAAACTCGAAAGCGGCACATTCCCTCTACGGCATTAGTTCGAAGTCCTGTCTCTAAACCAGTTTAACAAGTCATCGAGAAATCGTGTAAACGGCACTCCTCGTCTCTTCTCCGAAGAAAGTTGCCTTTCCAATATTATGATATGTGTTCGTCTTACGAGTTCGATTGATACCAATTATGGTGTCATGATTAAGACTATTATGTTAAATTGTATCTATTTTAGTTCCCATCTATCCATCTTGGTTGTTCTTGAGGTAGTCTTCACCTTTTTTTTAAATACTTCTGAACAATGAATTTTTAACTCGACCCTCCTAATTTTTGGGTTAGCAATTTTAGATCCTTGCAATGAAAAAAAGTCTACAGGCAATAAAAATGATTGAATCCTGTTCATAAGGAATGTATGTATCCTCATAATAGGCGGTAACTAAGCGAAAACAAAAGTAGTGTTGAGTTAGCACCTTTTTACTTAGAAAGACAATGACAAAGCAACTTCTGTAGTCGAGGGTACATCTTCGATAGCTGATAGTGTTACAAGAACAGGCATTTAGGTTTTAACACCTTTCCCGTGTTAATTTGGGTAATGAGAGTTTTGTACTTTATTGTACTGTGTTAAATTGTTAAAGAGGATACGCTCAACGGAATTTATTTTATCGTTTTCCAACATCATCATCAACTTTCAGAGGTTACAATTAGGAGAAGTATGATGATAAACAAAATTATATCACGTATCGATCAATACAACAATTAATTTGAAATATCAATTGTCTAATCTAATTTGTCGTTTTGCAAAATGATCCACCTTATAATACCGCATAAGCAATGATAAATAATTCTTATAAAACTCAGCACATTACTATTTCATAAACTTAATAACTACTATTAAGCATATACACCTAAATAAGATAATAACAATAATAACAAAGTAAATGAGAACAATCATTAAACCGTTTGTTAGAGAAACAACTGACAGTTTTACTTTCAATTCACAGACACCAGCATATCAACCTAAACCTTTCTATCAAATTCCTTTATAAGATTATCAACTTTATTATCTTGGTGTAAAGTCAAAAATCCATGACCTGCGGGCCTCTGTTCTACAAGTTCGATCATGTTTCCTAGCCCTACATCACTGATTGAGGGAATCAGGTCACATAGGTGCTTGAAGGCAATGGGCCGGCAGTGTCACTGTGTCAATCATACAACCTGTTTTAGAAGGGTGACCATCTCACTTAGCGTGTTCTTAAATCTTGTTAGCTAGCTGTTATTGGTTATCAAGCTTATCATTATAATGTACTTGATCTACATTGACTGTATCATTAAATTGGTCATTATCATTCTGTACTGTTATAATATAGTTAAGTTCAACTGTTTCATAAAATATTATTCCAATGAATCTGTAGTCAAATGATTCATTAAATACTGAACATTATATACAATCATTTAACTTAAGTAATTCTTACAAAACTTAAAATTAAAACTTCAAAACAAACAAAGCGACTCCACACGAAAGGTGAAGTTGAAGGAAAGCTTGTGACTTGATAGTTCACTGCCAATGTCATAGATGGCGACACCGCTCAAGGCTGTAGTAAATAACGGCGCATGCGATGTAGTAATACCAGTTACATGTTTCCTTGAACTTAAAGCTTACGGTGAAGTTCATAATGATATTTTTATTCATGTAAACAATACGTTTTTAGATATAAATTTATTTTTAGTATCAGATAAACTTTATAATAATATGGAAACATGATTATAGGGTCATGGGTCTTGGGTTTTATTGGATTAGGCAAATTAGAGTGTGGTTTTGATTTCCAAAATGCAGTATGTAGTAATTTTAATATAACGCTTATTACACTAATGGTTAATAAGTGCACCTTCTCTTATCCATTCGAGAATATAAGTCATATAGTTAGCTCAACCAATTATATTTTGCTGCACAATAATGTTTGTACTATAAATACTTACCAAAATACTTTTGAGGTAACTAGTTCACGCAATGCCATCCATCGTATCACACGTAGGCTGAGTTCGTGTTGACAAACTTGTAGACATCATTCGTGGGTAATGGACCCTGACAACGATACCAGTAATTTTCTAAGAAATTCTCTTCAAACAAATGTGAAAGTAGTAAGCGTACGAACTATTAGCTTTGGAATTAATTAATAAACATTCGAATGTTTTACACGCTCAAATTAAAATTCTTCGGTTTTTGTATTGCTTGCTTTCAAATATTAATGCTTTTGTTTCAATAATTTCAGCTCGTGGCAAGAAGAAGAAGATCAAGCAGCTCCTGCCCCTCCTCGCTCTTGCCAAGCTGAAGATCACCGCCCTCATCCCTCTGTTCCTCGGCATCATCGCCTTTGCTGCTGCCAAGGCTGTCCTCCTCGCCAAAATCTCTCTCCTGGTCGCTGGTATCATTGCCCTGAAGAAGCTTTTAGCAAGCAAACACCATGAAACCAGCTACGAGGTCGTCGCTCATCCTCATCATGAGGAGCACTACGCTAGCAGCGGTCACGGCTGGGGAAGATCCATCGATGACGGACAAGATTTAGCTTACGCCGCCCACGTTAAGTCCGATTAAAGCCCTGGAATTCCCAAGGAGCTATTCTAAGTCCAACCCTAATTTGTAACATAGTATGAAACGGAATGTACTGAGTTTATTTATTGTAGTTGTTAAGGCGTATTTATTTAATATTCTACGAAGAATTTCCCTTTGTAAGGGATTTTTACCGAAGACGCGTTTTGTTACTGTTTTCCCATAAATGTTGTTCTAAGTTTGTATGGTCTTCTATACTGTACTATATTAGTATTTTCCAACCCTATACGGTATCCGTATTTGTGTATTTTGTACTTCAAAATATTTTTTATTTAACTCTTTTAGATTTATCATCTAGTCCTTTCTTACCTAAGTCTTTATTTTATTATCGTAGACTATTTTGACTATGGTTGTTATGTTTATGTATTTGTGATTTTATTTTTTGTGATATTATTAACCAACTTTATTTTATAACTCTTATTATCATAATCTTTATATATTTATTTATTATGTATTTTACACTACAGCACTATACAGTCCACATATCTCACCTATTTTATCATGACGATATAACATAATATAATAATAATAACCAGCCCACCTTACATATAGTCACACTATCATATATTAATCTGTATCTTTACATATATATGTGTAATGATTACTTATATTGTTATGTATGTGCCAGTATATAAGTACAAATATAATATGTATATGTTTACTATTACTTCTACGCAAACATTGATACTTCAACTGTTTCTTTAACGATTCGTACAAATATAGAACTGAAAATGTTATTGTTTCTTTCTTTTTCCCCTTTTTATCCACACTATTAAATGCAGTAAGGTTTTTGAAAATTAATTATTATCGTCTTATATACTATAAAATCATCATCAACATCATTAGCCAGACCACGGCTGGAAAAATGCCCCTCCAATATACAACTGAGTTTGACACAGGCCATAGCAAAGAATAATTATATTGTAACAAACCAAATACAATATAATTCTAGTCAATATAGTTATAGTATAAAAGCTAAACAAGCAAGAATTAGTAAGTAACTTGTAAATAAATAAAAAATGAACACACAAGCAACTCTAAGAGACTATAAACTTAATTAAACAGGGTAACAATTTTATATATTGTAAGATTACAAAGTTTCTGAAAAACAACCAACATGCAATGTGGAATGTTAAGACATCACAACTTAAAATCTTTTTATTAACCTTCAACCTCCTTCATAAACCGATGACTCATTAGATAACAAGCCACATAATAAAAACAAAAGAGAAATTTAGCCAATTAGAAAAAAACAACTCACGCTCAAGCCTGTATAGAAGAAAGCTCGTTAATTTCAATTTCATTATTATATTTACCACAATCATCGACTTTATCAATAACATGTATATGGTTAGTATGTTTTCTAAAGCCATCGTTTTCATCAATACTATAATCAGTATGGTCATAAAATTATATCGGAATATATATAGAGTCTGTAACCATATATAAAACTGAAGAGTTTGTTTGTTAGAACTCAAGAATCTCCGGAAATATCGGTCCCATTTTTTTACATAGAACGGGCGGCAAACGATTAGACCGGTCACATGATAGTAAGCGATAAGCGCCACCTATGGACATCCGCAACACCAGAGGAATCATAAGTGCATTGCCGACCATTTAGATAGAAATTCGCTCTTTTCTTGAATAATTATTTTTGTGTTAAATAGTAGTTTTATCGAGAAAGACTATAGGCTATATACCAATCACGTTACAGTCAATACGAGCCAAACAGACCGGGTGAAACCGCGAAAATAGCTAGTTTCGAAATAATACTCAAGTACGATGATTATGACCTGGCAACACCTCGTGTGATCAGCAAATTACTTAATAAACTTTCTCTCTTTGTTGCGTAAGCTTCGTAAGATATTGAAGACGTAAGTTTGATGAACCGTGCTTAATATTTCTTGAAGGATCATATTTATTTAAGTCGTGATCGTCTCGAGCTGTACTGTCGTGGTCACGATCGCAATGGTTTTAACTGACAAAAGACTTAAGAATGTTTGGAAATTAGACTTGTTTTTCTTCCTTAATTTCTTTAAGAATAGCAGATATGGTTTTTTATATAATCCGTATCTTTTTAAAATGGGTATACAAAAACCTGGTAGGATATAAACCAATCATATAGTACAGCAATCGTTATAATAATTTAAATGCAGATTATGACGTTGTTTCATTTTCGCCTACCCGCATTGAGCAAGCCTGGTGATTAATGCTCTAACCTTCTCCATGTGAGCAGAGGCTTTGCTCAGCAGTGGCCATTTATAGGCTGTTGATGACATGATCATGATGACAAGAAAAAAGCAAGTGTGTGTTACATTGTATATTATGTATAGTCCCCTGTAGGAGTTAACTGCGAGGATTAAAATAAGTGATCTCCACCAGTACACATACACAAATCATTTACATATAAAAGAGTAATTGATTAAATAACCAAGCAAAATCGATGAACCAAAAACAATGCAAAATGATTCGCGTGAGAATATTCACATCTTACATAAACAATGGCCGTAGTTTCTAATATATAAATACATACATATACATAAATATATGTATACTTTTACTTAGCCATCATAATAATGTAAATGTTCTTATGTAATAGTATGGGTTTGGATTTAATTTATGCGCATGGGCAACGCATCAAGTGTGATTCTGGGACATAAATTGTGATTTATCTATGAAGATTTTCACGTGCGTATGTTATAGTGCACGGTTTTATTTTATTTCGACTTTAAAACTTTTAACCGACTTCAAAAAAGGAGGTTCTCATTTTGACTTGTATGTACGTTTGTACGCAATTATCTGGCGATTGGTTGAATCAATTTTGATTCGGTTTTCAGAAAGGGTTGTTACACTTAGGAGTACGTTTTAGTATATTGACTGCACGATTGGCGCGGTGGCTGGGCAATTGACTGCCGCGCAACTTGTCGCGGGTACGATTCCCGCACGGAACAATTCTTTGTGTGATCCACATATTGTTGTTCCGGGTCTGGGTGTCATGTGTATGTTAACTTGTATGTTTGTAAATGCTGCCCACGACACAGGAGAAAATTCTATTGTGGGGCAAAGTATAAAAAAATAATTAATTAAGCGACTTTAGAAAAGAGGGGGTTTGACGTCGGTTTAAATAGTTATATAGGCTTTCATTTAATTTAATTATGTATAATTTATTTTTAAAGCCTAGCAATAATTTATTTTTAAATACCATTAATAAAAGCATTTTTTTGAGGGGGAAAATCATTGAATGACTTCTCCTGCCCAGGTGAGGCGACAGGGAGTGTCAGACTCTTACTGACTAAAAACACCCCGTTCTGTTCTTGCACTTCGAACCGGTGCCCCGGCAACCCGTTAAGTTCTCCACGACTAATAAATAAACCCATGCAAGACAAATAACAATATCAAATGATTGATACAAACATGACTATTACAAGAGTAATGACTACCAGACTCCTTGCCGCTTGACTGATGATTTCGAATCAATTAAATAAATCAAAAACCAGTACGTTAGTTTGATAAATGTGAAAACTTACAAAGTTTATGTAACTTCGTAATACCAGACATTTGGGCGACGGATATCACTTTTATATTAGGGTCTTTACACACAACGCATTTTGATACTAGTATTACGTTTAGCAAACGTCATGCTGGCACTTTTACTACCCAGACACAAACGTGGTCATAAAAATGTGCGTTAAAAAGAGGTGCGTGTGTAAAGGCCCTTATGTATAAGGCCACTAGCCAGTCGTAAAACAAGTGCTATAAAATATAATTATAAAATACGCGTCGTAACCGTTAGAGTACCAAAAACGCCCGAGGCGCCCTCTGCTTTACGCATCTCGTATTATTTATTGCAAATACAAGTATTGATTAGAAAGAAAGTTTTAAGAAAAACGTGATTTGTCTCACGTGGGCTGTGGCTAAGTTGTCTGTGGACTACATTTTTTATGAATGAATGATTAAAAGTTTTTTTTACGTAGTACAAGTGGGTATGTAGGTAGGTATAATCATGTGACCAAACTGGTTGCGTTTGCGTAATTCTTGTTCACATCTGCAGAAGAGAGACATAATTTTGTTCCCACCTCTTTTCGACTGTTATTTAGAA
Organism: Spodoptera littoralis; assembly: GCA_902850265.1. Classification (NCBI taxonomy): domain Eukaryota; kingdom Metazoa; phylum Arthropoda; class Insecta; order Lepidoptera; family Noctuidae; genus Spodoptera; species Spodoptera littoralis. The sequence continues at coordinate 11,545,494 of LR824554.2, read as the reverse complement.
CGAAGTAATGTAACTGATATAAAGATAATCATGATACTAAGAACAAAAACTACATCAAAAATAAACCTGATTTTTCTTTGCTTTGTATATTCACAAACAACAAACGTGGCAATAAGATTCAATTCGTCGTCGTGTGAGTGAGGTTACCGGATGTCCAATTACCCACCTCCTCTTCCCCAATTTCCCCAATCTCCACAATCCCTGAATCCCCAACGATCCTCAAACTCCCAATCCCCAAAAGGCCGGTAACGCATTTGCCGGCCTGAATTTATATTTCAACTTCATCACCATCACCACATATTTCGGAAGTTAAAATAACTGTTAAATATTTAGCCAAATTAGTCACAAGAGATGGTAGTTTAGAAAACATTGAATACTGCATTTTAAACTTGACTCTAAATGATAAATAAAACCGGCTAATTAATACAAAATGTCTCCTTTTCTTTTCTATAAAATTAATATTAAAAGACTTTCTTAGCTCGTCCGTTATACGGAACTTCAATAGCTGCTTATCACCACAAACAATGGCTGCCGTAATAAAAAGTTAAAGAGAAAATGTTTTTATAACATGTGAAACTAAACACTAGTCTAGCAGATTCATGGTTTTCACACATACTGCTTTTTTAGAGACCCTTAAGTGTCATGGTTCTCATTATTTAGAAGTTGTATAAAACTGTACATAATGTATAATTGTTAATAGAAGTAACTTTGATGTCAATAAAAAAGGCATTATCTTTTAAAAATAAACCAAAATAACACATAACAAACCATCATGCCTTTTATACCCGAAGGGGTCGGCAGAAGTGCAAATTATGCCACTGTACAATGTAACACCCACTTTTCACTATTTATGTTATGAGTCCCATGTAATAGGGGGTGAGCCTATTACCATATACCGGGCACAATTCCAGACTCCGTCCTACTACTGAGATTTTTTTAAAAAACCCAGTAATACTTTGCCCGACCCGGAAATCGAACAGCAGACCCCTTGCCCGGCAGTCGCACTTGCGACTACTCGGCCAACGAGGCAATAAACCAAAATATAATACACAAAACCAGTTAGATATATAATTTCTGTCTACCCTAGTGACTACTAGACTAATCAATATCACATACGTTATTATTAAACCATAGGTTGACATAATAATATATTCTCTTTATTTGTCTACTAGACTGCCTCGTTGGCCGAGTGGTCGCAAGTGCGACTGCCGGGCAAGGGGTCTCGGTTTCGATTCCCGGGTCGGGCAAAGTATTACTGGGTTTTTAAATATTCTCAGTAGTAGCACGGAGTCTGGAATTGTGCCCGGTATATGGCAATAGACTCACCCCCTATTACATGGGACTCATAACATAAATAGTGAAAAGTGGGTGTTACATTGTCCAGTGGTATAATGTGTACCTCTGCCTACCTCTTCAGGGATAAAAGGCGTGACGTTATGTTATTTGTCTAATTTGTTTAAAATCTACGTTAAGTTAAGTTTACATACTTAGATGGTATAAGTTTTAGCTACAAAAAATACTAGAATTGTTTTAGCTAACTATAGAGAAAACTACACACAAATTCCAAAATATACGTAATACAGACGAAGTATATTCTTAAACACACAATACCCACATGATGTCATGTTTGCGTAACAATATTCACAACTTAACGTACCGTAAAACTAATAAATTATTCACTTTTACTTCGAAAGACAATTAAAACCCCATGGGGCGTCTGCTAGGCGCATCATAAATAGTTATGTTTGTTTAAGAATGTGACAGTTTTACCTAAAATGCTGGCAAGGCGCCAGGAAGGAAGGATTGTAGGAAATGCATCTTTAGACTTAGTAATGGTGTTTATTTTCACTTTATTTTAATTAATTTTAACGTTGTAGACGTTGCCAATGACAATCCATTACTAGAGTTTGGTCCTTTTCTACATATAGTATAAGGTGATGCGGGAGGATATGTCAGACTCTTACAGACTAAAAACCACCCCGTTTTAACTCCTTGAGAGGCGGCTTGGAGATTGTAGTTCAGTAGGTTCAGGTTTAACAGAGAATCCTATAACCTAGTCTTTGTCTGTAGTCCCTCTATCAGTTTTACCGACGCCCGCAAAAGGAGAGGTGTTGACGAAAGTATGTTCTGACATTGAAAATTCGTCCTTTAAAAAAGTCAAAATTATTTATTTCAATTAGACCACAATGGCACTTTTGAACGTCAACAACAAAAATTTAGAAGTGAAGCTAGTTGCTCATTCCAAGGTGTAGATTCCTATGGAGAAGAACGGGCTTGAAACTCCATAGGTTACTCTTTTTCAATCAGGTTTAACTATAATACAATTCTCTAGTTACATAGTTTTATTGGTTCGACATATTAATTGTCATGTACCAATAAATATCATTTATTAGTAGTACGGAACCGCATACAGATAAGCACTAACATAATAAAGCCAACTTTTTATACGACACTAGTTCTGTTCTCACACGACACAGTGCAAGTTCATAACATTGAAGTTATTTTTAATATCAGATCTGAACATAACTGTACATTTGAGTGGAATGACAAATATACGATGACATACCAAAATGATGAGATGATTATCTTCCATTGTATAAAAAGGAATGTTGACCGAGGGTCATTATATTACAAACTCCCTTCTCTTTAAGAATGTTTAATTTGTGACTTGTGGTGAACTACAGAAATGAAAAACCTGAGGAAATTGTTTTTTTTTTTAAATAAAACATTGCCCCACACTAGGATTATCTCCTGTGTCGTGGGTGCGTTTACAAACATACAAATTCAAGATAATACAGAAGTCTTCAGCAGAGATAATAATTATATACAAACAAATGAAGTTCGACAATACAAGGAATCTCAGCACAATGGAAAAAATAAGTAATATATAGAGTACCTACAAAGTAAACAAACTATGAATTTGAAATCGAATATAATTATTATGTACTCGATGGCCTACTTGATTGACAGAACACCTGTACTAAAATTCTGTTAAGTCATCGACTATACCCACAAAAGACATTTCTCTTAGCAACTCTAATAACTCTTGCACACAATAGATTCACCGTCACTTAATAAACCATTGCTCAATTTGAACTAAGCACACGTGCCAAAGTTATGACAAAAGCATCAATGGATATCGAAGTCCAAGAGCGATGAAGCAGCGTGGGATGACAAGTAGTTGATACACTTTCGTTTTTTTTTGTAGACATTTAGATACAATATGACTTTTAGATTTGATTCACTTGTTCAAACCACAAGTTGAAACTTGATGGCTTAAGTACAACACTTATATGACTTTTGTCTTATAACATATGGAGATTGGGGAAATCTACAAAAGGTTTTCAAAGTTAGTATCTTCAATTAATTTAACAACTGCGTTGTTCGTAAAGTATTCATGATTAGAACTTTTCAATATAACGTTGCTGAATCTGGACCAGTTGAATTTGTTAATTAATTTTAGCATATATACAGAAATCAACATATCGAGGGGTAACGGGCTATTTGGTTTAAGCGACATTTTTGCAACTTTACAGGAGAGCCTTTTAAAGTTTGAAATTTCGAAAAAAAATTCGTAACAAAAACGCTTCTGCAGTTATTTGAACGGGGTAAATTGCATTGAAATTTAAATTAAATTATCTAGTTGCTGATGCTAATTCTAAATAAAGCGGACCTTTAATTACAAAGATAAATGTCGCTTAATACAATCTGCCCTTTTTTAGAGTCAGGAAAAATGATTTAAGTGACTTCATAACTACAATTGGCTACAAGGGAAAAAAATTAAGCGACAATGCACTCTATTTACAGAGTAAGCTAAAAAATATGAAGTGACGACACCCAAAATTAATAGAAGCAAGCTATTTATCTTAACTACCAATTCAGACTAAAATGAGTGACAGGCTAATTTACTTATGTGACATATAACATTGAAATTATAACGTTTAATGTTTATGTTTATTTACATCTAAGGCGATTAATGGCTGATAAAACAACCTGGATATATCGCAATCACCGAAAATCTCAGATGCTTACATTGAATAAATAAACACAACACAATATCAAAGTATTTATTTAGAGTAATAATTACAGTTTCAATAGGAATATCGATTATATTTCAGCAAAATCAATTAAATTAATGGGTCATTTACTGAAATTGCCGTTTTGTATGAAAAAATTTAAACGATTTTTTCATGTATTTTTTATTTGTATAATCAACGTAATCACCCATGCAATCAATGCATCGTTGCCAACGCAGTGGCAGTTTATTGATGCCCTTCTTCAATCAGCTGGACGGGTAGCAACAAATTCTTCAAATGCATTTTGTACTGCCTCTCGGTTATTAAATTTTTTCCCGCCAAGAAGTTATCCAAATTCTGGAAAAAGAAGTAGTCTGGTGACTGGTGAGTAGGGTGGATGTCGGAGAGCTTCACAACCCCAGTTCTTGTAACGTGGAGGCCGTCTCTTGTGCAGCTTTAGGTCGCGCGTTGTAATGCAGGAGCAATGGAGATTAGCGATTGACCAGTGCTGGTTGGAGATGTGTCAGCTTCTCCATCATTGTGTTCAGTTCTTCACACTACACATCCGTAGTAATGCTCACTCCGTTTGGTAAGAATTTGTGATGAATCAGAATAGCGCGAGCGCTAGACCATCAGTGACCATCACTTTTCTAGGGGTAAGTTTTCGTTTAGGGCATTGTTTAGGTGCTGAACTAGGATTCAACCAACATGCTAAACGCGTGTGGTTATCACACAGATTTCATTTTTCATCGGAGGTGACAATGCAAATCAAAATTCTTTCATTTGTGTGTATATTGAGCAGTGCAGTGCAAGGCACTACTCGATGCATTTTTTTAAGGGTGGAAAATCATCGAATGACTGCTCCCGCCTGGGTGAGGCGGGAAAGAGTGTCAGACTCTTACTGACTAAAAATCACCCCGTTTCTTCTCCTGCACGTCGAGCCGGAGCCCCGGTTACCCGTTAGGTTCTCCGCGACTCCGAATCGGCATCGACCCTGTTGGGCCCCATCTGTGGTGGTCTGATGGCTCTTTGAGGCGCGCGCGGAACGCGACGCCCTACGCTCGGGTCTGTTTCTGGTCGGACGGGGAGCCACCCATGCTCACCGTCCGCAGGCCCGCGCTTACGGTAACTGGAGATCGTCCCGCGATCCCCGACGCCAGGTGTGTCCTTCGCGATGGCTGGGTTGCGAGGAGCCAGCGCTTCGCTGCCTCACGCGTCCCGCCTCCTCCTTAGCTAGCATAACTGCTTCGCAAAAGGAGGAGACGGCATCCCAGTCCCCCTCGCACTGCTCGATGCATACTTAGCTCTGTTGATCATTTAGTTTGTGGGACACCCACTTATCAAGCTTTTTTACCTTGCCAATTTGACGCAAATGTACCAATATTGTTTTGACGCTAACGTCGAAAGCTGTTGCTAAATCAGCCGTAGATTGTATGTCATCAAACAGTCATTGTTGCCAAAGTCTTCGAACGACCGCGAGGTTCATCTTGAAATTAAAGTACTTAGGATTCAATTTCGATGAGCGTTTTACGTAAACACTGGCGGTGTGCGCGCGTCCCGTCTGTCTTCGGCGCACTCTGGAGTGACTGAAGCGCCAGCGCACGATAGTCCAGTTGGATGATAACGATTTTTAACACCAGGGCGATGAAATAAATATGGTATCATATGACATGATTGAAATGTACCATATTAAAACTTAGTGATTGAAAGACCGACTCGTATTTCTATGAATACTGGAAAAATGTTTCAATATTCATTATCAATGTTATCGTCTGTATAAAACGACATGCATTTAAAAAAAAAATGAGGGTTAAATGGTTTATGACTAAACAAAATATCTGAACGAAAACAACTATTTGGTTTAAGTAGCACCCTGCGTGGAAAATAGAGGCAGCTAGAAATGTTTAAGAGACGTACCATGACGCATTTGGATGACGGACAAATGTTTTAAGCGACATCACACCGTGTGATTAGTGGGAAGTCAAAATGATTCAAGTTACTTGTTAATAAAAATTAGAAACAAGAAAAACGCTTTAACTCATGTTGACTTAATCATTAGAGATAGGGTGACTGGTTTATGTCTCGGTTATTAATATGATGGTATGGTTCAAGTACATAATTTAATAAAAAATGCGAAATCCATGTCGTTTAATACACTGCCACTTTGGAAACAACATGAAAATAGAATTGTTTGAAACGCCAAAAAAGTGCTCCGATTTTAGTGAAACCGGCATCATTCGACGGAGAAAAATTCGCTGATTCCGAATATATATATAACTCAATATCGCCCAAAATGTCGCTTAAACCAAATAGCCCGTTACCCCTCGATATAATCTTTTATATTCGTATTCATTAGCTTTAAAAATTTAGAGAAATCACTTCCAATTTGGAAATGTTTTACGTAATCTAATTTTATATGATTTCTATAACCAGCTGCCTAAATATACCTACACTCTTCTTCAAAGCCTAAGTTAAACGTTTAACTGAACAGCAATAATATAGTCTCCATTAGTACTAATACCTTCACTAGCGTTCAACAAAGATACTGATTGACGTGCAGACTACAAAGTACAGTAGAACAGGACTCAAAGACGGACAAAGGTTCATACATCATTAACATCACCGACTACGGTAGAGAAATTTCCCTTTACAAATTCAGTATGCAACGAAAACCGATTAACTCATTCCTTGTCCTAGCCAAGATTGCACCTAGATAACAATGAACCTTAAAGGAAGTGCGTATCTTCAATTTGAATTTTAACCTTCTTTAAATAGAAGTCAATTTTGATTGGTGGCTTAATTGTCTCAAATTGAAACACCATACTCTCTCTGATTTAAATGTAGTTGAAGAGTTCATTCTTATTTCCTATTGAAGTGATAATAAGGAAAATAATTACACGATTTTAAACTATGAAGTTATTGGATTATAGTATGTATTTCAATAAAATTGATAAGGCGACGTTAGATGTTGGAAAGACATAAATCAGAGCCATTTATAAAATTAAACACAAAATGAAAAGCGAGACAGCACAAATCTATTTACATCAAACAGTTTCTAACAGACTGTCTGAAATAACAATTTAAATAAATAAAAGAAGTAACAGTCAATAAATAATTTCTAGTGTCAATAGTAAAATAAAAAATATTATTATAAAAACATAATAATATTTCAAGAATAACTACTGATACGTTAGAGATATTTAGTCAAAATAAAAATTGATGTCACCATTTTAAAATCACAAAAAAATCTATAGTAGTTCTCGTCAACGCGTCGCAACAGAAAATGAGTCAAAATGAAAGGAAGATTGAATTTGTAATGAATTTAAAAAAAAATCTCAATGACGTAATTATTCATGAATCAAAGAAAGTCTACGCATTACGCAATGGATGCGAAGTTCAACCTAAATGAAATTAAAAGTGTTTTAAACAAAAGGCATGTTGGCAATGGCTATGAATATAACGACATAATTCTGCACTTTATATTCCAAATAGACATATCACCTTTGTCGTTAAGTACCAAAGAAACTTTCGCTGTATACAAACAACTGGGCTTATAAATGGTCTATTAAACAATTTACTTCAGAATACAAATGGTCAAAAAATATAGAAATTGAGACGATGATATAAGTGTATTGATGGGTTTTAGAAAGCGATTTTGCGAAACCCTCCAACGGAGAACCGGAAATAAGCGAGGTATTCCAAATATTTCGGAACGAGTAATTATTTCTAAAGGATTTCCGAATACCATAAAAAAATTATGAAATAGTTAACTTACTCCATAATTTTATCAGACGGTAATATTAATGACAATAAATGAAATCGCTAATAAAAATGTAAGGATGCTAACTACAAAAATGCATACGACTCAATCAAGAATTAATAAAAACCAGCGACATCGATTAAAAATCACACCAAATTAAATTTTATTTTCACATCAAAAACCATGTAATAACAATTTAACAAACATAAATCATAACGGTTCAAACACCGCAAACTTTTCAATTTAATTTCATTCCCGCGCAAAAAGACCTACATACTAAAATTTTCGAAATACCTATAAAACGAACCTTAGAAATGACACCTAAATCTGTGACCATAATACCATGCCACCATAACACACATTTCCAATAAACCTGACAAATACCTGCTAAAATGCTTACCCCAATGTGGTATGTTTGTATTTCGTCATAGGCCTTACTTGTAGCGAAGACACCGAAGCTCAATGCGTGACATATGGAAATACGGGGAGGGGGAACACAAAATAAAACTCACGCTCATACAGTGATCTTTAGCAATTTGTGTTTAGCCATCGAGTAAGATGAAGGTTGTTGTGCTATTGTGTGCTGTGGCCGTCGCCGGGGCATTGCCCATGGCCAAGGAAGATGGAGCCGCCGAGAGGTTCCTATCAGCTCTCAAGGATTGTCTGGATACAGATACCTCTTTGTGCCTCAAGGTGTGTTGTGCAGTGAAGTGAAATGTGACAGTGTTTTGTGATGGGTTGGGATCCTCAGGGCTGTGCAGGATATCTTAATCGTGAATAGTTTTGATGTTAAACCTCAAGGACTTTGAAAAAAAATTCCGATTTTAGTGTTGCAGCTTGCAAAAAATACTCCTGATTTTTTTGTCAAGAGTTTGAGTAGAATCAAATTATTAATCTAGTGATTCGCAGAATTTAATTTCAACTTTGACACAAAATTGAACTTCGACACAGTTTTAAGTTTATCAATTGATTTTTCAAATTAACTTTATAGATTTATCATCAAAAATATATTCTAATCACAATTGGCACTTAAGGATCTCAGTCCATACTCAAATTAAAAATTATTTCCTAAATACCTCTGCAGTCGTTAAAACAAAAATACTAAGTATTCAATTTCTTTCGCAGGAAAAGGCAATGAGATTCACAGACAAACTCGCAGCATCATCAAGCCTGGAAGTCCTCGATGGCGTTAGCTTCAAGAACACTGGTGGAAGCCGCTCAGCTCGCAGCTACGAACCTCTTCCCGATGACCCCAAGGCCAGGGAACTGAAAGTTGAAGAGAGGATCATGGAAAACGTCGTGGACTTCCTCGACAGCCACGTCTTGCAGCTCAGAATGCCCAAAGCTTTGGAAGACGACAACACCCTCGATGAGGAAGGTATGTAGCTAATACATTTTTATAACTATAATGAACTTAAAAATCTAAAATACTTGAGTCTTTGCAAAGTTAACTTCTGGTAAAATGATACTTAACGAGTCAGTTTCGCAGTAAAGTAAGACACTAATGAGATGCTTTAAAAGTAGTACCCAAGTACGTAGCTAACTGCTTTAACTTGGAGTAAAAGTTTAGTGTCCGCGTAAATAACGACTCATTAATACCATTGCATGCTTTTAACCTAGAACATTTCTATTACCACGTACTCGCCGTTAGAAAAGTGTCTACTACGTACGACATAGAAAACTTAATTACAATTATGGTGCACGTACGAGACATTACCGTAATCTAAAACATTGATAGAAATATTTCTCTAAAACCAGAAAGTTCCAACGCAAATTACATAAAAAATGTAATGTTGAAAACATATTTAATCTCAAAACAAATATGAAGATGTAAGATAAAAGAATACAAGCTAACAATAAAAATATTAGTTACGGTATGAGCATTCAAAATCAGACGTGTAGCACAATGTATGAATATTTTCCCACGCACAGAGATAACATCAGCGAGCAATGTGTTAATTTGATACAGCAGTTTATGCACTTTCTTGAGACTTTGTTTGATGTCGATAATGAGATCAGTAGACTTGAAAGTAGGCTTCAAGATATGGATTACTATATCTCTAAAAACACTATAGATCGTTTTGCTTAAGAAGAATTTAAAGATGATTAAGTAAATTGTGAAGTAACACAAAATAATTCAGGGGAACATCACAAAAGAAACTTCACAAAATGCTTCCTGGATAATAAGAATTGTGATATTAATAAGAACAATAAGTCGTTAAATTTAACTCACGATTTTATCGCAGTTGAATGAGCATCGACTAGACTAACTATATTTGTCTAAGCTTTACATAGTCGGAGATAGTTCTAGTGCTTTGTCAATAGACGAAGCTTTTCATTCGCACTTAACCGCGAGAGAACGTCAAACAAAATTGTGTTTGCACTTTCATAAAATGTCATCAATAATACTTCTCATTAACTTGACCGGAACTTGAACAATCTTAGACCAAAAATTTAAATTCAAAACCGCATTTGAAATCTAAAAAGTGCATTATTCAAAGCAGTTTAGAAAAGCATCCTCGAAAATATGTCCGCAGACAAAAATAATTTCTAAAAATGTTTATTTCTAATCTCATAATCGTTTAAGTCGGAAATCAGCGTCGACTTCAACTTTCACTTTAGATTTCAAGTTTATTTTAAGTAGTAAATCAGCATACTCTTGAAATTTGCGAACACGCCCCTGTGACCTGCCGAAGATACTATGAAAAAAGTTAATACACCGATTTCATTTTATCTTCAACATTCAAAATCGTATTAAACTGTTTATTGAATTGGTCTGCAACAAATTGTAATGACATCATTTCCATAATCGATTCCAATTTAAATTAAAACATCGATTTTATCATCGGTTTTATTTTCCCACAAATCGATGGCTAGTTTTACATATTATACTCTCATGGTGAGATCGAATGACATAACACAATTATCACTCGGACTTCGTTTTCACTCCGACCCGTTTATTTATGTAAGAGCTCGCTAGACCAGTTTCTACGCACTTGATAAGTTCACTGTCTTCAGATTTCTATCTGCAAATCGGCGTGTAACTTTAAACCATTGATCTGTCTAAGCCTGTCACTAATTATGCAATAAGTCTTTTCATGTACTTGAGTGTCGGCTTCTAACCATGTGATATAGTATGTTATATCATCATTAATCTTAGCTTTACAACTGACTTTATAGCTTGCATTCAAATTGAAGTCTAAAAATAAATTAATGACCTCACAAGAATCTGAGAATATAGAGAGTATATCACATTCATAAATCAATTAACATTTTGCGAAAACGTTTACCAAAAATTCCGAGCCAACGAAAATTATGGTAATAACGCTCACACTTGACCTTTAGTTCGTGACATACATGCAGTGACTTTCTCAAAGAAATTATAATTTTATTCAACTATGAATGCCAAAAGTTGAGGCAGCTTTCTTTTAATTGTCAGTACTACGTTTACAAAGGTATAACACTTATATTATGTTGTGGGAAAGATTTTTTCTAAACAAGATTCTGTAGCGTTCGCTATGTGAAATTAAACGGTCTACAATTCCTTTGTTAGACGGATCAGTTTTTGATGTAATTAGTGACTTATGTGTGACTCTAACGGGATTTAGAGAGTCGTCATCGATTGGCTTATTCTGAGCTAGACGTACTAGATTATTTAGTTCTTTTTTGTTTGCTGTGAATTCTTTTGTTAAAATTAAAGTTTAGTTCTATGCATTGTTGACAGATTCTTTACATTTTTATTTAATTTCTTATACTCATGATCAATTATCTCAATTCCAGGCCGTGGCAAGAAGAAGAAGAAGCTGAAGAAGCTCCTCCCCATCCTCGCCCTCATCAAGCTGAAGCTCGCTGCCCTCATCCCTCTGTTCCTCGGTATCATCGCCTTCGCCGTCTTCAAGGCTTACCTCCTCGGTAAAATCGCTTTCATCGCCGCTGCCTTCGGAGCTCTCAAGAAACTCCTTGAATCCAAGAAAAGCAGTGGATGGTCTGAGCCCGCCCACGAAGAGAACCACGGCTGGGAAAGCAGCGGTGGTTGGGGCAGGTCCCAGGACGCCCAAAGCTTGGCTTACGGCGCCCATGTCAAGCAGGCGTGAGAGTAAATTATTAATTTATTTATTTTAGGTAAAGTTAACTTATTAAACTCGAATTAAATCTTCTTCTTGACTTCTTCTTGACTGCCTCATTGGTCGAGTGGTCGCAAGTGCGATTGCCGGGCAAGGGGTCTCGGGTTCGATTCCCGGGTCGGGCAAAGTATTACTGGGTTTTTAAAAATTCTCAGTAGTAGCACGGAGTCTGGAATTGTGCCCGGTATATGGCAATAGGCTCACCCCCTATTACATGGGACTCATAACATAAATAGTGAAAAGTGGGTGTTACATTGTACAGTGGCATAATGTGCACCTCTGCCTACCCCTTCGGGGATAAAAGGCGTGATGTTATGTTATGTTATGTTATGTTATGTAAATCTTCTTCTTTTCCCTTGTATATATTGACCACCGTTCGATACACATGCTAAGTTTTTTAATGTATATATCTTTTTTATTTTAAGTTTCTTAACGACTGATACTATTAGTCTCTTCCCATATTGTATATAAGTATTTTTATTTATTATGTTTAAGTATTGCTTCACTGTCAGTGGAGGTTTATAGTACATTTTATTATTTTAAGTTTTCAGTTCCAAAGATATTTTATATATTTACTTTAATAAATTCTATTTTATTTTTTTTTGTTTTTGTTTGATGTGTATGGGTATGTTACGAGTCATATTTATTACAAGACAACGTGTATTTAATGCGAAGAATGTTATCTGTTTGTTTGTTGCGATGTTTTAATTTATTTTACGATGGATCCTCGTAAAAGTTAAATAAAAACGACATTTATAAAAATATTAACTTGTTGTTTCTTTTTATTATTTTGTGCACTTCATTGAATGATCATAATTTTAATGATGATCATACTTTTAGTTACTGCGTTCTGTTACATTATTGTATTTAACAAAAATATTAATTTTGAAAAATCTGTTTGAATTACAACATTTTCTATATGCAAATCAAAATTTCTTCAAATATTTTACTTATGAAGAAGATTTTTAAAAACCTTTAAACAGGTGATATCATAAAGTACCAACATATCTTTATTGAGACTTAAATACAATACATAAAAGAATTTAATTGTTAACATAAAGCAAGGCTGCTTAATTAGCAATTGGATTATAAAATCCAGTAAGATTGTACATTTTTATGGATAAACGTTGTTGTTATAATATTTCAAACAAAACAACATCAGGAAAATCTAGATAAAGCATGATGAGTGATTGCACAATGGTTTGCAATTAAAGAAGCGTACGTCCGGCAGTGGATGAAATGAAAGAGGGCTAAAGATGAAAATGAGAATACTAGTATTACTGTGTCTGATTTTTCAACGGCAATAATACATAATTAAGATTTACTGCTGGAGATGGGTATCTCCAGCAGTAATAATAAGTCATTTGTAATAAAAGAAAGTGTCGTGGTGGCCCGGAGGTTTAAGACGCCTGCTTCTCATGCATGAGGGTGCGGATTCGAAACCTAAGAACGGCAAGTACCAATGTGACTTTTTCCGAGTTACATGTACCTACTTTCTAAGATTATTTAGACACCATGACAAATGGTGAAAGAAAAACATCGTCAGGAAGCCATATTTTCTAATTATAAGTTTGAAATCGCCAACCCGCATTGAGCAAGCATGGTGATTAAAGCTCAAACCTTCTCCATGTGAGATGAGGCTTTCAGCAGTGGGTATTTATAAGCTGTTGATGATGATGATGATATAAAAAAAAACATGATGTAATTGAAAAAGTATTTGTGCACCTGGGTGAATTAATTGACAAGTGAACAAAGGACTACTTGAGTCAACTCAATTCACCTAGGTGATATCACCTGGGTGAAATAATTCCCAGGTGAATTGAGGACTCCAAAAAGTCTACTTTGTTCACCTAGGTGAAATCACCCAGGTGAACAAAGTGGAATAAACCGAATATTTCACAACCTATTTCTCTGAAGTGTTTCACAGAGAGGCATTTGTAAAATACAATGTAAGCCTACTTTTAGGTACCCTACCAGAATTAGGGCGGTGCACCAGGCACAATTTCAGATATCGTACTATTATTTATTATTAAATTTGACAAAAAAGTCAAATAAGGATGGAAGCTTTTCCCATCCCAACTAAAGACCTCTTGGTTAGCAACTACACACGTGACTACACTTCTATAAAAGCAGCCTCCGTGCTCTGAGCTAGTAAAAAACTAACATTGAAATTAACAGCACTTTGAACCCAGAAGTACTCATTTGTTTAGTCTTTGCTAAAGTAATAGACCAATGATTACAAAACACACAATAGCTAATTAAAATTGATAGAAAGTGTAAAATATTACAAGTTATTACTTATTACATATTCTTCCAAATACTTTCTCAGATAAATTTTAATTATTATTAATTAGTGATCACGCCATAACTATGGGAATTTATTTATTATTTATGAATAATGGTGGGATTCTGTCCGTCATACAATGTAATTGAAACCACCGTTAATCGCTGTTATTGATCTATTGAAGTTCCTAATTAAGATGGAAGATATAATATTCTTATCTTTGTTGGAAAGATTTCTAGATGACAGCTCACACACGTGTGACTGCCAAGTAAGGGGGGAGCTTTGGTTTGATTATGTAGTTAGACAAAGTAATATGGTATTTTGTCGATGAAAACAAAAGCTTAGTAGGTAATAGCAGAGGTTCTGTTCAGTATATGGCAATAGGTCCATTCCCTATTACCTACATATAAGATTGATAGCTAGTGATCGACATGTTACCTACAATTTAAGTTTCCAATTAATTATAGAAAATTAAATTAACTTAAAAACTTAAAAAAATTAACTTTCTTAATTTTTGATTTATAGGAAGTCTGGGTGTAATACGTCTAGTGTCACACAGTAAGAGAACCTGTTCTAATTCTAACCTGATACTCGAAACAATAAACGATATGCTATCTAGCACATACATAAATATTGTCATGTCTAAAAATGAATACCGTGTTAGGGGTCTATCTATAGATATATAATTACATATAAAAATGGGACCCGTTTTCCGTTGTCACGCCATAACTTGAGAACTGCTACACCGATTTGGCTGATTTTTTTTGTTGTGTTTATTATTGCCTGAAGAAGGTTCTTATGGCAGAAAAAGTTCCTGAAAATCCTACGGGAACGGGAGAAAACGGGATAGCGCGTACGAAGTCGCGGACAAATGCTAGTTCACAATAGATTACCAAATGATCGTATCACGTACCTCTTTCGCTTCATCTACATTGATCAAGTTCTTGTTTGTCATTAATAATGTTATCCTAATATGAACTTTGTAGCTTCCCTCAATACGCAACACTACATTCTACAGTCAGACTGCACTTAAAGCCGGATGTGACGTGTATACATATACACCATGCAACTTATTTACTTAACTAATGCAGTATTCTGAACTTTAACATGTTTAATAATTTCTAGAAGAAAAATGCACGAATGGTATAGAGACTGGATAGCCAATTATGGCTCATATACTAGTTTGTAGGAAGGTCAGAAAAAAGAAAAACACTTTTGGAATAACTCCTCTTTTTATTGCATGTTTATGTAAGTTACATATTTAAAAAAAATATGCAACAAAATCGAAATTGTACTCACGTACATTTCAGTTCTCAATCAAAACTCTTAAAACATCGTGTGTTCAATAGGGTAGTTTCCTAAATTTTATTTCAATGTCCGTCTGGTAGATTATTTTAAAACATTAGACACGTATTTTTTCTTTTCTCATAAAATTAAATGCTTTTGACGATATATTGATTTGAAATGTTGTGTGACGTCACAGCGTGCCACATTTTGTAGCACGTTATGACGTAACGACGTCCCACTCCTAAACTAGCGCAATTTAATCTAAGTATTGCAACTTAATACGAGAAAATAAAAAAAATATATGTGTCTAATATTTTTTCATTATCTAACTGACCTAATTAGATTTTTAATTTTGATACCCTGGTAACTACCCAATTCCTTACTTTTATGAAAATAAAACTTGTATTTTACCATCACCATAAAAAATAATAGAAATGACGAATCCCTCAACAAACCACACAGGCGCTCCCAGAATAGGGCCGCAAACACACGTTTAGGATGTTTGTGTGGAAAGTAATACGGATGTGTTTTGCTTGTAGAAATCCTTAGCTTTTCACACGTATCTAGAATAAATTGCTTTACCGTTTGTGGTCTAATAACTTCTTCACTTCATATTATTCCCACAGCATTATTTCTTGCAACACTAACGCCTTCAAATAACATCACTTCATGTTTTGCCGGAAGAATTTCACCTGTAATCTTATATTATGAGTCTCATTCATGCAATGTCAATCCTATAAGCATGTTACCAAAAATAGGAGACCATGTTGCAATTAAAACTGGATTCATGTTAGTGCCTAATTTATTTTAATCTTTGAAAATTACGTGCATTAATTCCGTCACGTTTTTTTTTTTGGTTATAAAAACGTTGTCCCACACTAGGATTTTCTCGAATGTCTTGGGTGCGTTTACAAACATACAAATTTACATAGACATGACACCCAGACCCGAAACAAAAATTTGTGGATCACACAAAGAGTTATTCCGTGCGGGAATCGAAAACACAACACTGCGTGGTAGCTGGTTGCCCAGCCACCGCACT
The DNA here is from genome assembly GCA_902850265.1 of Spodoptera littoralis. NCBI lineage: Eukaryota > Metazoa > Arthropoda > Insecta > Lepidoptera > Noctuidae > Spodoptera > Spodoptera littoralis. Next base: position 11,528,981 of record LR824554.2, on the reverse strand, counting down.
AATAGAGGTCGTAAAAGAATAGTACGATTTTGTATAGAGTAGTTAATTTTTTCTGAGTCTAAAATAAAACTCCTTCACCTCAAGAAATGTCGTACGGCTCGAAAAATTAATAATGGGTATAAGAACCCAGACTGCCTCACTTGCTGAGTGGTCGCAAGTGCGACTGCCGGGCAAGGGGTCTCGGGTTCGATTCCCGGGTCGGGCAAAATATGTATTACTGGGTTTTTCAAAAAAAATCTCAGTAGTAGCACGGAGTCTGGAATTGTGCCCGGTATATGGCAATAGGCTCACCCCCTATTACATGGGACTCATAACATAAATAGTGAAAAGTGGGTGTTACATTGTACAGTGGCATAATGTGCACCTCTGCCTACCCCTTCGGGGATAAAAGGCGTGATGTTACGTTTACGATGTTACGGGTATAAGAACCAAAATAGCGACGGAAAATTAAAGCTATGCATCGATCGCAAACTCATTGCGTCACTTAATGATGTCCATGTACCATTTTATTTCATCACACTTATGTAAGTATAGCATTAATAAGTTTAAGTTATTTAATAAAACATTAATGAATACTGACCAGCCTCAACGCATAACACGGTGTATAATTTAGTTTACAAAATTAATTTAATATTGTTTTAGATTAATAGAACTAGATTAATAATACTTTTATATAATTCTAGTGTCAACCGGAAAATCAGCTGATTTCCTATACTTGTGTATTACATAAAAATGTAGAATGAATGGGAGTTTTATGTATGTATGTGTTATGTGATTAACCGGCTCGGTCGTCAAGTACTGGTCACTATGAATTCTAAGTAGGTACGTATAGGCTTGCAGTACGTATCTCCAAGTGAAGTACTTACAGGTCATTCTTTAGTTTACTTCAATGTTATAACATCATATCATCACGCCTTTTATCCCCGAAGTGATAGGCAGATGTGCAACATTACGGCACTTCATGCCACTGTACAATGTAACTCGCACTTTTCACTATTAATGTAATGAGTACCGTGTAATAGGGGGTGAATCTATTGCCATATACCGGGCATGTTTACAGACGCCGTGATACTATTAAGATTTTTGAAAAACACAGTAATACTTTACCTGACCCGGGAATCGAACCCGAGACCCCTTGCTTGGCAGTCACACTTGCGACCACTCGGCCAGTGAGGCAGTCTTTGATGTCGTCAACTTCAAAAGCGAGTAAAAGTTCATTGCTAAACTGTGAATTACATTCCAAGTCGTAAACTTTTTAAAACTTCTGCTTAGGCGGGTTTGCTATTATATTCACGGCAGGCGGACTGAAGATCACATCAACAACCTATTGATTTATTTGTTTATTTAATAACATAGGATCTCCAACACAAAATGTGCACTGCACCTACATGCCATGAAAATCGTACAAAATTTTAGATTAGGTAAGTACCTACACTCTTTCAATTAAAGGAAATCACAGCATGCATTATAAGTGGTCACTGCTGACCAAAGGCCTCATCTAACACGGAGAAGGTTTGAGCATTAATCGCCACGCTTGCTCTATGCGGATTGGCGATTTCAAACTTATAATTAGAAATAATAAACCCAGAAAACCAGACACCGGAATCGAACTTGAGACCCCTTGCCCGGCAGTCAGTTAGTATTTCTGTATTATACTAGGATTATATGCTACAACATCACGCTATGTAATTAGGAACAAGGTTCAAAGGTGAAATCGCATTTAGGAACTAGTATTGTATATATTTTAAGCTAAGGTTTCATAAAATTATTAATAATCCAGCTTTCACTATTAATAGAAATATAATTTATGACTTTAATAATCCTATATAATTATACAAACCGATACATATAACTACATATATACATATTTATATATATGTATTTAATATCGGCTTTAATTAAGTTTATTAAGATATTAGAAATTCAGAAAGCGGTCAGATTTTCGACTTTCTGTGCATTTTAGTGTTATCTGTAAAATTTCGTGGGTGATCAAATATTCTGACGGCTTAAAAGCGGCTTTCTGATATCTGTAGTGTTAAATAATATCGTCTAGACTAGTATTATTACTATAGTGCTAACTTTGCTAGTCTAGTAGCTGCCGAAACTGAACCTTTTTTAGTAGATGACGAGGGGAAACCTTCAAAACGCGCCCAACTTTTTGGGGAATAAGATTAGGGAGTGTGGAATTTGTACCTCACCGAAACGACCACGGTTGCCACCCTTAGCACCTGTAAGGGGCACCAGTTCCTCTAATAGACCTGTTCCAGAGCATTCACAGTGCAACGCCTCTTATAGAACATCCCTAGGGAAACGTGCATGTTCCTTGATCATCACTTTGCTTGGCAGCACATGACCATTATGCTACCGTCTCAAGATCTAAGAGCAAAGTAATACTTAGTATTGGTAAAGTTGAATTTAGCTCTTAATAAGCTTTTTTATCTTTTTTTCTATTGATCCCCAAGTGGTCATCGGTGACCCCTCTCCACTAACTACATTATAGACGTTTTTTCCGATGCTTAGAGACTACTTTTGTATGAACTTTAGGGGATGATATTTCAACAGGTTAAATTAACAGAGATTTCTTTCAAAATGAAAAAATGTAAGCAGTTCACCACCGTACTAGGGTTATCAAATAGTTTCTTAACCCAGTCAGGGCCGTCTGAGATTTTTATTCTTTGAATTAGACTTTTATTTAAGCATTTTAAACATCTCATCCCTGAAACGAAATTCAGTGACCTCCACTGAATAGCAACAGGCTCACCCCCTATTACATGAAACTCAACAACATAACTTTTTAAAAGTACACCTTAGTTTACATAACTGCATATAAATATTAAATACATACACATTCATATTTAATAAGTCTCCATACATGTATGCAAAATATAGTGCTAATGAATACAATACAGTACTGAAATAAAACATGAAACTTCAAACTATTATAACTACAAAATATTCGACGCTCATCACGTATTCATGTATGTCATCGTTACAAAACTTCGGTATACGAGTTCATTTCCGCCGCGAGCACAGTCAGGTGGTACCCATAGGTGCGGCTCGCGAAAGTGGCCGCGCCTCAATTTTAATGCCGAAACACACTATATGAAAATGTTATTCGAGTTTTGCATTAAATCTGTTTTAAATTTTGCCTACCATGTCTGTGCTGTTTTATAAAATCTTGGAATTTATTTATTTTTTACGAAGATTTTTTTATTAAAGTTATTAGACCAACTATTGGGATGGATATCAGAAAATGCGTAATGGTGTAATAAAATCGAAAATCGAAATTAAATATGACATAAATATCTATAAAATTATTCAGTGAAAGTCTAAATCTAGCTCATAACAATAATTTATTCACCACACGATTAGGATAATATTTAAAATAAAAAAATGTGTAATCTTATCGATTGATTTTCTACTCAAGGTCGAACTACTACTAATAGAATTTTAAATTGCAAAATACTTTCTTTTTATCACCAACACAGATTCAAAATAAGCAAAGGAATCTATCATTTTCGTGCGAATATACTAACAGCGATCTTAGTTCATATTTTTTATAATTAGTTTGTGATATTTGAAATAAAATTTCTAACGTAATCATTTTGAAACTAATGTCGAAGTTACTACTAAAAGCTTATTAAAATTAGTATATTTCCTGTAGTCACTGGAAAAATGTATCATAAAAAGGGTAAAGATTATCAATAAAATAAATTGTATACAAAATTATTTTTATCTCAATACCAAATTTCACAGTCATATTATTCGAATTATTCGAACACCTCACTAAAAAATTCATCCAGTGTGTACCGAGACTACAAGGTACCGTTGGTTTTCAAGGTCGGGCTTCAGAGGCGGTCACAAGTGCGTCTGACTCACAGCACTTTCATCTGATAGCTCGGTTAGGTAAGGATGGACAGGAGATGTATTACGTGACTCCGTCAATAGGATTCCTTCGATACTAGGTCAATTATTCTACTATACACATTTTTGCTTGAAAGTGAATCTGATTTTGGAATTTTGCTTTTCTATTGGGTATCATATTTAAGGCTTGATTTAAATTTTGATATGACGGGTTGTGTCTGACTGGTTTATTAATTAGACTTGAGTCCCCTAATCTGATACTTTGGTTAGATTAGGTTGTTGGATACCTTCGCTCCTAGGTCAATTATTACATTCATGGATCGTCTCTTTTTATTTTTGTTTGAAAATGAATCTGATTTTGGTTTTTTATATTTTTTGGACCTTATTGCTATTTTTGGGAGTCCAAAATGTCCAAAAGTTTAGATTAGTCTAACACCTTATGACTTATATATTTTTAAATAAGTAATTCAACTTAACTTAAATCCTGTTTTCATGATGGTAAAAAATCTTCACCACAGTCGTGGCACCATGGTGAAAATTTTAGATTGACGAAGAGATATAAATGTATCACCAGCCTTTTTGAGTGTTGCGGAGAACCTAACGGGTTACCGGGGCTCCGGCTCGACGTGCAGGAGAAGGAACGGGGTGGTTTTTAGTCAGTAAGAGTCTGACACTTCCTCCCGCCTCACCCAGGCGGCAGCAGTCATTCGATGAATTTCCCCCTTAAAATAAGGTCTATAATGAAGTAAGTGGACAGCGGTGACCGATGTACTCAAAAACATCAGAAATTAAACTTGATACTCCTTTCTCAGCAGATAAACATATGAACACATGATCACCGAGCCTATCATTATAAAACAACTATAATTTGATGTTTTTTTTTTTCAATATAGAATATAAATAATAAATATTATATTTAACACACATCGCGGTTTGTCACAGCAATCACCCACGAAATACATAAGTGCCGTCACAGCATCGAATTATGTAGAAAGTGAGGCTATTGCCAGTATTGGTTGTAAGGGCATCGGCATACATTGCTGACCTCTTTGCTTAGTGCTGTATGTTATGGACTTCTTGGGTGTTCTATTAATACATGAGTGAAAATTTTACTCCCATAGATCGTCACGTCTTTTTAACTCAGATGGGGTAAAACTTCTTTATATGTTCTGTGGGGTTAATTACATTACTATAGTCCACTTTTTACTGGTTACTTTTTGAATTACACGTTATATGGGTTAGGTCTATTGCCATATTATTGTATAATATAACAAAACGCCTTTTATCCCTGAAGCGGTAGGCAAAGGTGCACATTACGGTACTTAATGTCACTGTGCAATGTAACACGCACTTCTCACTATTTATGTTATGAATCCAGTGTAATAGGGGGTGAGCCTATTGCCATATACCGGCCGTGCGACTACTCGGCCTACGAGGCAGTAAAATTATTATGCTGTCATAATTTCAAATACCTTGCTATAAATACCGAAACAATTCTAACATTCCCTTAACATTGCCTTACTAAGAGAATTTAATCTATATAAGGCAAAATCATTTTCCAAAGATAAACTAAAAATATATATTTCCCTATAGACCCTAGAATTGCAGAGGTTCATGAGACTTATTACTTTCGCATCATTCATTCACTCTCACATCATTTTGTCATTTAATTTTAGTATAGGTTCATGTCTTTTAATAGATAATAGTTTTTCTAATGCACAACACGCCTATGTCTATCCTTTCTATGTTTAACAACCATGATATCATGTAATGTCTGTATTGATAGGTCATTTATACCTCTATATTACTTTGAAAATTCACGCGCTATTATATGCGTGAGTCGCGGAGAACCTAATGGGTAACCGGGGCTCCGGCTCGACGTGCAGGAGAAGGAACGGGGTGGTTTTTAGTCAGTAAGAGTCTGACACTCCCTTCCGCCTCACCCAGGCGGGAGCAGTAATTCGATGATTTTCCCACCCTTAAAAAAAAATTATTTGCGTGAAGTTTAACAAAATGAAAGAATTGTTCAAAAGTATCGAATGCTGTATCAGTCCAAGTAATTTATCCATTAGATATCAAAAAATATAAGGATGGACATTCTTTATTTTGGAGCAAGTACCTCGCTTTAATGATAGAATAATGATTCTATTTTGACGTTTCAAAAGTGCATGTTGAAATAATAACATTCTTTGATTTTTTTAAAGATACAAGATATTTTCGATTATTGTATCAAATACATACATAATTATTACACTATACTCCTACGCTTTACGCATAAGATTGTGTCAATGAAATAAATGAAATATCGTCACTTAAATGAACCAAGACATATTTGATTAAGAAGTTTTATAGGCTTGAATTCTCATAAAAATGTCGTGGTACATAAGACAAGCATTCTAAGAATTGTATATAGGAATGCGTAGGTACATAACTGTATGACATATGATAATAGAAAGTGTCCCAAATAGTTTCCCCAGTGGTAACATGGGAGCGTCACTTTGCACTACAAATTATATTACCTTAAAACTGGTCGGAGATCCTTTGTAGTTTTGAAAGGGAATTGAGAAAGAAGAATCTTTTCAAAGTCAAAGCATTTATTTCAAATTAAACCATATTTTGGTACTTTTGAAACGTCAACAAATACAAAATAAATAATAGTCTATCAATCAGTCCGTCAGTGAAGCTAGGTGAAGCTAGGTGCTCATTCCAAAATATAGATTCGAATGGAGAAGAACGAGCAAGAAACTCCATTCGTTACTCTTTTTAAAAAAGTATGTTCTGTAAAAGTAGGTGTGTTAATTGGATAACCAAACTATTTAGTTACAGTCGTGGGTTTGAACACTGAGTTGAGTATTAAAGATTACGTTTGTCATTAAGAAGTTTCAAAATTTAATTTGATGTATAAATGAAAGACTCATGCAGAGTCATAGAGGTGTAACTCAAGGCAATATACTGGGTCCAATGCAGTACTTAGAGGATACAAATGCTAATTTTAATTGATTAACACTAAATTAAACATAATTTAAGTATTATTAATATTATATTCTCATTATACGGTTCCAAAGTTACAATATTAATTTGAACCTTCACTTGAATAGATTCAATTTTTTTTATTTATTGACGTTCAAACGTGCATTCCTGGTCTAATTGAAATAAATGATTTTGTCTTTGACTTTGAACTAAAATTGATTAAAAGTGAAATAATAAAATATATCTTTAGTTATGATTCTTTAGTCAATCTAACCGCTCTTTACAAAATATAGAATCTTCAAAGAAAATCGTACAAGAAACTGAACCGTCATACCAGAAACATGCTGATCATCCATACAATAATGAGAGTCATACAAAATGTGTGTAAGAAATGCGACTACTCGTAACTAGTAGAATACGTGCAGTGACACTGGATGAGGCCAGAATTAACATGTTAAACAGGTTCGAGCTGAGGTCGGCCTCAAATGTCACCAACGGCATCTCGTGTTAGTTCTTCAATTCTGTTTAATACCGTAACCTCTATAAGCCTACATTATACACACATTCCTAATTCCTAAGACAGCATCTGAAGCTATGCCAATTTATCTACTATCTTTATTCCATTTTCAACCATTTTCGTCATGTAGTAGTGGTGAGATTGGGTTGGAGTATACACGGGCGGCTGTCAGTACCTACTTATAAAGGGCAAATATTAGTATAAGGCACACACTCTCTGTCAATAGAAATACTAAGTGATGTTAATTAGGTTTTTAGCGAGTTGTAATTAACAACTTTTTATTCTCAGTAGGCGTAAGGGAAGTTCGAGTAAGGTGTGAACTAGATAGGTACAATTAAAAGACCTGAGTAGTCTCTTAAAGACTGTCTTGGTGGTCGAGTGGGCGCAATTCGACTGCTGGGCAAGGGGTTCGATATCCGGGTCGGGCAAATTATTACTGATTTTATAAAAAAAATCTCAGTAGACAACACGGAGTTTGGAATTGTACCCGGTATATGACAATAGGCTCACCCCCTATTACATGGGACTCATATCATAAATAGTGAAAAGTGGGTGTTACATTGTTCAGTGGCATAAAGTGCCGCTATGTGCACCTCTGTCTTCCTCTTCGGGGATAAAAAGGCGTGATTTATGTTACATTTCTTAAAGTTTTGGACCAACGCTATAGTCTTAATGCAGACAATGTATACTGTGATATATATAGATTATAAAAAGCAGCTTAATACAGATTATTATCAAGCGACAGATGTGGAATATTTTGGAGGAAATCTTTATAATAAATCGTAATAATGAAGCTCACATAATTTTATGTTCTATGATTGACAATTATAATATAAGCTAATGAACATCAGACCCCAGGTTTGTTGGTCATGTAAGAGTCTTGAGGCATCATTTGGAATGTATAGTCCTTAACCGTTATGACCTACTGAGTAAATATCGAAAGTAAGAGTAAATTACTATTGAGTCAGGCGTAAAGAATGAAAGAATTAAACAATTTCCTATTTATAAGTATCTACATTTAGATACACACAAAGTACCTAAAAATAAACACAACCGCAAATCAATAGAAATCGACATGTTTAATTTAGTAACTGAAGACTTTATAAACCGCAACACATAGACAGAAAACAGTTTCTCTAAACAAACTCGAATCATAAAACTGAAACATCCATAATCATAATCAATCAACATCCAAGCTTACCGTTTACTACACAACTCATTCACATCACGACACACATTCAAACATCCATACACATACAACTCTTAGTGTCTGGTGTCACGACTTTTTCCCCCAAGTCTCATACACTCTTGAATTTAAGAAATACTTCACTCGTATGTATGTATGGATGTCTGTATGTATGTACTTTCACTTACAGTTACATCACCGGCACATTTCGTACACTTGAGCCCAATTATTTAATCGTTTTATAATAATTGTGACCTAGACATACTGTTGCTATGCCTCTTTTTAATTGTTGTTTTGTTTTTTAAAACAACGGTTCTTTTTGTGTTTGGAACACGTTCTTTTTTCTAACGGTTTTTGGTTTTGAATTATTGTTATTACTTTTTTGTGTGGTTTGTTGTTATTTTTTAAGTTTAGAATTTTTGTTATGGAAATTGATGGCCAGTTCCTTTTTGTTATGCAATGTAACGTAACACATTTATGAGTTATTTATTTATGAATAATATTGAACAAAAATGTATTCATATCACAAAATTGACTCGCGTAACTCAATAGTTGATCACTAATCTTATTAATTTTTATCACCACATTCGTTTGCAAAATATCAATTAATATTAATTCTAAATTCTAAAAAGAAAGTGAATGTTTTGTAATATTTTTTGATTAAAGACACAAAATTTTCACTATATTTTTGATTTCAGTTTGAACAAAACTCCGAGCGGTCAGCACGACTCCGATGCACGTATGAAAATAATAAAAAAGTATGTTATCAAAAAGAAATTAGAATACGAAAAAAGTAGAAAATTCGTAAATCTATGGGCGGCGAAGAAACGACATAAACTTTCGGTGCCCGGTCTCTAAGCTTTCCGGTTTCCGATACGACCTCGAAAACTAAAGTATTAAAAAAATAGCTACATATCAAATAAGATAGAGTTCATGTGAGAGAGAACAATGAATTTCACTTAAAACAATATTACACTAGAACATTATAAAACAAAACGTTACAACGTGTTTTTAGAAATTACGACATTCATTTTCACCTCATCTTATGGACGTACGAAAAATCAAATAATCACACTTTTTCTTTCGTTTTAATTTACACTGCTCATAACGTATGAATGCGTATTTTAGATGTCGTAAACGCAAACTTCGCTTTCTAACATCCAATATTTATTTTTCTACTTATCCTGCGTCTGAGCTTAAACGATCTACGGTCGATCAGTTAGCACACGACTTCAAACAGCGCGCACACACTTTACGTCATATTGTCAAAAAATTGTAGTGGGGAGGCGAAGGATAAAATCCATCAGTTTTTTGGGAAATCATCATAAGTTTGCCAACGTTGGCACTTGCAGTACAAGCATCCAGTGAAGTTGCAGTTACAACATTTAAATATGTGGAAGAAAATAGCTTTGTTAGCCATTCTGGCTTCAGTGAAGTGTAACCCAGTGCAAGAGAATGGTGTTGCGGAAAATTTAGTGGGTGCTGTCAAAGAGTGCATTGAAACGGATACGTCGTTATGTCTGAAGGTGAATATTGTGGATACCAAGTGATGTGCAGTGTCAGTGAACAGAATACCAAATGCGTTCAGTCGTAGTACGGACGACGCTCATTGCATTTTCAGTAAAAACCATTAACGTAACGAGTGACTACTCACTGTGGATTTTTGTTCAATCATTTATTTGCCATTCATCAGTTTACTGAAGACTGTGTTTTGTGATTACAGTATTTATCGCAACTCAGTTCCATGCCAAGTGCCGAAAATAACTTAAATGACGCCCATAGTTCAAATCTATTTCAATTATTCAAGATTTAAATCATAAAACCACTCAAAATATTAAAATAAGTGTAGAATCCATTCATAAAAATCCCAATCTTCAAAAATAGCCATTCAATAAATCAAATCACTAAATAAAAATCATTATCCACAGGAAAAAGCCCTGAAATTCACCGACAGGCTGTCCATCTTGAAAGACTTGGACATCTTCGAGGGTATCAGCCTGGTGAATACTGGATCAGCTAGGTCAGCTCGTAGCTACGAGCCTTTGGCTGAAGAACCTAAAGCCAGGGAACTTCAGATCGACGAGAGAATCGCTGACAACGTTGGAGACTTCTTAGAAAACCACGTACTGCAGTTGCGTCTGTCTTCTCCTGATGAGGAATCCCGTGGTCTTGATGAGGAAGGTAAGAAGAAATTAAAATCATATACAAATATTCCTTTAACTCACAAGGGTCTAAAGCTTACATAAACCCAAAACTGCCATTAGCAAGGCAATAAACAAATCCATTGTCACAACGAGAAACTTTACCGCTAAAGTGCCAAACGAGTTTCAAACAATGCATTGAAACCTAGGTACCTCACAGCTTTCTCTTTTACACATATTTACATACACAGTTGTCAGACAAAGCCCTTTACGGTGTACCATAAGGTGCTAAAAGAAATGTTTTGTATTGACAGTTTCACGCATGATTATAAGATTTATTTTTACCGCATTCTCTTCTAACAGTACATTGTGAATGTGTCGTAACATTCTTATATCCAATCTCTCAAACGATTACAACATCATCGAATTAATCATTCATTTTATTCAAAGCATAATATTCAAATAAGATATCTTGGATATCTTTTTCATAAACAGCTCCTTAATTTGAATTCAGCTAAAAATGCAAAGCAAAAAAAAAGCGAACGGAACATAAGAGTAATAAGCGTCTATTAAACTGACTCAGACTGGACGTACTATTTTTAGAAAATTTGTGATTTTACATATATGATGCAACATTCTTCGACAATATTCAATTACTTCCATTACTGGTACCCTGGTAACTTGGAATGGCTATAGAGAACTGCAACTAATATTTCCTTCTTATTTCCAGCCCGTGGCAAGAAGAAGAAGAAGATCAAGAAGCTGTTGCCCCTCCTCCTCCTCTTGAAACTTAAGATGGCCGCCCTCATCCCTCTGTTCCTCGGAATCATCGCTTTCGTCGCTGTCAAGGCTGTATTCTTGGGCAAGATCGCTTTCGCTATGAGCGCCTTCAGTCTGATCAGGAAACTCTTAGCCAAGAAGGGAGGATCTTCTGGCGGTATCTCGTATGCTGCTCCTCAGCATCATGATGAGCACCCTGGATACTCCTACGAGCCTGCCAGCCAAGGCTGGAGCAGGTCGATGGACGGTGCCTCAATGGCGTACGCTGGACAAATCAGCAACTGAACTGATATAGAATGAATGTGTATTAATTTATTTGTGTGAATGTGTGCTATTTATTCATGATTGTTGAAGCCATGTACAAGTACCTCAGTCTTAATTTATTTATTTAAATAAATATTTATGTTCAATTTTATTTCATTTGTTTTGTTTTATCGATCCCTTAATAAAACATATTAATACATGTGTTTCCCTTTACTACTACGGAACAGTTTCAATACCTTTACATTTTACTATCAAACAAATAGTTATTCAATGTCTAGGAAAATATACATCACTATTGAGTAACGTTCTGATCACTAAATGGTTCTTTCAAACACTCAGTGCAAGCAAACTGCTGATTATCTCACTTTCTGTTGTTCTAAATGCTGGTCGCAAGTTACATTGCATACAGAATCTAAAAAAATCAATACTATCACAGAGTACTAAGAAAACTTACGAGTTCTATTAGCTTTATATAAATTGACCGACTGATTGAAGATGACATTAATAAAAAAGAAAAAAATACATCGTGAACTAAAAATATGTAGCTATAAGCAACAAAATGGCTAATTAGACAAAGCTAGCTATACCAATCACTTGACATTGTGGTATCTAGAACCCAATGCTTACAATATTTTCTCTTAACATAGATAGAAAAGGTACACAATAAATTACATTCCTAGTTATAAAAATTCTATTGTAATAAGATTAATAATAAAAGGTTAAAAGTATCTCCTCCAGTGTAGGTGTCTATGGGTCACACCGACCACGTACACCATCTACCATGCCTGGATGATCAAGCTTTTCTCGGTGTTTTTTTTTCAGTAAACGAAATTTTTCAAAAAAGTAACAGCTGTATCAATTTATAGCCCCTGGAACCCGCTTAAATACAAAATTTAAAGGAAACCATTGTAACCGTTTCCGAGATTTTTGATACATGTATGTATATAATAGTTACTGGTTTAAAGGTATTACATAGATTACAAAATATAAATAAATAGAGTAACTTTTATTTTTCATTAACATTATTGGTATAAAATAGCATTAGATCATAGGATTCACACAAGTATAGTAACAATGATGAAACAAAGGGTGATACATTCTTCTAAAGTATGTTTACATACAACATTTTACACACACTACTTACACATTTTATGATATTATAATATCTGTAAGTCCTTGAATATTAAACCCTAATATGAAATGGAAGATTTTTAGATCAAAAATTGTATGAAAGAAAATGTTCTAAGTAGATTTCAAGGAATACGACGCGTTTTCTGATACTCGAACCATATAATTTTTGTAAAGTACTATAAAGCGGTGTTCAGTGCCTAGTATAACGCATTAGTTTCATCCTGTTTCATAAATCTTGATATATAATACTAGCGGTTTCCCACGACTTCGTCCGCGTATAATAATGACTTTTTTCTTTTTTTTTCTCCTATTAAATATAGCCCATGGTCATCATCGATGATGTAGGATTCCAACGGTAAAATATGTAATTTTTGAAATCGGTCCGATAGTTTCGGAGGAGATTCCATTCAAACAAACAAACAAACAAAAAATCAAAATTTCCTCTTTATACTATTAGTGTAGATGTAGATAAAATACGAAAGTTAATGTTTATTTCTTTGTAACTTCTTTATAACGGCTGAAGGGATCCGGCTGAAATTTGGAAATAAAGCCTACCTTGTATACCATGGGAATGAAGGCGAACTCCCTGGCAAAAACTAGTCTTATTATAATTAAACTGTAAAGATACCATGATAAAATCAATCAAAAAATCAATGAGACTTATGTTTAAAGGGCCCGTTACGTGAGAGTAGTCAAAGGCATGGAATCTTATGCTGTGGTATACATTAGGGTTAAAGTTACAAACAAAATCATTTATTTCAATTAGACCAGGAAGGCACTTTCGAACGACAATAAAAAAATAAGCTATTTGCTCATTCCAAGGTGTGGATTCATTCTATGGAGATGAACGAGCAAGAAACTCCATAGGTTACTCTTTTTCAATCAGGTGGAGAAGACTTATGTCAACAGAGGACCTCAAAAAGCTGATGATGATGATAAAATGAGAATACAATACTTTTTTTTAAGGGGGGAAAATCATCGAATGACTACTCCCGCCTGGGTGAGGCGGGAGGGAGTGTCAGACTAGTACTGACTAAAAACTACCCCGTTCTTTCTCCTGCACATCGAGTCGGAGCCCCGGTTACCCGTTAGGTTCTCTGCGACAAGAATACAGATACTAAAGTAATATTTTTGGATATTTAATTACTGTCTGACTGCCTCGTTGGCCGAGTGGTCGCAATTGCGACTGCCGAGCAAGGGGTCTCGGGTTCGATTCCCGGGTCGGGCAAAGTATTACTGGGTTTTTAAAAATTCTCAGTAGTAGCACGGAGTCTGGAACTGTGCCCGGTATATGGCAATAGGCTCACCCCCTATTACATGGGACTCATAACATAAATAGTGAAAAGTGGGTGTTACATTGTACAGTGGTATAATGTGCACCTCTGCCTACCCCTTTGAGGATAAAAGGCGTGATGTTATGTTATGTTATGTTAATTACTGTCTATGTCAGTATTCTTGTTTATAACTTATACTTTATACTTAAGTACCATGCCTAACAAATGAGAAGAATTATTGCTAAGTTCATAATATTTTTGTTTATACTCACGCTTTGTATAAATTTAGTCTATTTATGTTTTCAACCCTTTCAAGGGTAAAGATTATAAACCATTTAGTGTGTAGAAGAGACTGGTAGTCCAGTAGTGCTCTATCACAGGCCGTTGATGTACTTAGATAAAACAAATTGACTAGAAAACTTAATTTGGGTTTTATTCTATGAGTAGTATGTTTACTATATTGTAATTTGAATATATAACTTATGCAACCGTCTTAAGTATTAAATACAAATTGTTAGTGGCTAAAGTAATATCAGTAAGTAGAATAAATAGCAGGATCGCCATTGCCATTGTCCATAGCAAATGTATACGGCTCAACATAGACCACGTTCAATTGATGAAAATACTAACACAAAATAACAAACCTGCTATCATAAAAAAGACTATAATCGACTATTAAAAACCAAATTTGAGCAAAATTTTTATCATTGCTATGGATTTAATTAATATGGACCACGACAAATTAAATGAAATAGCCTTGAGCAATTAAGTAACAATAAACAAGTGCAAATTAAAACCCATAATTCTCTAAAACTGTGCAATAAAAAGGTAAATAAAAGTATCAACAACACAAATACTTAATTTATGTAAACGAGCACCTGTAGTAAAACAAATTTATCAACATAGATCATACAACAAAGCATCTGAAGAAAGATCTCACGATTTAACATAAACACGAGTTCTTAGCGAAGTTTCTCATAGAACCGTCCATTCCTACAAAACTCCAGGAATCCGGAGAAAGTGCCGGAACATACAATATTTCACTCAAACAACATAGACCTTCCTACAAAACGAAGATGAAAAAATCGAACGTGAATTCCAAATATACATAAATATTAATGAAAATAAAGTGTGCCACGCACTTTTGCATAGTGTCGTCTAGTTTCCATATAGAAGAGATGACATTAAAATGTTAATTCTATAAAATTTCGAGTGGGGGGACTTTGGATAAAAAATAGTGATCCCGCCGAATTATCATCACAGTTCGAACGATCTTGGATTAGCTGAGTCCAAAGCAGAAGCAAAGATGAAGAGCTTTGTAGTGTTTTTAAGTGTTGTGGCGTACGTGTCCTGTGGTCCAGTTAGTTCAGATGATTCAGTGCTTCGCTCAGTTCTTGGAAATTTCGTAAACTGTAACAGTGATTTGGGTCTGTGCATGAAGGTATGGAGTGAATTGGAGTATTTGTGAAGTGTTTACTTGACCTTGACACATGGAATCAAAATCATGGACAATTTTATCGATACTCAAGTGTTTATAGTCATTGAAAGTGCATTTCATGTTTACTACGATCATTTCTCAATCAATCAACGTCTCATTAATTGAATTGGTCATTCATAAAAGTGTTCATAATGTTTTTGCAGTCCAAGTGTCAAGAGCAAGATCAAAAGTCAATGTAACGTTATTTTGCCAAATTTGAATCCAAGTTCAAGTTGAGATTATAAAAGAAAATAATTTCCTTATACGAATCGACCTCGAAATTAAGAGAAAGAGAAAACAAAGTGTCAAATCCTGCAAATGGAGCCTTATGGTGAAAGTGATTTTTAATTTGTGGGACACATTAGATACGTCAATATAAAATTAGCGATAGGCAGTCAATAATTCTTAATAATTGATCACTATTATTAAGATAAATGTTATATGCTGTTTAATTGACGCTGCAAAGGTCATGGGTGACTGAGGGCCTGGTTTTGCACGCAAAGACAATTTTGAAAACAATTAGAAAACAATAGTGAAAAGTGCCCACTACTAATTACTTAAATATTCTTATTTTCTATCTATTTTTACTGCAGTTTGAAAACCAACCTGACCCTTTGAATTTGCAGCCCACAAATAGACCACTGCCATATCAAATCATTTGTTAATCCAATCTAGTAGATTCTTCTAATCTAATCACCAAATCCTTCTCCAGGAGCATGCCTTGAAAGCCAGTGAAAGACTCGGCGCAGCCCGCAAGCTCAAGATCGTGGAAGGCATCACCCTTCTCAACAGCAACCCTAAAGAAGCCAAGAGCTTGGAGACTCTCTCCACTGATCCTACCTTGAGGAACAAGCAAGTGACTGAGAGGCTCTGGGAAACCGCGTCAGACCTTCTTCAGTCTACTGAGTTGGAGCTTAGCTACGGAGGCAACGATGATGAGGAAGCTGAATCCAGGTCCATCAATGATGAAGGTAAGTTGGGAGATCCAGATCATAATACAAAATCAGTTGTAGTAATTTAAATGAAAATGACTTCATAAGCAGCAGAACTTGTTATACCAATTAAACTGTCAAACACCAAGCGGTCACCGGTGACCGCGACCTATTGTTCTTTAATTGTGTCTATAAAACCGGTACTCGACGAGTTAAAGAAAGATTTTTGGTATAAAAGTGCATTTCTCATTTTAACGAACTTCCGACTAAATTCTTGTTCAACGACTGGTTTGGCTTGTTAGACAATTTTATGTTTCCATATATTTAATTAAGGAAGAGAGTTCATAAAATGATTAACATCAACATCCGATTATTAGTGGTTTGTTTCTGAGAATTTAATTTAAAGAAATGTTTAATTTAGTGGATATTATAATAAACTTGACATAGACAAATCACGTAAATAGACATCCGTTAAACAATTTATACAGTCTTTCCTATTGACAAAAATGTAAGATTTATAAATACATTTTTATTTACCTAGTCTAGCCAAAGATCTGACCAGGTCAGTGTCAGGCGAGTAATAGATTTTAGACTCTGATATTTAAACATTTTTCTACTTAGAAACTATTTTTTACCAGCAACATCTCTTTGTAACATCTCTTTGTAAATCTGAAACATGCATTAATATTTCCAAATCTTTCCAGTTGAGGAAAGCCGTGGTAAGAAGAAGAAGCAGATCAAGAAGAAGTTGAAGATGCTCATCCCTCTGATGCTCCTCGCCAAGGCTAAGGCCGTTGCTATCGTTGTCGTCGCCCTGGTCGTCATCGCCGCTTCCCTCTTCAAGCTGGCTCTTCTCGCCAAGATCGCTTTCATCATCAAGCTTATCGCCATCATCAAAGCTCTTCTTGCCAAGAAGCACGCTCAGGAGGAGATGTCCTGGGAACCTCATGGTTGGGACTCTCACGCTGAGCACCACCCCGTGGCTGCTGAGCACGGCCATGGCTGGGAAGGTGGCTGGGCCCGCACCAGGAATGAAGCCAACAACTTGGCTTACTCAGCCTACGCCAACTAAGCTGTTCACCAAATATTACTTCTAATCTGACCCTTTATTGATCTAAGAGTGAATGTATTTAAGTATGTTTGTCGATTCTTTTTTTAGTTCGTACTTTTTTAATTTTACTTTTCTCTTTACGTCTTTCTTTTCAGTCATTTTATATTCTTCGCATTCATATTTGCGATTTTGTTAATCTGACTGAAAAGGATTCTTGCTTCTCTAGTGTATGTGATAGTATTATTAGTTATTTTTCGTGTATTTATCTAAGTATACGGGTATATTTTATACGTATTTATTCTAATGTTACTTGTATAATATTTAATCGTATTTATTTTCTAAATCTTAATCTTCAAAAAGAGGCTAAATTCTTATTTATTATTTTATTCATATTTTTGATTGATTTGTATAGTATTTATGATATCTATTGTTTTTTTCTAGTACCTTTTCGATACTCAATTGTTTATTTGATGTATATATTTATTTATAGTTAGATCTCCAATTTATTTATTTATTTATAATTTCAACTATAACTGTATCGTGTATCACGAGACGATGAGTCATTTGTTTTGTTTGTATGTATGTATGGATGAGTGTGAACTGATTGTAATTTATTCTTATATTTATAGCAACAATAAACCAAACAGCAATTATTTATTTCTTTTGTTTAATTTAATATTTACTACTTATACCATTTTCCTTCTTCAATATGATTAACAGTGATGTCATAATAATTATTTAAACAATAGTAACAATAATATAAAATTAAAAACGAAAATGGCTTAGAATAGGCTTCTAACAAATAAAAACGACAATAATTATAATCATAATATACAATATAACTACATACAGTTTCTGAACATTAGAAACACAAAATAAATTCAATATTAATAATTATATTGATACTTCTGCGAAAATAAATAAATTTTATTCTAGTATAACAAACAATAATGTAAAGACACAGCCTATTAATATTAAGCGATAGAATCACCCCATAAACTCATATAGACTCCTATTGCTGACTAAGAAATGTTTGGATTCCACACCATTTAAAATTTTCATTTATAACATAACATAACATCACGTCTTTTATCCCCGAAGGGGTAGGCAGAGGTATACATTATGCCACTATAAAATGTAACACCCACTTTTCACTATTTATGTTATGAGTCCCATGTAATAGGGGGTGAGCCTATTGCCATATACCGGGCACAATTCCAGACTCCGTGCTACTACTGAGAATTAAAAAAAAACTCAGTAATACTTTGCCCGACCCGCGAATCGAACCCGTTTTTTATATTAGTATTACATTATCCATAGATTTATTAAACCATTTTTATCAATAGTACTTCTCGACCAAAAAAGGTAGTGCAGTACAAGCAACCTGTGCGTGGTCTACTACGCATGTCAGTGTCGCGTTGTACAAATTATGTATTCGTCGCATAACCACCTTGATATAAAATTATAACAGCGTACTATGATAATGTAATGCGTTTATATGAATAATAATAATTACAATTGGAATAATAATTACTTGTCGGTAATAAGTAAAAGTGGACAGTGTCCATTGTCCTATAGTATTTAATATTATAAAGATAATTAACGTGTTAGAGTAGTGTATCATGTAAAGGAGGCCCATTGATTGTTAAGCAGTAGAATGTCACACTGATTATTAAAAATTCAGCTCTTAAACCTGGGTTTTTTTTCAATAATCAGTTAATTATTTACTGTAGAATAAAATTAGTAGTTGACAGTTTTTATTATGGAACAATGGTCAAATGTTTATATTAAATCGAATAAGTGGCAGGGCGACAGTCACCGTGTCGCGGGTCGCCGAATGCTGCCCATGAATATGAGCCTCTAGCATGGCTTGAAACTAGTCGAGTTTATTGTCAAACAGTTACGTGAGTAAGCCAAAAACATAATAATGAATTGTCAAATATTGAAACTTATTCCTCTGATAAAATTTAAGTAACTGGAGATGGAAAAATCGGTCCTAAATTGTGTACGTGAGTGATGGGTATTCAAAACTTGTACAGATTTTGATAAAAGAAATATAAAATTATTATGTATATATCAACATTACACATTTCATAATGTTTAAATTAGTAACTGTTATTTTAACTTCATACCTTTCATATTACCTCTGTATTCGCCGTGATTTAATTTTTTTAATTACTATTATGTATAGAACTACCTCGTTAGCCGAGTGGTCGCAAGTGCGACTGCGGGGCAAGGGGTCTCGGGTTAAATTCCCGGGTCGGACAAAGTATTACAAAGTTTTTAAAATGATTCACTTCGTTGCGGGAACCAAGACAGTTATTCATGTCCCTGCGACGCGCCGGACTTCAGTGTTGTAGTGTTTTTGTGAGTGTATCTTCTGTAGATGCTGGCTTACAGGAGTTGCAGCGGTTCTCACTAATCTTAAAACTGAATTGGCTGAACTTCATATGTGTCACACAGACCTACTCGAACAACATGATATGCTACTCAAAAAGGTTACTACCTTCCAGCAGTGCACTGACACTCATGAACATGCTCTAACACGTATATCACTTATTTATTATTTTTTTTTCAATCACTTTGACTGGATTTTGGTGTTACATTGTTCTCGCACAATCCAAACAGCAAAACTATGTAACTAGTAAATTGTATTGTGAACCTGATTGAAAAAGAGTAACCTATGGAGTTTCTTGCTCGTTCTTCTCCATAGGAATCTACACCTTGGAATGAGCAAATAGCTTCACTTGTAATTTTCTTTTTGTTGACGTTCAAAAGTGCCATTCTGGCCTAATTGAAATAAATGATTTTGACTTTGACTTTGACTTTGACTTTGACTTTGACTTTGACTTTGACTCTGGGAGGTTGTCGCGGGCTTGTTAAGTTCCTAAAAAAAAAGTTTTTTTAAAAAAAGGCAGTAGTAGCACGGAGTCTGGAATTGTGCCCAGTATATGCCAATACGCTCACCTCCTATTACATGGAACATAAATAGTAAAAATTGAGTGGCACTGCACAGGGATGAAGCGCGTGATGTTATGTAATGTATAGTACTGATATTTTAATGTTTTTTTATTTAACAGGTATCTTAATAAACACAAACAAACAACGGAACGCCTAATAATATTCTGACAGCAAAGTCTCGAATAAACGCTACAGAGAAAGCTTTCACAATTTCTTTTGTTAGCACTTGCACATTGCGTAGGATTGCTGTGACTTTATCTTCAGGTTTCTTATAACTAGAATCCAAAATAGTATTCTGTTTATATTGCACATAATTATTCCGAAATAGTGTCGACGTAGCAAATTATTACATCAAATATGTTTTGAAACCAATGAAACACACGTGTCGTCCTCACACGCAAGTTCAAGTCTTAATTTAAAATTAGGTATAAAAAATGCAATTATTGAGATCAATATAGTCCTATTTATTATGATCTTCATATGACGTTTCTTAAGTGTAATACATACGATACATTTTCGTAACTATTCAATAAATAATCCATAAATAAAACGCCATCTACCAACGATAACAGTTTATATTTTATTCCATTATATCATAACACCATCTACCGACAATTCCTAGAACTTAGAGAAAGAAAACTAACATCTTTCTCATCTTAGTTTCATAAACTTTCACCTTTCATCTGGCGCTGTGATCGCCTAAAGAAAGTGATTTCCAAAGACGTGTGTTAAAGTAACCGATAATGCCAGGTAACTTAGCAGTGAAGTTACTTGTAGTATTTGGGTTAAGTATAACCTCTTAAACCTTTTGTTTATCGACCTTCGTGAAGGTCGTAGAAATAGAAGTAAGTTTCAGTTTTACATTTCATTAAAATACTATCTTGAAGTTAATGATGTTAATGAAACTGACCATGTCGAACTAGTGTTTTCAGTTCGGTTCACAAAACCTTCGTTGCCTGAAATACGATGCTTAAGCAGAAGGACTCCGATCCGAACTACGATTTGAAATGGTTTATAAGGAATTTATAACATAATAGAAGTCTACAAGAACTAATCAAGTAAACCTATGACTTATTAGGCGTGACGTAATGAGTCTTCATTTACTTGTAACTTTTATTTAAAGTCGAATGCCATGCTTCGGCACGAATGGGTCGGTTCGATCGGATACCACGGCCTCACAGAAAACTGACGTGAAACAACGCTTGCGTTATGTTTCGTGGTGTGAGTAAGGTTACCGGACGCCCAATTATACCCCCCCCCCCCACTTTCCAATCTCCCCAACCCTTGAATCCCCAACAATCCTCAAATTCCTAATGCCTAAAAGGCCGGTAACGCACTTGGATGACCTCTGGTGTTCTTGTTGTCTATGGGTGACGCAGATCGCTTACCATCAGGTAATCCTAATCTGAGCGATCTGTAATTGTAAATGTGTTCTATGTTTTTTTAATAAATTTATTTTTATTTATTTTATTTGTCCGTCTGCTCGTTTACCGGCTTATACCATAAAATAAAAAAAAATATACGATATCAACTGAGTAAAATTCGCTCGAAACCTTGCATAACTTTGCATAAACTTATAATAGCTACTCTCATCCTTGTTTACTATAAAAGTAAAAAGCGTGAAGATACATATTTAAAGCAATAATAACATACGTTCATATTAAAACACTTTACTACTAACCGCAGTCTCGTTTAAATAATTTTGCCGGTACCTTGGTAACTGGGCCAATACGTCTTGTTAGTTTTTTTGGAAAATTACTATCATATTGTTATTTATTAAGTTTTCAGATTAAAGAGATAAACATGTAAGAATGAAAGTGTTTCTTTTTATTGTGTGGTAAAGTATGCAGCTCGCAATGGTTGGATCAATTGTGACTGTGATGTACCTCTATATTCGTGAGCCACTGCAGAGTGTCATCTGAAAATCAGCGTTGGACATGTACGCTCAACTTAATGCTGAGATGGAGGCCCTTTTGGCAAGGGCACGCGCTGTTAAATGTTATTTTATTTTTTTATATCTTGTTTTTATTAATTTTTAATTACTGTGTTATTATTCTATTGTCACTGTTTTGTTATACGTTGTCGTTTCTTTGTGTTTTTTTTTCTATATCTATATAAATATGTGTATTTATTTGTTCTTTTCTTTTTTAATTCTGTATTTTTTATATCTGTGTGCGTGCCTACTGTCCTGTCGAATAAGTTATCTTCTTCCTTTCTTTCTAATGATACGGCGTGTATAGTTAGTTACTATTGAGTTACAATTCTTAAAGTTGTAATAGTAGGTATCTTTTAACAATTGATCTCATACGTTTGTATTCACTTCATTTTTTGTCTTGTATTTAAGACATCTCATAAGACACATCATCATTTTATTGACAATCGCCGTATCAGGAATTACAACGAATACCAAAGTAGGTACTAATATTGAAAAAAAAATTAAACACTTACGGCCGATTTTTCCAACAATAGATAAATTTTAAATGAAATACTAAAAACTGTCAAATGACAATTTTATTTTACAGTTAAGAATTACAATTTAGATTTAACTGATGATTAAAAAATCGACCCTTAACATAGAAATATTTTAAAATCATTCTCAACACATACAGAACTAAGAAACACATAGTAAAGAAATCATCAAAAATGAAGAGAAGAAAACAAAAATAATGATTTAGAAGCTTTTGAAGTAAACAATGACATAACTGCTTATAACTATTAAACAAGATATTACAATGGCTATAAAACTTCAGCCTATAACATTAAAGAGAAGATAAAATCTACTACGCAGTCTATAGCTTACGATATTATTATTTTAATAACAGGTCCCTTGGATTAATATTACTGCTTATTGTCTTGTTATTACATTGTTTTATTACCGTAAAATGTATCTTATAACTGATTACATAATAGTCACTTTACTTTGTGTAACAATGATATAACATAACATTAGGCCTTTTTATCCCCGATAGGGCAGGTAGAGGTGCACATTATGGCACTTAATGCCACTGTACAATGTAACACCCACTTTTCACTATTTATGTTATGAGTCCTATGTAATAGGGGGTGACCCTATTGCCAAAGTTACATTGGTACTTGCCGTTGGTAGGTTTCGAGACCCTACGGGCCACTACACAGCCCATGCATTAGATTTTGTATTATCTTGGTCAACTAGCGCTTAAATGCTACTTGGTGCATAGAACAGGCGGCTTCAGGAGCGTAGTTAGTCTACTGATAATTAGGAAGAAACCGCTGACTGCACGTAAAGATGTTTTATACTAGGATTTTATTTCCACATTCTTTTTTTTAGCCGGTAAACGAGCAGACGGAGCACCTGATGGTAAGCAATCGGCGTTACCCATGGACACCTGGAACACCAGAGGCGTTACAAGTGCGTTACTGGCCTTGTGGGAATTAGGAGTTTGAGAATGGTTGGGGATTCGGGGATTAGGGAGATTGGGGAATGGGGGGAGGGGGAATTGGGCCTCCGGTAACCTCACTCATGCGACGAAACACAACGCAAGCGTTGTTTCACGTCGGTCTTCTGTGAGGCCGTGGTATCACTCCAGTCGAGCCGACCCATTCGTGCCGAAGCACACTTGAAATTCTTAATTACAAATGTAATGCTACACCATAATAGGAGCCGAAAAAGTTAAGAAATGGTTAGTAGTAATGCAGTAGTATATCTTCTCTCTTCATCTGATGTTTATCAGAAGCGGTTAGTTTCAAGTAAAATTAAAAAGCGGAACGGAACACGTGTTAAGTCATGTATATGTATTAGGTTATATAATAAATCACATAATGTAGGTCGACTGGAGACCATTCTTTCGTTACCTCTTGATTTTCAATACATCTTGAATTTAAAGCCTAACAATGCAGTTGAAAGTCTTCTCGTCTCGTAGTGGGCAGCACTGATTGATTGCTATTAGGTAGTATATCTGCTTGTTTGTCAGCCTGTTTGTTTAATTTCATTCTATCGCTTATTAAAATTGTTATCATTCTGATGTCTTACTGATTAATATGAAAGTTTACGACTTTATTGTATACTAGCTTCTGCCCGCGACTTCGTACGCGTAATCCCATTTTTTCCCGTCCCCGTTCGTGATTTTCGGTAAAAAGTAAAAAAAAATGGTTAAAAAGTATCCTATGTTGGTCTCCTGGCTCTAAGCTACCTCCCTACCAATTTTCAGGCAAATCTATTCTGCCGTTCTTTAGTTATAAGTGGTGTAACTAACACGACTTTCTTTTATATATATGTAGATTTGATACTCAATTACGTCAAAACAGCTAATAGGATCGGGATCAAGTTTGGAAAAAGAGTAGATTACGGTTTGACAAAACACATAGGCTACTATTTATCCAACAGAAACCTAGGCAAAGCTGCCAGCTGAAGCTAGTAAGTTGATTTAGTAGAATTTGCACCACTATGTAGGTACCATAAAATTTTATTCGATTTTCACTCAATGCGTACGTCGATAGAAAAGAAAAGTGTCAAATCTAGCGACCTCGTAATCACACTGATAATACAAAGAGAAAACAGTTTGTTTACACTTCATGTAGAACCAAAGAAACCAGTCATTTAACGACCTTCGCCATCAGCCACGATTACCATTAACCACGGAAATTGTGGGTCATCTATGGGACCCATCATTTCATCACCTACAATACGTGCACCAAAATTATACGTATATAATCGGAGATTCAAATTCAAAGGTCGGGAAACTAACATTCACTCGTTTTCTTAAAGAGACTTTCTCATACAATTGGCAGTTAATTGATGATTGAACAATATGTTATTACCCATCATTATTGATCGGCCATATTCCTGATAAATAGGAGCCGATGCAATGGGTCAAACTTTTCCCTTCATTAATTCATCTATTACCCATCTTCCATTCACGTCTATCCTGCTAATGTTATAGACAACCGTGGCATCATTAATCTCCTATTTCCTATTAATCCATGCCAAGTTCTCTTAACTTTTTCGCCTATTTAAAATCGAAATTTAAAGAAGCAGGTTAACCAAAAGGTTCTGGTTTAAATTCAGATTTTGTATTATCAGTTTGAAGTACAATTTTCACCAAGATAATTGCGTTGTAATTCGTCGTGTAAATGAGGTCAAAGGCAAGAAGTATATTACAAGGCCATCAACGAACTGGTTCTAGTATCTTCTCCTTTGTCAAGTGTATAGATGAGTAGCTCTGGTCTTTCTACATGTTCCATCATCTTGTTTGATACCTATCTCATAAAAAAGACAGCCCATCAAAGCACCTATCATTATTCTTCTCCTGGTCTATCCACTTTATTGATACACTTGATAATAGTTTTTGGTGCAGGATAGACCATCCTGCACCAAAAACTATTATCAAATACTATTTCAAATGAATGTACGTTGAAGGTTATCTCCAGCCATTACATTGAAGTATGATTATACCACATTATAGACAGAATTTCTACTTTATATCACTTTCTCGTCAGAGGCTATACACATAATTATTGATACTTAAGTATAATTAAGTGGGACATAGTGAACGAAGCTGTGGTGTGGAAGAAATGTTGACTTTTTTGTAGGCTAGAATTTTTTCTAAGGTCGAAGATCAAGTTTGGCATATTCAAATTTAATTTACACTAGCCGATTACCTTATAATGAGGTTCTGAATTGAATTATAACTTTAGGTTCTAAAATTGTAGAGCCGCGGACTACTTAACGGGTTACCGACGCCCTGGTATGAACCAAGTGAAGGAACTGGGTAGTTTTTAGTCAGGAAGAGTCTGACATTGCCTTTCGCTTCAGCCACGGCAGGAGAAATCTTTAGACGATTTTGGCCCTCTAAAACGTCTAGGATGACCACGGGAATGGATGAAGATGGATCAGAATCACCACACGTACATAGATCAAGTGTGTTAAAATATTATTACTCTGCCTACCCCTTTGGGGATAAAAGGCGTGATGTAATGTTATGTTAATATTAGATATTGATGCTTATAGGGTCTATCCTAATGATAAAATACTAGTAAATATAATTGTTTACCAGAAATTCTGATGTTTTCTAGATCA
Organism: Spodoptera littoralis; assembly: GCA_902850265.1. Classification (NCBI taxonomy): domain Eukaryota; kingdom Metazoa; phylum Arthropoda; class Insecta; order Lepidoptera; family Noctuidae; genus Spodoptera; species Spodoptera littoralis. The sequence continues at coordinate 11,502,378 of LR824554.2, read as the reverse complement.
ATTTTTCTCTAAAGTTAACCCCACCCTTTCCTTTCAACAATGTGTACTCAGTAATTAAAACAATGGAACCACAAGAGAGTATGAACAAACAGAACTTTCGATTTCATGTTGTAATACAATTCTAAAGACAATATTTAAACATCATTATTGTTCTTTGTTCGTTCTCATTAATGGTATTAATTTACTTTATGGGTTTGGCTATGATAGAACTCATATTTTCTTACATTTCTTGCACGGACTTTAGTAAAGCTTTGGGGCTAACACAATAGTAAAACTCTGACCAGAGGTGAATATAAGATAACTTGTCATTTCTATGACATAACTAACATTTCAATTTACTTTTTATATCCAAGGTACAAGAAAAATAAAATAATAATATAATAAAATAAATAAAATAACAAAACAAAGAAAAATAAAGTACAAGAAAAAAAACCGTCTAATAATATAAATACGAAATTTTGTGAGGATGTATGTATGTGTGAGTGTGTGTGTGTGTGTGTGTGTGTGCTACTCTTTCACGTCAAAAATGGTGAAGGAATCGAGATAATATTTGGAATAGGGGTAGATTGTAGCCTGGGATAACACATTGACCATATCCCACAGAAAAGCGGGCGAAATAGCTAGCAGAAGCTATTCTTTTATAATAATATGAATTGAAACTGTTAAGATAAATAAAACAACTATAAAAATGATGATATTTGTCACAAATGCCAATATAGTTTTTTAATTAAGCCTTTAAATGCCGATAAAAACTGTTAAAGGCTAATTCTCTGTTAGCGTCGGACATCATTGTCGGCCACTCCAATATGTTAATACTTCATGCTTATTACAATGTCAATAACCATTAAGTGCAACAAGTGAATTTATTTTTCCAAATAGGCAACGCAGCACTTTTACACATCAGTTTTATGAAGCGATTACAATATTAACTTTATATTAATATTGAAAACAAAATGATGACGTCACCAAGTAAAAGTGTTAGCTGTTTATTATAATGAATGCTATGTTAATTTTATGCGTCTGCCTCCAATTTATACAGAAGTAGATATGCGTGTATGTCAGTTAAATTATATGTCGAAAACAGCTCGGCGATTTCTGATGCATTTTTAGATATTTTCTTTTTAATTGACTGTTTATGCGGTTAGCACAAGATTGTTATTTTAATTATATCTACAATTGAACAGTATTTTTTAAGGGGGAAAATCATCGGATGAACCCGTTAAGTCCTCCGCGGCTCCGTATCGGCATCAGCGCTATTGGTCCCCATCCGTGTTGGTCTGATGGCTCTTTGAGGCGCGCGCGGCTCGCTCGGGTCTGGTTTTCGGGCGGCGAGCCACCCATGCTCACCGTCCACAGGCCCGTGCTTACGGTGGCCGAACTATCCAGTCTACGATGTGTTAGTATAATTACTACATAACTCTGTCATTTATGGAGTTGATATATTAACACAACATTTTACCAAATAGATCACAATGTTTTAAAGAGCATAACAAAAATTCACAACAATATAAAACATCAGACTTCCAGATTGCATTTTGTCGGTAAAACTCAAAGGACCTGTTCTTAAGGTACTTTAAACCATTGTTTTGTATGAGTATGACGTCATCTAAACAAGGTTTAATTAGATATTAATATGTAGGTATATGTATTATATGTATTAATAGATGTATGTCGTAGTGGCCCGTAGGTTGAAGACTCTCGCTTCTCATGCATGAGGGTGCGGGTTTGAAAAATACCAACGGCAAGTAGCAATGTGACTATTGCAGAGTTATATGTACTTTCTAAGATTATTTAGACAACGGCAAAGGAAAACATCGAGAGGAAACCTGGGCTTATAATGTCTAATTATAAGTTTGAAATCGCCAATCCACTTTGAGCAAGTGTGATGATTAATGCTCAAACCTTCTCTGTGTGAGAAAAGGCTTCGCTCAGGAGTGGGCACTTATAAGATGTTGATGATGCTGATGATGAAAAAGTTTAATATTGTCGATTGTAGCACAGAGTCTTGAATTGTGTATGACAATAGACTCACTCCATATTACATGGGACTTATAAGATTACTTCTGAAAATTGGGTGTTGCATTGTATGAGCTATCGGGTGTTGCATAGAGGCCTTTGGTCAGCAGTGGCAACTTATAGGCTGTTGATGTGATGTACAGAGTGAATCCTCATCCATTATATACCATGTCTAACTTCATAATTATTGATCCCAAAATAAGAAGTAACATTTGGGTCTACTAAAATAAACCCCTCATCTAAGCTACTGAACTAACAGACCAACCCACTATAATTAACTACTGCTGCTATCTCAAAGAAAGAGCGCGAAGCTTCAATGCCAACATTAAAAGTGAAATCCATGAACAAACAGGTCACCCGGCTTCGCCTGCCTCGTAACCGGATATTTGATTGTTTGAATTTCCTCTCTTAAAGTAAATATGAATTATTTATACCGTTTATGTTAATGTGAATCAATAATATTATAATGTTTGTCTGTCTTCGAGTCGAGTTTAGGATTATTTTTTATGAGAACCTCGTTTGACTTTGATGGTGGTAACGTAGGCTTCCGTCTTGCGTCTAGGTAGTCTAAACATGCTCTTGTTATGTTACTAGTCTCATATAAAAAATTAAACATACATTTATTATATGACTGCCTTATTGTCCGAGTGGTCGCAAGTGCGACTGCCGGGCAAGGGGTCTCGGGATCTATTCCCGGGTCGGGCAAAGTATTACTGGGTTTTTAAAAAAAATCTCAGTACTAGCACGAAGTCTGGAATTATGCCCGGTATATAACAATAGGCTCACCCCCTATTACATGGGACTTATAACATAAATAGTGACAAGTGGGTGTTGCTTGTGTGCATCTCTGCCTACCCCTTCGGGGATAAAAGGCGTAATGTTATTTTATGTTATGGTTTTTTTAAACAAATTTATTTAGTGAAATTTGACATATAGTAGGTATGTATGGCATTAAATCTCAACTTTAAAGTTTGATGGCGAAAGACGCTTATTAAACATACAATTTGTTTCTTTAACTTACCTAAAAGAAATAAGTCAATAAAATCCATTACAAATTAATGACGACTCTGTAATCCAAGTCAAGACATCATTCACCGTACGTAGTAACCACAAAACGCAATCAATAAAATGCTTTAATATTTGCTTCTACAGTGAAAACAATAACTTCGTAAAATGTAGTTTTGTTCGTACGTGGTGAGTCGATTGAATTAAACTTAAAGTTATAGATACAAACATAGTAAAAGCTAATTTTATAAGTTATTGTCGATATCAAAGTGTAAGTCATTTATTTATTGCACATAATAGTTTTAAATAGAGTACCAAATATACACAACGAGAACTAGATCAAGATTTAATCTTACGATTTTATAGAAAATTGACAATATTTATATATTTATTTTTTATCCCACTAATAATAAAAATAAATGAAAGAATAAATGGATTTCGAATTCTTTATTAAATTTATAACCAATGAAAAGAGAAATTGGAAAAATGTGAATCTGGATTCACATTTTTCCAATTATTTTTCATTTTTAGGTATGTCGTGGTGGCCCGGAGGTGTATGACGCCCACTTCTCATGCATGAGGGTGCGGGTTCGAAACCTACTAACGGCAAATACCAATGTGACTTTTTCCGAGTTATATGTACTTTCTAAGATTATTTAGACACCACTGACAAACGGTGAAGGAAAAACATCGTGAGGAAACCTGGACTTATAATTTCTAATTATAAGTTTGAAATCGCCAACCCGCATTGAGCAAGCGTTGTGATTAATGCTCTAACCTTCTCCGTGTGAGAAGAGGCTTTGCTCAGCAGTGGGCATTTATAGGCTGTTGATGATGAATCTGGATTAATAGAGAAAATTTAATCTTTACGTGACGTTATGTAGACAAAATTCTGTGCTAGGTTAGGTTTTTAGTAAATAAACACATTTTCATCTTACAACTACGCTAGGCCACTGTTTTGAGGCCATACCCTGGTTACTGCCTACTGATGACCGCCTATTTGACCCAGCAGCCGGTTCTACAGGTCTACCTGACCAGACGGGCAACATTAGCTAGTTTGTAAAGTTATCAATATCCATAAAATCTACTTTTATTAACCCAGGCTCAGAAAAGGTTTCAAATAATTACCTAAATATAACAACAATAAGACTACTTTTCCCATGCAATAATTGGACAACAACCATTAGATAGCCGGTGATTAAAAAAAGAATGTTCTACAACATAATGTTTGGCTCATTCATCTAAACGAGAGACAAAGCGGTACAAATAAATGAAATGTTCATAATAGCTATTATGGTACGACAAAAAACAAGCTTACTCACAATTGACGCAATGCAAGTCATAATTCATGAACCATTACATCGCAACTTTCTACATTAGTAAATCCCTCTGATGGTAAAAGTCGACTAGATTTTTACTATCGTCACTTACAGAATCATCTAGACTTAAACTTGCAACATCATCGGGTAAGACAATAATATCTACTACAAGATCATAGTTATCAACAAAAAGACGTATTGTCATTTTATACCCGACAGTTGGTAGTCTACCTAGTTGGTAGTCTACCTAGTTGGTAGTCTCTCCAACCTTACTCTCAATGAAGATGAAATTGGACTAAAACACGTGAAACTTCATCTATAGAAAGTGGAGGCTTCACTTTATATACTTTTAACCTGTTTTATCGTTTACCAGTTTCGAGAATCAACTTTAGCTATGTTTATATGCTTATAAATATGTGGAACATAAGAATACGCATATTATTATCGGAGAGAGTTCGAACTACTCGTTATGTATTGAATTAATTTTTATATACTTCCGGAAATTTCGGGAAATGTAAACTCGTTTTGGAAATTGATCACGTGGGATTGGTTGGTACTTTTGATGATTTTAATGTCTTTGTATGTTTAGAAATTGAACACAGTTCCGGAACAACCACACCCATGAACTAGAGATGTAATAACATATGGCGGTCTGTCTCCAAAGGGATCTTTATATTCAAACCGGCCGCCTACTGACATACGAGTAGTTTTTTTATAGTTCACGCTTGCGGCAAACTGACTACCATAAATAATATCAATCATCGAATGAAAGTAAAACGTAATAAACTGGTTTGGCATGTTCGTAAACTTATACAGAGACATGAATTCGAGTAATTTCGATTTCCGTTTCAAATCTATCCGAAATTTAATCTGTAACACCTTTCAATCCAATAATAAAACAATGATAGTATTTGGTAATAATAAATAGTTTATTCAACAATAAATTAATGGCAATAAATTAGATAATAAATAAATTCTTTGTACAACAGAGGTTACAACGACGTTTGATATCGTCGATTAACTAAAAAGTCTTTTTGTCTAAGATGAGCGCGAGTAGGCGCTGTATGCTAGGTTTTGGGCTTCGTCGAGGTTCTTGTTCCAGTCGGATCCGTAGCTGGAGTGACCTCCGTGGCCGCCACCGTAGCCGCCAGCGTCGTGGGAAACGTGCTCAACGTGGACGGGGTGGTGAGACTCATGGTGGTGAGCATGGGGAATGACCTCGTAAGTGGTTTTGGTCTGCTCACCCTTCAAGCAGTAAGCGACGAAGAGGATGGCTGCGAGGACAAGGGCGATCTTGGCGGTAGCGAGGGCCTTGAGGGCGATGAGCTTGACGATGAACAGTTTGCCGAGCAGCAGTTTAGCTCCCAACAGACCAATGATACCGCCCATACCGCCTCCCTTCTTTTTGCCACGACCTGAGAACAGAAAATATTAATCAAATTATTTGGCAAATGTTATTACGGCATGTTCAAACTATAACAAATGATTTCATAAAGAAACTAATTCAATTGAAGCTACAATGTTTACATCTAAATCTCCAGCAAGGCGTAACAAACTTGTCAAGTTTTTTCTTGACTCCATAATTATTGCATTCGTTTCAAGTCATTGACTTAAGTAAATCAGTTTTCTATTTATATTCTAATGGATCTATTTATAGCTTTGTAGTAATAGTATATTTACCTTCTTCGAGTGATCTTTGGATGGATTCTTTATCAGCCTGGTTCATTTTGACCTCGAGGGCGTGAGTTTCGAACAGGCTCACGACTCCGTCGACCAGCCTGTAGTTGACCTCAGCGTCCCTAGCCGTGGGGTCAACAGGCAGGGCATCCAGTTTCTTCGCTGACCTTGGCTCAGGTTCACCCTTGAAGACGACACCATCTACAACTGTGATACTCCTCGATGCTCTCAAATTGTCGACAATTCTGAGCATTTTTTCCTGTGAAAGAAAATTTTTATTATAGTTAACATTGATGAAATTCTTATTATCGATTTAGAATTTGGTAGAACTGTCTGGAATGCTGATGTTAAATAATTTGGGCACTCAAAACTTGAAAACAAAACTGGAAACGTTAATTATATGAACTGGCCGTTGTCCACGTAATTTAGATAGTATGCACACTTGTTATAAGTGAAATGAGAAATCCTCGACATCAACCACTGCGAAACCTGATTCCACAACACACACTTCACTTTCACTTTATTAATAAAATTATTAACCTTCACACATAATATGTAGTCTCCTTTGCAGTCCTTAATGAAGTTAATCGCCGATTCTAATGTGTTATCACTGTCTTCAGCAGAGACAAAGGCCGTAGCCGCCAAGATAACTAAGAAAAGTTTCATTTTGTTTTGATTTTTTTTTATTCTTTTTTTTTAGATATATTTTTCCGACATCTAGGGATGTCAAGCAATGTTTGGCGTTGCGATTGGACCGCTATACAGTTTTATCATATTCCCCCCCACCTGATTTCTGTATGAAGCACGTTGGACCATCTAGGTTAAGATGAGGTTTTCATCATTTTAAGCTTTATTGTCATGCGTATAAGATTAGTTTTAGTGTGAGAAATTAGTACTAGGGTTTGTTGTGCATTCTTAAGGTCAGGTTCTTGAATGGCCGGTGCTAAAATATTTGTATATTTTGATAGTAATTTACGTGAAATGAATAATTTATCTATGTGGGTTATACGAGGCATTGTGGACATAGTATTAGGATATAATTATTTTTAAATATGTATTTTCGAATAGAAATTATGATTTTCGGTCAATGGACGTAACGTAAAAGTAGAGAATGGAAAATAAATAATTTATGAATGAAATTATTTCATGTTGCTTGTTGGATGGCGAGTTATCAGATGGTGTTATGTGTTTATAATGGTAATTCTTATAAAAGAGAGTAGAAATTATAGTTAGAGTAATTACTCTAGTGTAATAGTAATATAATGCGTAGTAACTAATTATTCGTAATAAATTAATCGTCATGTTAACAATAGGTACTTAAATTATGCAATCAATGTGTTACAATATAAGTTACATTATCCACATTCTATTCGATATTATCAGTATATAATTATGAGTTTATGCAGTTGTTTAATAAATGCAATCTAAGCATTTTGACTAATGAGTGAAAATAGTGTCTGATAAATGCATCCGAATAATTATAACATTTATTTTGCTGTTTCTAAATGTATTTGTAATTTCTTAATACTCGTTTTATATGATTTGATATCATGTATAGTGATTATTTTACATTATAATATCACATCTTCTAATCTCCGAAGGATAGTTATAAGTGTACATATGCTTAAATTATACAATGTAACACTCAATTTGCAGAAGTAATCTTATAAGGCCCATGTAATATGGGTGTGTGTCTACTGTCATATACTGTCGATTGTAATCGACAATATTAAACGTTTTCATCATCAGCATCATCAACTTCTTATATGTGCCTAGTGCTAAGCAAAGACTTTTCTCACACGGAGAAGGTTTAAGCATTAATCACCACGCTTGCTCATTGCGGGTTGGCGATATCAAACTTAAAATTAGAAATGATAAGTCCTTTTCCTTTACAGATAGCGGTATCTAAATAATCTTAGAACGTATATATAGGTAAGTCGGGAAAAGATATATTTATTGGTAGGTTTCGAACCCACACCCTCATGCTTTAGAAACGGCTGTCTTAATCTCCATGCCACCACACCTTTTTAATGTTAATTTATATAGAATTTTTTATTTAACAAAAAAAAATATCACCATAGAAATCCACGCATTAAATTCAAAATCACAGTTTCATTCCAAAAACACTTTTCATTTCATTCAATTTTGTTTTTTTAAATTCCTTCCTTTGCTCAGTTACATAAAATAAAATGAAATAAATGAATACATAAAATTCGGGCAATAATTTATTCAGAATGTTAATATGGCGATAAATTTCTTGCCCAGCGGTACAATTTGGCTTCGCTCGGCTAGGCTTGTTCAATTCATCTCATCTTCAATTTACCGTGATAGTATATCCCATATGTTTACTGGGGTATTAAGGATTACTGTTCAACAGTTTCTGAAGTTTCCGTTAAATTACATCCACGTGAATTTATCGTTGAAACTCGGGATAAGATCGAATTACTCCGCTTCTTAACGATCGTGATTTATTAGTGAAAATCACGGGGTCTAGAATTTCCGGGCAAATAGTGTAGATTTTAGTTGCGATTATACTGTTTTATTTTGCGCAGTAAATAATATTATTATTTTGTTTTCTATTTCCTTTTGGATTTACTTTGTTTTAATTGCTTGCTTAACTTTAAGATTCAGCGATTTATGTAGATATACAAAAACCTTCATATTAAATTATTATTTAATGATTAAAGAATTAACAATGTTAATTGATTGCTATTAGAATTAATAATATTTTTGATTTAAAATGCAGTAAGCTTGAACATATAATATAAATAATTTTACTATAGTGTAAAGTCGATTAAACATTAATTTAGATCGGTATTATCTAATGTTTAATAAATATCGAAGCTACTTTACGATATATGACCTATTATTATAGTAATCTGCAAACAAGATTTATCTATTTCACTTAAAGTATAAACAGCCCGTAATAGACCACCGCTTAAATGTAGGTCTTCTTTACATAAAAGGGATATCCATGCCAACCTCAGCTTGGCTTGGCTAGGGAATTACAGACAAAATAACTTCCTTCCATGTGCGTACTGCTAAGGAGTGGAATTCTTTGCCATAGTCTGTAATTCTGTATTTCCTGAAGGGTATAACCTGGGTGTCTTCAAGGCCCGAGTGTATAGGTTGCTTATGGGACGACGTGCTCCATCGTAGACCGCATCATAGCTTACCACCAGGCGAGATAGTGGTCACATGTGGACCCATCAAATATAAAAGGCACACATATAGCGCACTGCTACCCCGCCTCTGATGCATACTATTGTGTGATTCCTTACAGCTTTAGTGACTCGGCATAAAAATCAAAATAATAATTTACTCGTTCGCATCAAATACGTCATCCGTGCACTCCATTAAATTAATTATTCAATAAGATTGTAACACTATTACAGTCGTTATGTACTTTATTGTACATATAAAACGTATATTATTATTGTTTTACGAACTCAACACTGTGTTCAGTTACTTCGTAAATTTTTCTATTTGTACTAGTACGAGTATTTGTTTGTTATTATTTTTAATGACTATCTTTAGTTGATTAGTTAGTTCGATTGCACCCAATAATGTCCTAAACCCACGAACGGCCAAGGACCGGTGTCCCTAAAGCTTTGACCACACCAAAATTTTGATTGACTAAAGTACGATCCTCACATTTCTTGCAAAGGATGGTGATTATGGCTTTGTTCAGCAGCTGAGGTTTCTTTTTCATGCAAATCTCATACGTTTTTATAATAAGTATTGTAGTATGAACGTGAGATTGTAAGAATGTAGTACTTATATATGGGTAAATAATATTTTTTTATGGAACGAGCCGGTAAACGAGCAGACTTAGACATATCACCTGATGGTAAGCAATCGGCGCTGACCATGGACACCTGAAACACCAAGGCCTTACAAGTGCGTTACCGGCCATTTGAGAATTGGGGATTTAAGGATTGTGGGGGATTCGGGGATTGGAGAGACCTTCTAAATTAACTAAAAATCGTGGGCTTCTCACGTGAAAATACTAAGATTAACTCTATTAGTTTCAAGCCACAGCGTGTCTTCCTTATGAGTAACGTGCGCGGTCGTAGCGCTCCTCTGTGGCTCGAAACTAGTAGAGCTTTTCTCAGTATTTTCACGGGACCAACCGGCGATTTTTAGTTAAGATCTCATTTATAACTATGTAGTAACGTGGCACACTGTATTATCTTCCAGCTAAGTAGAGTCGCTATATCCCATGTGACTGGCAGTAGTAAGATATGAAGAGTTTAAGATCGAGCTCAGTTTTGAGTGACGTACGTCCAGCAGTGTGCAGTAATAAGATGATGATGATGTGTACTAAAGTATAATGTGTCAAGTTGATGACCATATTTATATTTTCAAAATCGCTGTACCTAAATTACCTAAATCAGTCAACATGATAAGTGCTAGAGTCTAATACGGTGTTTTTTATGGCATAAGCCGGTACGCGACCACACGGATCACCTGATGGTAAGCAATCGGCGTCGCCCATGGACACCTGGAACACCATAGGCGTTGCAAGTTCGTTACCGGCCTTTTGAGGATTAGGAGTTTGAGGATCGTTGGGGATTCAGGAATTGGGGAGATTGGTGATGGGGAGGGTAATTAGGCCTCCGGTTACCTCATTCGCTTTTGTTCATCAACTTTTGATGCTGACCATATACTAGTAAGCACTACTCTTGAGAATGCGGTATCAGTTTCAATCACTGGGTTCATTGGTGTAGACATTTTTTTACCAAAAACATTATTTAATACCTATTCCAATTTCTTAAGTATAAGTTATTTTGTTATTTAAACTTTAGTCACATTTTACTATCGACTCTTTTGAGTAAGTTTTAAGGTTTTATTTTATTTATTTGTTGAACTGTTTTAGAATCGTGTATCGAATTTTTACCCGACTGCCAAAGAAGGAGGGTAATGTTTTTCGAGTGTATGTAAGTATGTATGTATGTCTTTTCCTTTGTGACCACCTGTAGCCTAAACGGCTTGATGGATTTTGATGTATGAGGTATCGTTAGATTTGTCTTGATTACGGGAGTGTCATAGGATACATTTTATCCTAAAAGTCCCACGGGATAAAGACATAATAATATTTTTTCTAAATTTCCCTTTAAAAAAATATGTATGCGGTATCATTAGATTCATTTCAATCACGGGAGTAATTAATATAGGATACGTTTTTTCTCAAAATTCCCACGGGAACATGTTAATTCTGCGTCAACGCAAAGCAACTCATGCGTTAGCAAGCAAAAAGATAGGGCGTGGCCTGGCATGCGGCGCGCGGCGCGGTGCGGAGGGGGATATGCTCGAGTATACAGCCCGATTGCGGGCACACGCATGAGGGCACACGTCGTTGACGATAGTCTTCTACATCTACAACATTTTCGTTAAATAAAAACAGCTAAAAAGTTATAAATAAAAAAATTATTATTAAAAAAACAAAATACCCGACTGCACACTAAAAAAAAAAGAGTAAAACAAGCCCCACAATAATATTGATCAATCAAATGCTAAAAACTAATTATGTAATACCGTTTAAACAATACCTATATTAAAATACACTACAATATGTGTTCGTAATCGATAGTTAAATAAACAGAAACTTATTTTGAATACAAATTTACTGAATATAATTTATAAATGTTGATGGAAAGCATCGCAGGCGGGGACCACCTTGACCGCCACCAACGAAAATTCTGCTAAATGGTGCACAACCGAAATGACTATAAATAAGCCTCTGTTGGTCCCCGCCTGCGATGCTTTCCATCAACATTTATAAATTATATTCAGTAAATTTGTATTCAAAATAAGTTTCTGTTTATTTAACTATCGATTACGAACACATATTGTAGTGTATTTTAATATAGGTATTGTTTAAACGGTATTACATAATTAGTTTTTAGCATTTGATTGATCAATATTATTGTGGGGCTTGTTTTACTCTTTTTTTTTTAGTGTGCAGTCGGGTATTTTGTTTTTTTAATAATAATTATTGTTGTGATATTTTTAATTAACCATCTGTGAACTGATATTGGTTGGTATCTTAGTTATGTCTATTCTTTAAACACACTCATTTAAATAATATGGAGTCCATATCATAGCTACTAAAATAATACTCCCTGTATTACAAAATTAATTGCACTCTGCCCTTCCAAAAAACAAAATTATGAACTAACACATTCCTACTCAACCAAGCCTATTTCCATACATACGAAATGAGGAAACGAGCCACTAATTACAGAACATAAAAAAAATTCTATCGTAATAGATGTTTAATTAGAAATTGTCTAGCAAACACCTTTATTTGAAGCCAATACAACATTAAGGCAAATAATGAGTGGATGTAGAATTAGAAACTACACAAAACCTGTTCTCAGTCTGTTATGGTGGATATCATTCTAAAATGCCTACTATGGAACGTGCTTGGCTAAAGGCTCTGTCAGACGGTAGCTGACACACGTGTCAAAATTTCCCTACAAGGTGCAATTGCGTTTTTGATTTTGATACAAAGAAAGAAATAAAGAAATCATTTATTTAATAATAATGTAGCTGTACATATAAGTTGGTATGTAGTTAATTGACCCAATATATTACCATTTACCTTTCGGCATGCAACGAACGATTTATGATAATATATTATATAAAAACCTTTTTTTAAGAGTAACGATGGAGTTTCTTGTTCGTTCTTCTAAACTACGCTTTGGATAAGTGCTTAGCTTCACTGACACACCGACGGACGGATAATTCAATGTTTGACGTTTCAAAAGTACTTATTTCAGAATGAATTGAAATAAATGCTTTGACTTTGATTTTGACTTTCGATTTTTCGTCCATACATTACCAACGCAAGTAAGTTAGTTAAATAACAAAATAGAATAAAGTAAAAACAGAACATCCAAAATTCAATGCCAAAAAATAAGAAAAGAGGCGTTGGTTACTATGAAACAAAAATCATATCTGTGCCAGAGATGAACCTCTGAAGTTGATAAGGTAGAATCCATCGGAGCCGCGGATGACTTAACAGGTTTTCGGGGCTCCGTTTCTAAGTGCAGTAGTAGGAATGAGGTGGTTGTTAGTCAGTAAAATCCTGACACGGGCTCTCGCCTCACCCAGGCAGAAAAGTCATTAGATAATTTTCCACCCTCAATAAATAAAGTAGAATTAATCCCCAAACAGGCACTTTTGAAACATTAAAATTATTCATTAGTCTATTTGTCAGTGTGCGTATTTCAAACTGTAAATTCGTGTTGAGACGAAAGTTAATGTTATTAAAAAATGTTATGGTGTACGACACTAGAAATAATTCGCAGATGGTCCGATAAAAGTAATAGTACTCCAAATGATGGTTATGGTTAAGTTAAAGCATTTTAAGACATTCATTTGGTTACCATCTTTACGCAACTCCATCTTTAATTTGAACTACCATGCCGGTATGCGCAAGTCTAATTTAGATCTATACTATAATATTATAAAGCTGAAGATTTTCTCAGTGTTTTCTTTCAGTGTTAGATAGCCTATTTATCGAGAAAGGTTATAGGCTATAAAATATCACGCTACGATAAATAAGCGCCGAGCAGAGCGAGTGAAACCGCGCGGAAGTAGCTAGTATAATATATAAATGACAATACATTGCTTAAAATAGGTAATAAAACTACCAGATCCAATTTAATGCTTCTTTTTAATCATCTAACTAAAACAATAATTCATTACAATTTTATTTATAGTCAGTTAGCCTGGATTTTGGTCGCTGCGATTTTATTAGTGTGAGCATCCCCTAATATTTAATCTACTGCCACTGAATACTACAGCTATTATACTCCTCAGAAACCAAGAATTGCTGATTTTAGATTAAATATATTTTTTTTAAGTTTCGCTGAAGCTGGTGTAATGAATTATCAATATTTTACAAAATGATTGTAAGATTAAAGATAATAATTAAAGGAGTCTCAGAATCGACATTAGGAAATTTAATATTTTTCATCACAAAAGAGAACTAAAGTTACCAAGAAAATAAGCAAGCTGAAATGGTAGTGAATCGGTTACATTTATCGAAGAACCAATGACCATTGGAGTAGAAGTGTTCTGAAGTGAAGACCGACTCCTGGCAAACGTAATGTAGGGGTAGCTCCAGCTAGGTCAAATTACGATGTCCGCAAGGTGGCTGGCAGTGGTTGGATGCGTAGACCTGAAGACCGAACTCAATGGCGTGCCATTGGAAAGGCCTATGTCCAGCAGTGGATGATAACATTATAAGTGGACGCATTCTAAGATGTAATTCTTGCTGTCTACCCCATCTCTAAACAACAACATGATGCTACTGCAATTTCACAACTTAAGTCAGTGATAACAATGACCAATATTGCTTGCATCTCCAAAACAGATAAGAAGGTAATTAAATAATTATAGATTCCATTTCGAGATCGAGCGATTTATTAGTATTCACATGCAAACTTAGCGCATCATTAAACTCTAATAATTAATAATTCGTCTTCAAAAATCAAGAGGTTTTCTGATTTCATTACGCTATTTTTGTTTGTAGTAATGTTTGTCTAAAACGAAAATATAAAAATGAAAATAGGTCATGAACCTTTGGAAAATCTTTTGGCCATCTACAAAAGTGATAGGAAAACTAATCTAAACTGAACTCTCTTTCCAAAGCAGTAGAGTAAAAAACAAATCGCAAAAACGCAAACGTAAAAAACTAACGTTACGTTTCATACAGAGCACTCCATATAAAACCAATCGACACAAAACGAAAACCGCTTAAAAAGACACATAATTTTCTTTCTGACTTGTTACATAAATGTATACAGATTAAAGAACTGTTAATAGCTATGATTCTTTATCATAATAAAAAGTGTTCGTGTAATAATCATTGAGATCACGTCACACATGCGATACATTTTCTAATGACTTCTGCCATAACTAAAATGATCATATACGCTTTTATTTTCTTCATGGCGCATGGTAGAATCTTATAGTTAAACTGTTTCATATGGGAGAGCCATGCTTCGTCACGAATGGGCCGGCTCGACCGGAGTGATACCACAGCCGAGCAAAATACCGACGTGAAATAACGCTTACGTTGTGTTTTGTCTTGTCATTGAGGTTACTGACAAAAATATATAATAGGGTAGTTTCCTAAATTTTATTTTAATGAGAAAAAAATACGTGTCTAATATTGTAAATTACTATAAGTACATAATAATAATTTGATACTTTCAACGATATATTAAATCAAAACATCTTGTGACGTCACAGCGTGCTACATTTTGTGACGTCACGACCTCCCACTTTTAAACCTAACCCCACTTTATCTAAGTATTGTAACTTTATACGAGAAAATAAAAAATACGTGTCGTGTTTTCATTATCTAACTGACGGACTAATTAGATTTTTAATTGTTATAACCTAGCATTTACTACATTATGGGGTCCGATCACGTTTTGTTGTAGAATTGATGATTATCATTAGTACCTAGGCATAGACGGGTTCTGGAATGGAAATTGCTACTAGACAAACATAATGTCAGACGCCAATTAGATCGGAGTGTATGCACCTATTTGTAAAATCGCTGAAGGCCTATTAGAGAGCCTTGTGTCTAATAAATCTACTAAATTCCTAATCCCCAAAAGGCCGGTAACACACTTGTCCACCTCAGGTGTTCCAGGTGGCCTTGAGCAATGCCGATTGCATACCATGAGGTGATCCGTCAGCTCGTTTACAGGCTTATCTCATTAAACAATCTAGGGCCTGTTGTGAAAACTGTGAATTAAAGAATCTGAGATCAAAAATGTAATAATCTGGGGGTGAAACTTAAGACTTCATGCTAGATAGATGCACAGACATTTATCTAACTAGACAAACTTCAAAATACAATTTCTACCTCTTCAAACATTACTCAAGTATTTAAACTGTCTGCTACCAAAATGTATAGACACACAGAGAATCGATTTGCACACTCATTAAATAATACGAGTTACCTAATCGATTATATGACGAGTAATCGATTTAACGCTCAGACTGACGTTTGACCTGCAAGATGTAGAACTAGACAGAAAAGTAGACTGTAGCTTTTTTTATGTTTAGCGTTTATTCATTTGTTTATATTCGACTTTATTGAAAGATTCTTTTGTTAGTGTAATGTGTTCGTTGTTAGATTTTAGGTCCATATTTTTTTTTAAACGTCGCCCCACACTAGGATTTTCTCCTATGTCGTGGGTGCGTTTACAAACATACAGATTTCTAATACATATTACACCCAGGAACAACAATCTGTGGATAACACAAAGAGCTTTTCCGTGCGGGAATCGAACCCGCGACACGTTGCGCGACAGTCGGTTGCCCAACCACCGCGCCAACCGTGCAGTCATATTTATTTTTATGCTCCAATTTACTTTTAATAACAAACACTTTTCTAAAAATACAGGTCAGTCTAAGAACCTCATGTTTTGAAGTCCGTTAAAAAATATTACAATTAAAAGACAGAGTACGACTATTTTATGTTTTATCCTACTATACTTCAAAAGTACGGTATCGGACAATTGTTATCCCGCATATCCCGATCGTGGTTACGGTCGACATTACTCCTCACAGGGGCTCGTCTGTTCGTAACAGTCGTTCGTAACAGGGAGAGTCTGACATTCCGTCTTGTCTCACCCAAGGTGAACGAAGTCATTGGATGATTTCCCCCCCTCAAAAACAAGAATGATTTAAGCTAATTTCCTATGCATGCAACTATAAAAATGTTACACTTAATGTGCATTCAATTTAAGGTAAACGCTGTGAGAACTGTGCTAGTAAGATGGTCACAAGCAGTTGATCGAGTTTGCCACAATACGTTGTTATGCAAATTGTTGTGTTTACTACTTTCTTTATTATACTATCTTGGATCCATCTTAAGTTTTATGAGCTTGTCAGCACCTGACAGAACGTATGTTTAATTTATTTAATTTAATACTACTAGTGATTATTGCTGAACTCTGAAAATTATTTGATATCGCAAAAATTGGTTAAAATGTATACTACAAACAGATACTTAAAGCATTTTTTTATGGGATAAGCCGGTAACGAGCAGACAGATCACCTGATGGTAAGCAATCGGCGTCGCCCATGGACACCTGGAACATCAGAGGCGTTACAAGTACATTACCGGCCTTTTGAGGATTAAGAACTTATGGATTATTGGCGTTTCAGAGAATGGGGAGAAGGAGGGGGGGAGTAATTAGGCCTCCGGTAACCTCACTCGCACGACGAAACCCAACACAAGCGTTATTTCATGTCGGTTTTCTGTATAATTAAAGCACAAATAAACTAATTTTTGTAACATCACTATCACTAAACGTTAAGCGTTGAAACCGGATTGCCAGTCATCAAACATCTACACCATAATCATCTCAGTCAAACAGAGAACCGTTGGAACTACAATCAATTTCTTTTAGGTTCCATATTTAGACGTAACTAGATAACTGATTACCCAAACCTAACAGGCCGGATCTCCAGTAACCAATCAGGTGCCACTTTCCTAATCCACCGCCAATAACGTGGGCGAAGATCGGTCAAGCCATCGATACATTTTTAACAACATCTACACATGTTAGAAAGCTATTAAAAAGAACAATTATCTATATGATCAGTGAAATATCGAAATTGTGAGAAAGGGACAGATGATGTATGTTATGTGATAGAAAGGGAAAGGTGACGTTAATCAGTAGATATCGAAAGTTAAGATGTGGATGACAGGGGACCGTTAGATGATGCTTACGGGCTACGATATGTCGTGTCGTGTGCGTAATGTCGTTGCGTTTGAGGAAAAAAGTGTGTAAGTTGTTTTGGCCTACTGAGTGCTGTGTCTATATGTATAAATGGTTCGTCGTCTCCTAGTAGACTAGTAATAATCCAATATATTCTCATTTTTACAGTGTTTTAGAGTTGTGATTTAAAGCTACAAATTCTCCCTACAAAAAGATGCATTAATATTTTAACCAATTACATAACATCATGCCTTTAATCCCCGAAGGGATAGCCAGAGGTGTAAGTACGTTACGGCACTTAATGCCACTGTACAATGTAACACCCATTTTCACTATTTATGTTATGAGTCCCATGTAATAGGGGGTGACCCTATTGCCATATACTGAAATTTTTGAAAAAACGCAGTAATACTTTGCCCGACCCGGGAATCAAACCCGAGACCTTGCCCGACAGTCGTACTTGCGACCACGCGGCCAACGAGGCAGTCCATTAATTATATAAAATCATATAAATAGATCTAATTTATTTATACAGTACCAATTTTTTGCATGTATAAATTTTAATATAATTGATAAAACTAGAAAACAAACAAAAGTATTATTCAAAAAACAAAATACGATGTCGTTCGATGACATAGACGACTATTAAACGACATTTCTTACATGGCCACTACTAAACGTCTTACGACGAAAATGGTTAATTTTTGAAACTCATCGTGTACGACATCACAGATATTGGAACTTTCGATTTCTTCCACACCTCCGCTTTCATAGTTCGATAGAATTCTTTGCATAGTTCACTTTCGAAACACGAGGTCACAGGGCGGCGTAGGGCGTGACCTATAAACAAAGACTTTACGATTTGTACCACATTCGGAACTTAATTTGGCTTTGTTATTTCAAATAAAGCGGTTATTTGCTAACACATGGGTGATTCTAATGAAGACAATCTAGTTTCCTTATGGCATCGAGTATTCTCTCTTTATTGAAACAAAGAGTTTCCTTTTTCTTGTATAGAAGCACTATTTTTATGGATTGTCAGTATGTACATATATGTGAGCACCATGTTAGACTATAAGTTGTTTTTTGTTTTAATTTTTATTTTAGTAAGCTTTGTAATTAGTATAATGTGTCAAGCCTGTTTTTGAATTGTTCTCACATATACGTACAGTATTGAAATATGTATCGGAGACATTGTAGAACATACTTTTTCTTAAAAGAGTAACGAATGGAGTTTCTTGCTCGTTCTTTTCCATTCGAATCTACATTTTGGAATGAGCAGCTAGCTTCACCTAGCTTCACCGACGGACTGACTGACAGTTATTTATTTTGTATTTGTTGACGTTTCAAAAGCACCAAATTATGGTTTAATTGAAATAAATGCTTTGACTTTGACTTTGATTTTTCTGTTATATGAGGATCATTAATTGGTTGTTTAATGTTTGATAAGTGCTTAGCCTAAAACAGTTATTAAGGTTTCATGTCATTTGTAGTGACTACACTACAAACCGAATGAAATTCCGTGGGCAGACCTTTGACTAAGTGGACCGACTTGTCAAAGTCGCTGGTAGCGATAAAGATAAAGATAAAGATACTTTTATTTTGCGATTGGATATAAGGGACGAGTTATCGTTCGTGGAAGACTAAGAGGGAAACTTTAGTCCAGCAGGAGACATCTTCAGGGTGATGCTGATGATGAGGATTGCTTCTGCTTACATCTGCCCTTAAGAATATTCACTGACTTTTAGGTTTGATCTGCATCTTCATTTGCAGATTGAAATAAAACGCGTCATATACAATGTCCTATCCTTCCTATCCTATATAATCCTTCTTTTAATGTTGTTCATGTTTCTTAATATTTAAACTCATATTACGCAATATCCTCACAACCAGGATTAGATTTGAAAATTTTACAAAATCGTGTCAATTTGAATCCTCCTCAAGATTCCTGCACTATTTACGACTGCCTCGTTGGCTGAGCGGTCGCTGCTGGTTACCGGCCAAGAGGTCTCGGGTTCGATTCCCGACTCAGACAAAGTATTACTGGGTATTTTAAAAAAGTCTCAGTATTAGTACGAAGTATGGTATTGTGCCCGATATATGGCAATAGGGTCACCCCCTATTAACTACATGGGATTCATAACATAAATAGTGAAAAGTGAGTGTTACATTGTACAGTGGCATAATGTGCACCTTTTCCTACCCCTTCGGGGATAAAAGCCGTGTAGTTATGTTTTTCACCACTTATGAATACATAGGTACCTGTTTAGTGGAAAGGTATTTAGTTCAACACGTGTTACCTACTAGATCGGTTTAGTTTGATCTACAAATTGAGTGACAAGTCGCCAGTTCAATTCACTCGAGTGGTTTGATAAAACTGGTTGCTGTCAATCAAAGGTGTGTGCGTCAGATACAGTAGTGATGGTGTCTATTTTTACCACCATTTATTATGGATGGACAAAGAGAAGGGATTTTTTTAAGGGGGGAAATTCATCGAATGACTGCTCGCCCGGGTGAGGCGGGAGGGAGTGTCAGACTCTTATACACAAAAACCACCCCGTTCCTTCTCCTGCACGTCGAGCCGTAACCCCAGTAACCCTTTAGGTTCTCCGCGACTCCGAATCGGCATCGGCCCTGTTGGGCCCCATCTGTGGTGGTCTGATGGCTCTTTGAGGCGCGCGAGGAACGCGACGCGCCGTACGCTCGGAAAAAAGAAAAGGGATAAAGTTTAACTAAGTATAATAGGCATAATGTGCATCTCTGCCTACCCCTTCGGGGATAAAAGGCGTGATGTTATTACTCAATTATTACCTACATACAATTACTAAACCTTGGTCAACACAGGCCACTAAAATTTTGATTAAATTAAATCATATTTTAAAACCTGTGCGACGTATATACATATAGCTGCCAGTTAACTGTTCTAATTAAATGGTGATAAATAGAAAGCAATATTAAATAGAAAAATTGCGTGAGGAATGATAATAATTTTTAAATATAAAGAGGTATATAAATAAGATTTCGTCGGACTGTGAAAATAGAAAATAGATCATATGGCACTGACGTTTAAATAATTTTTCAAATACTATAATTAATATCTTATTGTATAGTCATACTGCGAATAACAGCAGAAAGACCAAATTTTATTTGTAACTCCGATGGCCATCGGGTCAAATTATCCTTTTCTGTCTTTCTCTATTACATTTTCAACTTTATTCTATTGACATAATGTCGAAAATCCAATTGATTTTTGACAGATTGGAGTAGATTATATCTGCTGGCCACTATACTTTGCTCAACCCTTTCATAATAGCTCTTAAATCCATTGGAACAACTCCTCATGATCATTATGATCAGCTACAAGACGTTTGCTACACATAGGCTTCCCTCAATGACTCCCAGATAGGCCGGTTGGAAGCAACCCTGCGTCCTGAAAATCTCTGTAATAATTATATACCATCCACATTGTTTTTTTATAGCATAAGCCGGTAAATGAGCTGACGGATCATCTAATGGTAAGTAATCGGCGCCGCCCATGGACACCTGAAACATCAAGGCGTTAAAAGTGCGTTACCGGGCTTTTGGGAACTGGGAATCTGAGGATTGTGGAGGATTCGGGGACTGACTGGGGAGGTGAGTAATTAGACCTTCGGTAACCTCACTCACACGACGAAACGCAACGCAAGCGTTGTTTCACGTCGGTTTTCAAATTATAGGCAGTAGTCAACTAAAAGTCCCTAAAGGTATAACCAGTAACCACGCCTATAATAAATAACCTGTCACCAAATACAAATTATTATTTGACAAAGAAAACATTACACAACAACTCAACACTTTATAAGTAATGATAACTAATTATAATCACATAAGATGTTCAATCACAAGTTTTCACCTATCATATCGAAAGTTAATATCGTTGGAACAATGGGAAGCTATGGGAATTTAGCACTATTGTTATAGGCGTCCATGATGATTGATTTGATACGTGCTACCATGCTAGTAGCTTCTTGTATCGTTTCGACTTGGTCATTTCGTTAGGTGATTCTTTAAAGTATCGTTGTGATTTGGTATAGACTCCTAAATAAGAGGCGTCATAACAATTTCTTTCATCAGCAGACTGGTTGGAGACTACAATGTAAAAGATACATGTTAATCAGGACGCTTATGTCTGTTACTGTCAAAAATGTCATTAGCTAACTTGTTTGATACACGATGGAAGAATAGAGGCACCACAATGTTCAGTTAAATAAATACTTCATCGTAATGGAGTCGACCATATAAAAAGATCCCAGGGACAAATATAATTAGATACAATTTCTTAGTAAAAGTTTAAAAACGCACAACGTACCAGCAAACATTAACCGCCTATAAGTGGCCACTGCTGATCTAAGGCCTCTTCTCATGCGGAGAAGGTTTGAGTATTAATCTCTACGCATTTCAAAATTATAATTATAAATTGTAAAGTTCAGGTTTCCTCACGATGTTTTTTCTTCACCGTTTGTCAGTGGTGTCTAAATAATCTTAGAAAGTACCTACATATAACTCGAAAAATGTCACATTGGTACTTGCTGTTGGCAGTAAAACGCTCAGAAGGATGATGATCTTAATTAAAACTCAGACTTATTCAAAAATAATTTATATTTACTTGTTTTAAGTTGTTTTACAAAAATTTATCTGTTTGTGTTAAAAACAAAAACCCTGCGAATGCCGACTGAGATAGTTTTGCCAGTTGCCACGTTCGGTAACTGAACCTACTGTAACAGTCACATATTTTAATGTGACTGTTACAGTAGGTTCAGTAAAAATGTTTATATCATTAAAAAAATCAGACACGACTTCAAAAAAAAAACGATAACACAACAATATGACATAATACAATAAATTTAAATATTCATAATAATTATCATAATTATTGCAAATTAGTAAGAGTTGCACTTTCGGTGGTGGTACACACACACATCGAACTTCACATAACCAGTATATCATGATCTCTCTTGTATAGTTTCTTCGCACACAAGATGGTCAGATTACACTGGTTGTGCTTATCTTGATGTGTTGCTGTGTACCTACTTTATTTGTGCGTGTATTAATATGCATGTATTTAGTATACGGAAACGACGAACTAATTAATATGGAGTGTCACACTTATATCCTTATTTAAAGTATACTGTATTGCGTGTAGGTGAAAAGTGAAACCGATTTTGGATTTCATGTTTGATATTACATTATACAAAAAGATTTTGCTTAAGCAAAGGATTAATAAATTTTCAGATATTCATGCAGTTTGGTAATGTCTCATCCTCTATGTCACTAAATTACCAGAAGAATATGTCAGACAATAAGTACAGTGTTTGTATTGTATTGCCTAATGAATGAGGTTAATTAAGACTCTAACCACGTCTCCCTCCATTCCAAATCCTTAAAAGACCGGCAAAACACTTATAATTATTAATGATCTGGTCTTGTATCCTTACATGACACCGTATCACCATTTTCCTAGTTATGACATTGACCTTGAACAGCGCCATCTATTAGAAAGTCCATGTGACATTTCATTACCATGAGTCTCTAAAGCCTTCACATGGAAAGTTCACACATTCACTCCACACAAGCCATCGACTTTCTTTCTAAACCAATGAAATGTGAAAGGGAAATTACCAGTTTTGGTCATGTGCGCTATGTTAGGTTGTTGTTAGTTCTATCTATCTTTACTAGATGGTGCTGTTCTCAAGACTTTGGAATTGTGTTATTTCTTCAAGGGAATATTAAAATGTATACCTACCTTCATCTGATAGGGTAACAAACTTGAGACATCTTTTTAGGAACAACCTTCAAAAAGTTCGGTTTTTGTGTTGAACTATAAAATTTTATTAGGGAGTATGAGTTTTCTATGTGTAAGTAAAATGAGGAGTATTAGGTCCTCTAAATAGACCAACTTTAGAGTTCCCTAATATGCATTGCCTGTTACACCACATAGGGAGACCTAGGAGACCTACGTCTACTCTTAAATCTCGCTATACTTGATCAAGTTGAGTATCTAGGTCGTTGTTATCGTTTAGAAAAACCGACAGAAAATAAACGGCCACTCAAGGCATCTTCTCTTTCAATCTCAATCAAATTATAATAATTAAAATCTAGTTATTAACAAGGATATCCGTTATAAGTAAGAGTCGGAAGTGCCTCACGTGGAATGACCGAAAATGTTCAATCATCGCATTATTAGTTATGTAATATTGGTCATGTGAAATAATTTTTGGTGTGACGATCACGAGACCTGTGTGTTGAATATACGGGTTGATATTTCGTCGAGCATGGTTGGTGTTGGTGAGATGTTAGGTTATGTTTCTTAGAGTTGAAGTCTTATAATAAGAATGCTTATTCATCGTATCCGTTTATCCTTGCTATAGCTTTTACGATGCTGATTTGGAAATGATTAGGTAATTTTTATGAGTAATTTGAAAGAGACATTAAATATTGTGTGAAAATTAGTATGTATATCTTACAGATACATAGATAAGATTGGAGTGTCTGTTTGTCTGTTAAAAGAACTTTTTACAACAAGCATACAGCATACACATACCAAAATAACTTTTTATTTGTCTATTTGTATTGGCTAATCTTTGGAATTGGCTGGACCAATTTTGGCGGGACTTCCATAGACAGTTTGCTGACGTACTAAAGAGGCTAATACATACACAGAAAACTGAAACAAGAAAAAATGTTATGTTCTAAAATTCATATTCTACGCGGACAAAGTTGCGACTAGTATTTAAAAAAGTGTAAAATATGTACAAAGCTTTGTTACTCCAAAAATAAGTACCTCAGTACAAATTTGTCAAAATACACTGCCGTATTTTTTACTATAAGCTCGGCGCACGCGCGCCGAATCACGATCACTTTCACAACAAACGAATAACGAACATTTTTTAAACATGGCTAACTTAATATTAAGAACAGAAGGTCCATCGTGAATTTTCTAGAAATAATTTTTCAATAAATACTTTGTCATTCGATGTTAGGAAAGCAAATCTATAAACTACCTTTTTGACCAAGTAGAATAAACATTGCCACAGTAATTTCTGGTTTATATTATACGTTAGGTAAAGTGTTATATGGATTTTGTAAATTTCTAAACAAACATGTAGTCCAATATTGAGCTCGACATCTAACAAGACCGAAGGGTCTGTCCCGTGTTATAGGGATGGAGATTCCTTATAACATGGGGCATGTAATACAACTGGTGAAATAGGGGTGATACCTTCGACCGCTTTTTCAAGGATGAAGGACATGACGGTGAACATCCAAAAATATTTACGACTGTCGGGCAAGGGGTCAAAAAATCAACAATCAAAAATCTCAGTAGTAGCACGGAGTTTGGAAATGTGCCCGGTATATGGCAACAGGCTCACCCCCTATTACATGGGACTCATAACATAAAATAGTAGAAAGTGGATGTTACATTGTACAGTGGTATTAAGTATCGTAATGTGCACCTCTATCTACCCATACGTGGATAAAAGCCGCGAAGTTATGTTATTTGCTACTCTACAAAGAAATACAAAATGGTACTTCTGCTCTCTTAAACGTGGCAGCACTAACAATGCACATGGAGGTCAGTGAAGACGAACAAGAAGTACATTAGCATTAACATCTAGTTAATTAGAGTAACTATTTAAAGGGTCCCTACCTTCTCGTTAAAATGTAAGGTGTTCTTAGATTAGAGGAAAGTGGAAAGCAATGTTTTATGATTCCGAATAAGTAATGTGTTATTAATTGTACATATGTTTAATTCATTGATGAAAAAAAAATGATCATATAGAAGATAACTTTAAAAAGGCACCTTGCTTTTTGGGTATTTTTTTTATGTAATATAAGACAAACGAGCAGACGGATCACCCAATGGTAATCTATCAGCGCCGCCCATGGACACCCGCAACACCAGAAAAGTCACAGGTGCGATGCCAGCCTATTAAAATGGAATACGCTCTTTTCTTAAAAGTTTGAAGGTCGTATTGGTTTAGAAATACCACGTTCGAATAAAAGACTAGGGAGTGATTTTTACCTCACTCACATATTTACCACCCCGGTGACCAAGTCAACGCCTGTATAGACGCAGCGGGTCCTCTAAAAGAGACCTGCTCCGAGGCCTCACTGTGCAATGCATGTTACGACACATTCCTATGGAGACATGTGTCTCCTTTAAGCCTCGCTTTGTTCGGCGGCACGGGATCACTGTGCCACCGTCTTCCCTAAGATCATTGGGTAAGCACCTAGAATTTCTGCTCCATGCACCCAAAGCCCCATTGAAAATAAACCTTTGTGTGTAATAATATAACCCAGTATTTTGAAACTGATTGAAAAATATTAACCATGAAGTTACTAGATGCTTAAAAGAACATTCTTTTTGTCACAATTACGCTGAACATAACTATCTTCAATAGCGTGGTTGACCTAAAACTGTATTTTCAAAGTGATAAGCCGGTAAATGAGCAGACGGATCACCTTGATTGTAAGAAACCGAGCCTCCGGTAACCTCACTCACACAACGAAACACAACGCAAGCGTTATTTCACGTCGGCCTTCTGCGAGGTCGTGGTATCACTCCGGTCGAGCCGGCCCATTCGTGCCGAAACATGGCTCTCCCACACTTATCTAAACGATTACCATCCGTATGCTAATGACAATAAAATACAAAATCACATCAATTTCACTGTCTAACGTCTAAACAGTCATTCGGTCTGTTTGAATAATCATAATGGCTTCTATAACTATGTTTAAATGTATTGAATCAGCCAAAGTTGGTATAAATGGACTTTTAATTGCTTAATTACTTTGCAGTTTGTGGATATGTTAATTTAATATTCAGACGTTCAAAGAAATAATCCAATTTGCCAGAGGTCTGATTTGAGTGTCTAAATTCATTATCACTATATGTTTGTATGTGTGTGGTGTCGTGGTGGCCCGGAGGTTGAAGATGAAGAAGAACATCTCATGCACAAGGGTGCGGGTTCAAAACCTACTAACGACAAGTACAAATGTGACTTTTCCGAGTTATATGTACTTTCTAAGATTATTTAGACACCACTGACCAACAGTGAAGGAAAACATCGTGAAGAAACTTAGGCTTATAATTTCTATTTATAAGTTTGCAATCGCCAACCTGCATTGAGCTTGCGTGGTGATTAGTGCTCTAACCTTCTCCATGTAAAAAGATGAGAAGATCCTATGCTCAGCAGTGGGCATTTATAGGCTGTTGATGATGATGATATGTATGTATTGTATGAGACTATATTATGCTAAATTTAAGCTAGTAACTGCTTTCTCGATGTCAGTTGATAAAATTGTATTGTTTATCTGCTTGTATGTATAAACCGTAGCAATTGGCTCCATAGTCTCTACCTATTCCCATGGGAAACAAGTATTAGGTTATGTATGTATGAATGTATGTGACTATAATGTATGCTAGCACACTTCATAGTAAATCTCCTTCGACAAGTTTGTTATATTTTTCTTGTTATGAAACGATATGAGATAAAAGCTATTGTTATATGCAGATGAATTGTACGTATGTATCTATGTCCGTATAGAACACATAAATTTAACGCTTCACAGTCAACGATTAAATACAACATTTAAATAGAAATAAAACGGTACTAGTGTCTAGCCACAGTTTTATTCGATTGCAATTCAAATCGATTCATTAAAGGCAATATCGATGTGTTCGAAAGTCGATTATGCGAATAATCAAATAATATGTATTCGAGTTACGACTTTATACGACGTGAGAGAAAATTTGTCACAATGATGTAATTATAGTATTTTGTCTGTTGTTGCGTTGCGCTAATATTTTTTATATTTAGATATAGGAAACTAGCAAACCCGGCAAAATCCGTTTCGCCACCAGATGGCTTCGTTTTATGTAATATTTCGTTTGATGATTAGTGAATTTTCTTTGCTATAAACCTCACGGAGCCCGAGACCTTTCCAACGAATGTAAAACCGCGGAAATCGGTTCGTGCGTTCTGGAGTTATAGCGTCAGGAAGGAAAACCCGACTTATTTTTTTTATACTTAGTAGATATTATCTGGTTAATTAGTTCCTGACATAATGAAGATTTTAGCTTATCTAGAAAGTGACCTATTTCCAAAAATCGCTCGATCGATCGCTCAATGGTTATATGATCAGCACCACCTAAGGATATTTGTAAAACATGAAGAGTTAATAGTGCATTGTCAGCCTTTGATGGCGGTGCGCGGTGAATTGGGCCTCGAATACCGGTGCCTTGAACACACGGCGAAACCCAATACAAGCGTTGTTTCACGCCAGTTTATTACAGTTTCTTTATCGAAAATTTCAGGCACATCTTTAAAAATACTTGGAATGTATTATAATTGCAACAGAAATAATTTTAAAGTTAAAAATTACTTCAAACAAAACACGATAAAATAATCAAACTACAAATACAAGAAATAGTAACAGAGAGTCAATGGATGCAAGTGGCGAGCTGTCGTTCGACGTGAAAGACTAAGGTTTATCCAGCAATGGACGTCGACCGACTGATGACAATGTTGATGATAATGAAGATGAAAAAGTGCAAGGCTTTACTGTTGCACCAAACTTCAAACTCAATTCTATAAAGAACTATTTAAAACTAGCTTTTACCCGCGGCTTCGCTGGCGTCACAAAAGAATAAAAAGTAGCCTATGTGACACATACCCATACACACAGCGCCATCTATACCAATACTTTTGTTTTCCCTCGGGAATATCAAATTTTTCCGAGATAAAAAGTAATCCTATTAATTAATCAGGACTTCTAACTTTACGTCTGCAAAAAATCAATGCAATCGGTTTAGTAGTGACGGCGTGAAAGCGGAATATTAGTAAGGATTCAAGTAAGTGTGTTAAAACCTCAGTAGGCAGTGCTATACTACACTACACAAAACTACTACTGAACGCACGAATATGTACCGAAAATTCGTGAGTGGATACCACGCTCATCACACTTTCCTACTTTAAAATTACACCTCTTGATTACGTAAGTATCGAGTATCGATGTCGACGAAAGTTTTATTATAGTGGAGCGAATCGTCGATGTATCGATATTTCGCGTGACGACGCCCATTCGTAACACGTGCGTTTGCGCATGCATGTTGGTAGAGTAGAGCTTTTTTGGATGCGGTAATTTTTATAAATAAAAAGAGATCTTATTTAACATACATAAGAAATTAAGCACTAAATGTTTAATTACTGGATTAATCATAAAACCCGAATTGAAATGAATTATCTCAATAAAAAAGTCACGTAGATAAAACAATAATTTGTCACAAATGTTATACTATTTTGTTTTTTGAATATATATAAAGAACATAAAATATATTCAAAATCCTATATCATTAAATCATAGATATTATTTCTATTGTAACATTTACTATGCAGTTTAGTTTGAATAATATTTTTACGTAAGTGTAATGTTGGGTTTGAGGCTTAGCACCATAACTGTTAAGAACTAGACTAGTATCAAGCCATGCTAGAGGCTCATATTCATGAGCAGCATTCCGCGAACCACGGACCGTGACGTGGGGACTGTCGCGCTGATACATTAATTAATTCATAATAATTTAGTATGTCTCACGAAAGTTTTAATTAAAAATAATAATAATCACCAGTCAACATTACAGACAATTAATTGCCTACACTTATTTATTTTTTGTATTATTTTCGTACCTAGTAAAAACTAATCCACGGATTTTTAAGTGGTTTTTACCAGAAGGCGCACTGATGTATTTGGTAGTTAGAGTATCGGTAGATAAAGTCAAAGTCAAAGCATTTATTTCAATTAAACTATAGTTTGGTACTTTTGAAACTTCAACAAATACAAAATAAATAATAGTCTGTCAGTCAGTCCTTCAGTGAAACTAGGTGAAGCTAGGTAAAAACTACGATAAAATTATAAATATCCAAAAGTACCACATCCATATCACCAAAATATGCTCAATGCTTTCATTCATCTTGGTAATTCACTCTCAATGGAATAATAACCTCTACGTTCTGATTTCCTTCGCGAATCTTTGGTTTTATTAAATAGTACCTACACAGACATACATACACACTTACTTAAATATAATATATGTATGTATGTGTATCATTCACTCTTACTTTTCATTCACACGAGTTCTTTTACTAATGTAAATTATTATTTATAATTAACAGGAATTATGAATTTTTGGCACATTATAATTATAAATAAAAATAGGAAAATGGACAAAAGTATCTATGCCTTCTACTATAATTTGAAAAGATAAGTATGTGAATCTACAGCTGAAAAATAGAAAAAAATGCTAGTAGTAGCAATCCGTTCTGATGATAAAATAAAAAGATATGAACACAGCAATAAAAGAAGTTGTTTAAGAAATAGGCTACTTCCTTCATGCCTCCTTTTAGGAACCGAGTCGACCAACACATAATCAAGAATTTTGAAAAATTAAAAAATATACATTCACGAGTCCAGCTTAACAAAAGTTCATTCACCTCACTACGCACACACCATAATATATAAAGTAAAAACATTATAAAAACCACTTTTACTTTTAAAGTTTTTGCCTTATAATTCGCAAACTAGTTTTTTATAATGCACATAATAAGAAAGTTGAATAATTCCACTAGAAGGTGGAATTTCGATAAAAGTTCTAGTGCATGTAATAATAAAAAAAAGCTAGACTATTTTAGAATAATGTCGTTTTCTCTTTTTTATTTATTTGCAATGGTAACCTTACGCAGAAGGTAAAGGTGGAAGTGGAAGGTTTTTTAAGTGTGGGAGAGCCACGCTTCGGCACGAATGGGCCGGCTCGACCGGAGTGATACCACGGCCTCACAGAAAACCGACGTAAAGCAACGCTTGTGTTGTGTTTCGTCGTGTGAGTGAGGTTACCCGAGGCCCAATTACCCTCCCCTTCCCCAATCTCCCCAATTCCTGAATCCACAACGATCCTCAAACTCCTAATCCCCAAAAGGCTGGTAACGCACTTGTGTTCCAGCTGTCCATGGGCGACGCCGATTGCTTACCATCCGGTGACCCGTCTGCTCGTTTACCGGCTTATGCCATAAAAAAGACATTCCACGAATTGCCAGTAGACCAAAAGGAAGAAGTTGTCTTGTGTTGATATTAAAATCATTAGTCGTCACCCTTAATTCCTCCAGCCAGTGTTATAAGAAGTAAATAAGATACTATAAACACTTGACAGAAGCACCAGTCCAATTTAAACACTAAGCCTAAACCTGTAACTGTGATTTTGGCAAACTCTTCAATGTAGAGGAGGTCCATAATTAAGCAGTAGACTACCCATGACTGATGATAGTGTATGATATCTATAGAAACTCTTTTTTACAACAAATTAACATTGTTATTCCTAAATATAAAACGATGAGTACTAGCGGACCCGACAGACGTTGTCCTGCATATCCACTTGAATGTATCAACAAAAATTCATTCTCATTAGTTCAGCCGTTTAGCATAACTAACCTAGACATCGACTGCAGCGTCATCTGCCGGGCTGATTTGTGAATCTAAACCATTCCTAGATCCCCTTAAACACACAAAAAATTTCATCAAAATCGGTCCAGTCGTTTCAGAGAAGTTCAGTGACATACACACTCACAGAAGAATTAAAATTTTTGAAATTATACCTCAACTAGGATTTGAAACCACTGACAGTCACCAGTCACATTATTAGGCAGCCAAAAAAAGTGTCACGAATTAATATTTAACAAAATTCTCCGTTAAGAAATTTTTTGTATTAATTTTTAGGTTATGAATTTAGTACCAATTTCTTCAAATTTGGCCGCAAGTTTATCATAATGATGAGCCTAAAAAGTGTGTCAATTCTATAACAATATAATTTTAAAATTACTAGTAATATGTTACAACTTCCCACGAATACTCTCTATTATTTGACTGTTCTGGTAGAATCTCCAAATTATCCCCTTACCTCAAGAAAAAGCCATACTTCGGCACAAATAGACTGCTGACTCGACCGAAGTGGCTTCACAGAAAACTGGTATCATTTAAGCGACGTTAACGTCATACGAGGGGGCCCTATTCTACCTAAAATAATTACTTATTAATTTAAATGACCATCAACAGCCCCTGACATTCCTTGTACTACAGTCGTCTTCTATCATTCTACGCTTGATAGGCATTTTTTTTTAAGGGGGGAAAATCATCGAATGACTGCTCCCGCCTGGGTGAGGCGGAAGGGAGTGTCAGACTCTTACTGACTAAAAACCACCCCGTTCCTTCTCCTGCACGTCGAGCCGGAGCCCCGGTTACCCGTTAGGTTCTCCGCGACACACTTGATAGGCATACGACTTGTATATTGACCTAATGATATTAAATTGGCAAAAAAACACTTTTTCCACATAATTTACGTCCAATTTTCACAGACTTTCCCGTAATTAATAATAAAAATAAATTTTACGATACAAATAATATGTCAAGAATTTACCCATAGCAACATTCATGGGATAATTTTCCCCTCTCAACACTAATTAAACAATTTGATACAACACATTGTCAGTTGAATGAAAGTGAAGTTTTTGTATTAAACGTCACACTATTGTTCTATGGAGAGAAAAACTTAACAATTTGTAATGCAATTATGGCACGCGCTTATGATAAGAATAAATTGATGCAAAAAGTTGATGTTAAACTTTTTAGTCCAGGTGTTTTAATGTAGATGTTCTTTTAATGGGACTGTTTTGTTGGTCTTAAGTGTGACTGGCGAGTAAAGGGTTTTGATTGGATAACCGGGATAAGCAACACATTGCTGGAGATTTTCTAAAAACTCTCAGGATAATGGTATGGAGTCTAGAATTGTTCTGGTATACAGTAGAGGTACAATCTCACCGCACACTGTTTATCTACTTGTACCCTTCTATTTATTTTGAAGGAGGAAAATTATCTAATGACTTCTCCCGCCTTGAATGAGGCGAGAAGGCATAATCCTGATGGATTATGTCTTCTTTAGCCTACATTAGCTCATAGTATTACATTAGAACACAGATCTACGCGAGACATAATTTAATTTCTATTGTGTCTACTATACCGACACACATAAGATTGAAGTTGACGCATAAGCAAAAAAACGTATCAATCAAACATTTTTCCTCCTCAACAACAGAGCTACGGTCTTTAATTTAAAACTAGCACGTAATTGCCAAGTGTTTGCAGTAACGCAGTAACCTACCGTGTTATTACCAATGGAACTCGCGTTCGACTTTGGAATTTTATTCACCTACTTATTCGGAATGCTCTCCGGATATAGGAGATAGGCACACTTGGGTAGGCTAGGCTTACTACTGGTTTGTTACTACCGGTTCTACAATGGAGGTAAAAGGTCTCTTTCGTGTGTGACTGATTGAACTGCCATTGGGTCTTGGTAATGGGGCAGGCTTTGGAAAGAAGCTTGATGAATCATGATGATTCTACTACATCCTTAACTACACACTTTCACTATACATCAACAGTCAGTAGGACATCAACCAGTAGAAGAACTAGATATGCCACTGGAGTATAAGTCAAATGGATGATTGTCATAACCGCCGCGATTTCTAGCTGAGTTGGAAGTTTTAAAGGATCGGATTTATGGCCTTTCTAGGAGCGTTGCTGCGTAATCTCTGTTAAATGTAATCCTTTACTTTGCCAGCTCCTGCGACAGTCTAAGAAAGAATAATATAAAGTACCCATCATATATTATATCAGACGAAAAAGCGGAATCTATATTAGGAACTATTGTAGGAACATAAACTGTACCTACCGATCGATTGGTTCTACTACGTTACGTATTAATTCATTCATACTATATTTAGTTCATGCACTACGTAACTTACTTGCACCGTCTTAAGTGCATTGAACTTCAAAACCAAAACTGACACAAATAAACTTGTTTATTTACCTACAACGATACGCTAGATCCATTCAGTAAGATGATGAAATATAAAACAAGCAAGCATCAGCATCATTTCATAACACCGCACAACTAAAAAGAAAGACAAACAAAATAAATCACCGATAGCTAAAAATAGAATGTCAAACAAACGAGCGTTCCGATACAAACGACGTATCTACGACACGAGACTAATTAATATAGGAAATCACAGAAGCCGTGCTCTACCGGACATTACATAAAAAAGTGTTCACGCGAGAACATTGTACGAATTAAAATATACGCTACAAACACCTGCACGATTATGCAATTTTAGAAATCATAAAAAGTATATATTTCTTTAACTTTACGGTTGTATTGCCTTAGGGGGTAATCAGAGCAATTTGGGTATTAAATAGGCATCCGCTTGTCTCTTAGGTACGCCTTGCATAGGCTTTCTTTTGCCTCGAAGAAGGAAGTAAGAAGAAAGTTGATAGACTTGATATTTAATTAGACACAAATTTACAAACCGACACAAGGTAAGATTGTATAGTTCCCATCAATATGAAACAAGTACCAAAAGATAAATCGTACACGTGGGTTGATGATATAACACGCGCAGTGGCGTCAAATTGGCTGAAGGTGGCAAGAGATACCAAGATGGATAATTTTGCAGGAGGTCTATGTCTGAGAACAGATATAAGAACAGCTATCCTGGATGAATGAAAGGTTGAAATATCTTCAGCAAACAAAAGGGCAGAATAATAAAAAAACGACCAAAGATATAATATAATGATACAGTTGAATGAAACCGAGAATGATTCAAAATAAAAACCACAAATCAGAAATCCAAACCAAACTCTACTACACAATGATACAATCCCACAACAAGCTAAACCCACACTTAAGGCAATAACAGTTGATCTTGACCATTCAACAAACGAGACACAGTTGAAAGAAAGTAAACACAAAGAAATAAATGTACGTATTTATTTCAATTTTCCACTTATAAAGTTGCGTGCACAAACTCCGCCACCAACTTCAAAGACAGACAATTCACTAAACATGACCTAAAAATGGATCAGTATAATTTTGTTTTTCTTTACGATATGAAAAGCGAATGAATGGCTCGATTGAAGTGGAAGTTGAATGAGCCCTATTATCTACTGTTTAATTTTACAAATACAAGTTGTTTCTTTTGACTGCCTCGTTGGCCGATTGGTCGTAAGTGCGACTGCCGAGCAAGGGGTCTCGGGTTCGATACCCGGGTCGGACAAAGTAATACTGGATTTAAAAAAAATCTCAGTAGTAGCACGAAGTCTGGAATTGTGCCCGGTATATGGAAATAGGCTCACCCCCTATTACTTGGGACTCATAATATAATAGTGAAAAATGGGTGTTACATTGTACAGTGGCATAATGTGCACCTCTGCCTGATAAAAGGCGTGATCTTGTGTTATGTTACGTTTTTTGTTGATCGTAAAATAAGTTTACAAGGTGACCTACAACTAGATACATTTACCCTATGGATGAAATTAATCTTACTAATGTTAGAAATGCGACAGTGTGTGTGTGTATTTGTGTATTCGCGTGAATGTTTGTTACTTAATCACGTCCAATCAGTTGAAGGGATCAGGATGTTTGGAACGGGGATTTATTGTAGTCACATATGGTACTTTTTATCCTGCAGTTACGCGGGAGATGCTGCTGGCGGAAAGTAGTCTTTTAACACTTATTTATCTACAAAACTAGCAGCTGTAGCCAAATTCCACTTAGCGCTTGTCTACATGTAGAATAGAAAACCAAATTATATGGAATTCACGTAAATTTTGACACTTGTCAATGTCATCCCCATACATTTAGTTTTCTACTCTCTCTGTAGACAAGCGCTAAAGAGGCGTTTGGCTAAAGCCACAGGATAGAAAAGATATAAATCATAATATAGTACTTATATATAATAATTATCGTTACAATAATGATGAACCAAAATAGTTAAATAAAAAGAAGACATAAAAACATAATAAACATAACGATCTAAACAAAACTGAAACACATCAAAATGAAGAGTTCAATGCACGAACCAACAATACACATTAAAAGAGCAATAATTCATTAAAACCAAATGGTTTCTATGACATAACAGTTACTTTAATCATCATTTGTATAGTAATAGTCAAGCCTACAACAGCTATTAACCAAACCATTCATAATCTAACCAAAAATAATCTTCTTGAAAACACTATCACTCTTTATAGAAACCATCTACATAATCAAGATTTTCGAGATGAAATCATTGAGATCGACCAACTGATACATTTATTTTGTTTAAAGAAACAGTGTTTCCACTTTTTGATAACAGTACTTTGAGAAATGCTGTTTCGAAATCGAAATGGCTTTAGAAGAATTAAAAAATGAAGTTAGCTCCTCAACTGACAGACTTCGACAACACGGTTAGTGCGGTGGCTGGGCAATCTGCTGCCTCGCAACGTGTCGCAGGTTCGATTCCCGCACGGAGCAACTCTGTGTGATCCACAAATTGTTCCGGGTTTAGGTGTCATGTGTATGTGAACTTGTATGTGTGTAAACGCACCCACGACACAGGAAAAATTCCTAGTGTGGGGCAACGTTTTTTTTTTATAAAAAGAGAAAGATAAGAGTAAGGGTACTCTTTCATTTTCTAGATAATGTTGGCATTTCATATGGTGATGATGTTGATCTGACATTCCATAAATACTAACAAGGTTTTTGTCTGAGTCCCATAATAACGACTTATTAATTATATCCTTAAAATGTAATTCAATTATTACATTTTATGGTGTTACATTTAACCTATTTTTTTACCGTTTATCTTTCAGTACAGATAATATTAATAACTACCGTAAGCATTTATATACTACAGTTGAGTTTGATCACACTTCTCAACATCATCAGTAGCAGCATTATTGTACAGACTTGGACATAGGCTTCACCAATAGTTATTAGTTACTTAAATATGTCAATGTATACGAAGTATTAACCAATTTCGAATAATCATCCAACAGTTTTAGGTCAACCATATGTATGTGTCTCATTGTATGTGTAATTATTCAGGATAGTCGTGAAAAAAAGTAATGATCACTAATCTACAGACCAATATTATCATAAAGTTATTTGACCTATTAAAAGCTACGAGGCAGTGAAGACAAAACGACGAACTTCTAAGCACTACCAACACGTATCACAAAATTAAAATGACTGATCACATATCAACCTACAGCCCTCAATCTTTGTGTCTAACAAAATGTTTAGACTTGCCGACTCGCCCTACATACGCCAATCGAAGTTTCTAACCAGACAAACACTTGAATAATCATAATTATCGGCCATTTTAGTAGGCTTAGGATTGGATGTCGATATGTGATTAGCTTTGATTTGCTAATTGGACATCTGCTGACTTGATTTCGAATTATGGTTTGAAAAAATGATGGTGAATGTCGTTGAGTTTAGTAATGGTATTCTATAAATAATTTGTGTTATTATTGTAAGAATAGAATTGATAAATGAATGCCCTATTTTATAAGGAGTAATTAATTTTTATTTTCTAGGTGTAAGTTGACTTATAACAGATGTTTTTTCAATATTGAACTATTCTAGCTAGCTGTATAAAATTGATATTAAAGCTGTAACTACAGAACTTGTTAAAGATTCACTACTTGCAATAAAACATCAAGTGATCCATCTGCTCGTTTGTTTCCTATTCCATAAAAAAACTAAAGGTACCAATCATCTTCAAGATAAAACTAAACATTAATATGAAATGCTGTTTATGTGGAAGAAAATAACAGAAGCTAATTATGAAATGCTTAACAAAAAAAAAGTAAGAAACACTCAACCCTTTATAATCAACCACCGTGACGATTGTATAACAAACCACACATACTCAAAGAGATATTTATTATAATATACATAATTTTAGTTTCGTATCTCAACCAAAAGAAAGTATACATATTATAAATAATAAATTTATGCGTGTGTGCGTTTAATTCAAGTCATATTTTAAGAAATGTATGAAAACTTTTTGGTTAAGGTAATGCACTTTCCCTTGTGAGGTTTCATCCTAGAAGTACCTTGACCTTCGCTGGACCTGCTTGGCTTAAAGCAACTGGTTGTGCCCTCAATACAACGCATACTATATGAGTAGCCACTGATGATACTATAGAATCTAGAATTTAAATAGAAGATAGAAATAAGAAAAGGGATGTTAACAAAAAGAGTTGGGTGCAAGATTTAGTTTTTAATTAAAGTATGATAAACTACGAAATCAACGACAATGAACAAAAGTAAGAAATCGAAGGTGAAAGACTGATTTCATTTAAAACTTTAATATTATATCAAGTTAATATTATGTATGTTACGTATGATATTACATCACCGTCTGCTAATTATAATATACTTTCGGCAAAACTTCAAACGAACAAACTTTTTCCTTTATGACATCTTTGTGACACAGACAGGGTCAATATTTTCACTATTAATCTATTTATTTACAATTACAATCTTAACAATTTGTCCTAATTCTGACCTTAATTTTGTATTTGAAAAAGAAATCTTAATTATAAAACTTTTAATTTCTAAAATCACGTCATAAAACAGGACCCATAAAAATCAATCTACCCTGCAACATAATCATCACCATCATAAAAAAAAGTATTCCACCTGTAGTCGCTTCTATAACATTCGTAACACGCATCAGACTTGCGCATTTCGGCTCAAAGCCCGCAGTGGGGGGCCGTAGAATAAAACCGCTTTCTGTCAGTCCCTCACCACATTTCACTATCCACCGTGAAGGAGTGTAGGACCAAAAAAATGAAGACCTTCCTTGTATTCTTAGTGTGTGTGGTAGCAGTGTACTGCAAGCCAGCGACCTCTGAGGATGACGTCCTCAGCAACGTCGTCGGAGTGGTCAAGAGTTGTGCCGAAGAAGATGTCTGGATGTGCATTAAGGTGTGTTCCTTGTGATAGTGTTTTAGTGGTGTCCTTTGGACTTGAGCTTTCATCAGCTTCGTCAAATTCTTCCGTCTTCTGTTCTATCTTTAGACCCATTTCTTTTCTTTCCATCGTCTTCTTAACTATTCTTCAAACATCAATGACTTCATTCATATTCTGAGATCAAATTTCATTTTTTAATCATCCAATATCCTTTGATTCAATTTGTGCTACTTCCAAACAAGAAACCACTTAAACAAAATCTATTCAATTAATTTGTTTTAAATATCAGCATTTAACATTCTTTCGATTAACAAAACAATTTTCAAAGTCCTTAATTATTCTTATTAGGCCAATAAAGTTTTAGCCTCATTCACAATTTGAACAAAATTGATTCTTTATTATTTTAATCCAATTAATACCTTGTTTTCTATAACTTAGAGATTAAATTAGAACAAACAACCTTTTTATAGATCATTTAAAATTGCATCTAATATGGAGTTGCAAATCATCACATAATGTTTAAACTACATAACAAGTGCATGATTTCGCACTTTCGTCTCAATGACTTGCTAAACTGCAAATATTTGCTGAGCAATTTGACACCAACTTAATGTTTGAGACATTAGCACTTGCAATCTTGTCAAAGCTTCCAAGTTCACTATAGTAAAACACATGCCTAGGATTTTTATACAGGAGTAACCGATAATATATCTCAAGATGAATTATAATTATAACGCAACTTCATTACTAGTAAAAAATATATCTACTAGCATGATATCGATTAAAAAATCTATAACAATAATTTCTTCTTCCTACAGGAAAGATCGATGAGATTCCTAGAAAACGCGGCTTCAGCGCGGGAATTGAAACTGGCTGATGGCCTCGCGATCTACAATGTCGGCACTTCTCGCTCCGCCAGGTCTTACGAACCCCTTCCCGAAGAACCTCAAGCTAGGGAGAACCAAGTTGAGGCTAGACTAGTCGACGCTGCTGCTGACTTCGTGGAAAACCATGTCATCCAGCTGCGCATGCCCAAGAGCACTGTCGAGGACATGAAGAGGTCCCTTGAGGAAGGTCAGTATCAACCACATACAATTATGTCCCACAAAGTCCATAACACTTCTAATAACGAAAGCCATTCAGTAACCACAAGATTAATATTTAAGAAATCTTATGTGGTCAGATCATAATATCGAAAGCACTCGTCCAACTTTTCAAGCGGACTTGAATATAATTCGTAAACAAATTAGTCTAATTCACAAGATACTTGATGAAAAAAATTACATACCTATTAAAATAGAACTAAGAGAAAAAATGCTTCTAAATAGACAGCCCATAAAAATAACTCACATGTAATTTTTTCTCACATAACAAAAATAATTATACGTGTCATGCCCAATTACGGTGCTCACACAAAAAGGCACGGATTTATCGCCGTGGAACCTGTATTTAAATTCTACCATATCATTAAGGTGCAATTCTTGTAAGCGATCAAATTATTTCAACGAAACAAGTGAAAGTGTATGAGAGAGATAATCATGAACTGTTCCCAAAAGATGTACAATGCTTCCTTGTTAAAAGGGCAGTCAATTCTCTCAGGAGGTTAATCAAAATCTCATCACCATTGTAAAACAAGAGTTTCTTTATTAGTTTATTGACAAAACAAAACAATTTCACGGCCCATTGTCGGTTGTTTGAAACAGTTTGTTCTGGCAATTTGTTACAGAGATTATGATAACTCGATGTTACATAACAACTCATTCTCGCTGTCAATAAACTGGTTCATCGCAAATTTTGATAATATCTATAAAAAATAATAGATTCTCAAAACGCTAGTCATTGTCGTAGAGAAAACCATGACCAGAGCTCACAATTATATTTCATATTAAACGAGTCACGACATAGACTGGAGAAGTAACATCATAAAAGTAAAAAGTAGTTATATAAAACCTTGCAGTCATGTTCATATATAATTCCCTGCATAACTCTCGCCAAATAAATTAAAACGCGCTAAAAACCTGTTTGGGCCGCTGAGAATTTTTTAAAATAGAAAGTACGATCAAAAATTAATCTGATGTTACACATGACTGGACAATTAATACCGAAACTAAAACAGGTACATTACGAAATATAGAAAATTTGAAACGGACATCCGGAACAGAGCATGAGAAGCTAGAAAACGTCCAAACTAGTCTCAGGAGGGTTTCTCCAACCTATTAACAAGGTTGATTATCGTGGAAAGCGGACGAACTGTTTCTGGTTTTTGCTAGATGTCCATAGTAAACGTTACTATGTAGGCTCAACTTGTTATAAAGATCCGCTAAGAGGTCCGCGATCGAAATCTCTATCAAGCAGCGAGTAAAAGTAACGCTCCAGGCGTAATCTTGCTAACGAAATATGGATGTAGGCTTGAAGCTTTCGAATTGGTACCAACCAAACACTTTCTAGGTGAATGGGGTTATGCAAACCTGATGTTACATGGTGAATTACAATTTCAGTAGTGAAGGACATTGAATCTCAATGAAGTTTCCATTGTCGAT
The DNA here is from genome assembly GCA_902850265.1 of Spodoptera littoralis. NCBI lineage: Eukaryota > Metazoa > Arthropoda > Insecta > Lepidoptera > Noctuidae > Spodoptera > Spodoptera littoralis. The sequence continues at coordinate 11,461,172 of LR824554.2, read as the reverse complement.
TAACATTTGAACTTAAATAGTAAATTATCTATACTGGGCACGGGTCTATTTTAAATTCAAATTGCGAGTTTGCCTACAAACACACCTTTTCTTACTGGACCGAGTGCAAGTACATACAGTCTACAGTAACTAGAAAGTGTATTGAGTTAATTAAAATTTATTAACTTTATGCCAGCGGTGACATTGATATTAAACGGTTTCTGATAATGTGTTTAAGATTACAATCTCATGCATTACGCCGGGCTTATTTATTGATGGTATATCCTCATTTACCAGTTTATAATTATGCAGATATCACTACAGTACTTGCTATGAAATCGCATTTAATAGATTTTAAATCTTCATTCAAATTAATGACTTCCGCAAGCAGTTTATTTATCAACAATTTCTATAAAATATCTCCGTCTTTACAGGCCGTGGCAAGAAGAAGAAGCTGAAGCAGCTCCTCCCCATCCTCGCCCTCCTCCAGCTGAAGATCCAGTCCCTCATCCCTCTGTTCCTCGGTATCATCGCCTTCGCTGCCGTCAAGGGTCTGATGCTCGCCAAGGCTGCCCTCCTCGCCTCTGCTCTGGTCCTCCTCAAGAAGCTGCTCTCCAAGAGCGAGCACCATGAAAGCTACGAAGTCGTAGCTCACCCACACCATGAAGAGCACTTCAGCCACGGCGGTGGTGGTCACGGTGGATGGGGCAGGTCTTCCCAAGACGCCCAGTCCTTGGCTTACAATGCCTACGCCAACTAATACCTAAGATAAATCTAAGTCCCAAGGGCCATGGTAAATCTTCGTGTAGTTTAGTTTGGACCTCAAAGTAACGATTTTAATTTATTAATTTAATAATTTATTTAAATTATTTATTGTTAAATGTTGAACGAGTGAATCTTGTCTCAAATTTTTTCATTAGCATCGCCGTTTTCTTTATAATTCTTGTTATTATCTGTCTTTATTGCATCTACATCGTACCTGTGTTTATTAGTATAATTTTCTTAAAGTACAAATGTATTTACGATATCAATAGCTTTAATTATTATTTTTTGTTCACCTCTACCGACTGGCTGAGCCACGTAGGCTTTTATTTTAGTATCAATTTTTATGTGTTCATCTCTAACTAGTCGATCTATATTTTCCTCTTCCTTCTATTTCTTTATATAGCTTTTGTAAATATTTTTCATATCGATGTATATAAGTAAAATATTATTGTTTGCATCTTCGTTTGTTATTATATTATTATGTATATAATATATATATCTTATCGTAGTGTATATATGTACGTATATGTCTCTTAGGTGATGTCTTTGTGTGTACAAATCTTTCTCTTCCCTTTAGCTGTTATAATTTATTATGAACCACCCAAATAAACTAAATATAACAGTTGTTTTAAATGCTTTGTGTTATTTACCTGGTTTGTCCCTTTGTGCTATATTCAATACTTGTCATGTAATAAAAACAATGTATGACTAAAAAAACACATCGAATAGTATGAATTTGAAAAAAATAGTTGCTTATCTTTTGAAGAACAAACACTAAATAAATAAGCATGAAAAAGAAATTTTCCTTGAGTAAAAAATAATTGTACAATGTATTTCACTAAGTAAAAATCGCGGGATACTCACGTGAATATACTGAGAAAAGCTCTACTACTTTTGAAACACAGAGGAGTTCTTCCTCATGAGCACCGTGAGCAGTCCCGGCGATGTCGCGCAGCCTACATGCATAATATTATCAAAATTTTAATAAACAATATTAACAGCTTATTAATGCCCACTGCTGAGAGCCTCTCTTCTTACAGAAAAGGTTTGAACGTTAATCACCCCGCTTGCTGAATACGTGTTGGCAATTTCAAAAATTATTAGACTTGGTTTCCTCACCACGTTGTCTTACATCGCATATCACTTGTGTCTATCTTGGAAAAATTCACTCCGGTAGTTGCCAGGTTTTAAACTTGCACTCTCATACATGAGGAGCTGGCGTCTTAGGTACATATTAACATTTTAAGTACCGTCATTATAGACACAATTAAAGAACAATAGGTTGCGGTCACCGGTGTCCTCGAGGTGTTTAACAGTTTAAGATGGCGGTGACTACTGACAAAGTTGCATTCAAAGTCTCATTAAAATTCCATAGAAAATCCAGTGAACCTATAAAAGTGTCTAGGTATGCTTATCAAGCACTAGTCTCTTTGGGTCAAAGACATTCTTTAGCAATGACCTAGCACACAAGCAGACTTGATATCGCTAAACGCAGTAAACATTCTTGATGACCTAAATTGTACTTAAATTGTAAGTGACTTTAAGTATTAGAATTGCTTGATGGTCAAAATTGTTTTAGTGGATTAATGTCGCATTTTGAAAGGGGGTTGAGAATTTAAGTAGTCCTTAGTTACGTTTCTTGAAAATTTGTATAGAGCGAAACTCTATAGGTACTATAGACGGAAATATTTTGTGCTTGGTATTTGGTAATTAGAATCATCTCCTTACATATAGAACTCATACAAAAAATGGTGAAAAAAATGATACACATTCTAATCTGTATCTCCACTAATTACCATAACATAACATCACGCCTTTCATACCCGAAGATGTAGGCAGAGATCACATTACGCCACTTAATCCCACTGTACAATGTAATACCCACTTTTCACTATTTATGTTATGAGTCCCATATAATAGAGGGGCACTATATCAGACTCTGTGCTACTACTGAAAAAAAAAATACACTGCCCGACCCAGGAATCGAAACCAAGACCCCTTGCGACGTCTCGGCCAACGCAGTCGCTTTTGTGATCACTCGGCAAGTCCAACGTGGCAGTCCACTCCACTAATTAGCATTCATATTTGTCAGAAAAATTATTATGTGAAAGCTTCAAGATATTTGATTCCACCAGGAAATTGAATCTCTAAGCCCTGCATACAATACTGGAGCATATAAACCGACAGACCACAAACCTTTTTAAGTATTTGTTTATATTATAGTTTACGAGTGAAAGCCTCATTATTATGACTTAATTATGAGAAAAGAGTTAACTAATTTGGAATTTTACTGAACCTGTAACTAAAAAGCGTGACCAGTATGCATCAGGAGACTTTCAGTAAGTAATAATCATATAACACTTTTCATTCATCGAAGAGTTATGGCTGTATTCACCGACCACCCTTTAATGTCTTTTATCTAAGGGTTATTTAGCTTTATTTCTATCGCGATGGAAATCCTCATGGACTTCCCACGCCGTGGCATGGGGACGATGAGGGGGCCGGGCTCTTACCGGCTTAAACCATCGCGGTGTTCCTTCACTGCCAGTGACCGTGGCCCTGCATGCCCTTCACCACACCGCCTGGAGGCCTCGACCTACCGGTATATTTGCGATAGGTTCCGCCACGTTATCGGCCCTGGGAGCCTGCTTCTCTTCCTCGAGTGGGACATGGACACTACGCTAACACCCAAAGAGTTACTTAGCCTGAGTACCTACACTAACCTTTTGATGTCACTTAAAGGGCAATAAGTAAGAATACCTAATAGTAAATATTACATGAAAATGAAAATATATGAAATACTTCAACTTATTTATTTTTAAAAGTATACATGATATATAAGAAAATAAATAAATATGTGCAACATGAAATAAACTAAAACGAATGGAGAAAATATAATAAAAGAAACTAAAATGACTATTTACAAAAGAGCATGAAAAATACCCGGTATATGGCAACAGGCTCCATCCCTACTACATGGGACTCATAACATATATACCTAGTGGAAAGTGGGTGTTACATTGTACAGTTGCATTAAGTGCCCTAGTATTATTAGTATTTTTCGTCTCCTCTTATAATATCTTCTGATTCACTTCGTTGAGGGAACCAAGACAGTTATTCATGTCCCTGGGACGCGCCGGACTTCAGTGTTCCGGTGTTTTCATGTTTGTATTTACTGTAGATCCTGGCTTACAGGAGTTACAGCGGTTTTGGGACGTTGTGGTGGGCTTGTCCCATAAAAAAGTACCCTAGCACGCATCTCTGCCTACCCCTTCGAGATAATCTCACATTTTATACGAATACCATTAACATATAAATTGCAACCCACAAAATATAAATCATATTAATAAATCGAACAATTTACAATATTGTCAGGTAATTAAACTCTCCTTAAAATAGCCCCAAGCTTTAATTCAAATTTAATGGAAGACTAACTACTTAATTTTGCAACGCAGCCAGGCTAGGCGAGAACCATTAAAACGTTATACGCATGCCTTACTTTCAGACTATTTGTCTGTCTTGGATAGCTGTAGTGTTACTAACTGGAAGCTTTCTAAGATAATTCTACATCACCATGAGTATATGGTAATACTGTATCAAATTTGCAACTTTGTTCATTAGTCATATAGGCTAATAAACTACATTAGTGCCATCTTTACTGAGAAGAAAATACATTAGATATTTTAATTTTGTCTTTAATATAACACATAACATAACATCACGCCTTTTATCCCTGAAGGGGTAGGCAGAGGTGCACATTATTCCACTGTATAATGTAACACCCACTTTTCACTATTTATGTGATAGGTCCCATGTAATAGGGGGTGAGCCTATTGCCATATACCGGGCACAATTCCAGAGTCCGTGCTACTACTGAGATTTTTTTTTAAACCTAGTAATACTTTGACTGACCCCGGAATCGAACCAGAGACCCCTTGCCCGGCAGTCGCACTTGCGACCATTCGGCCAACGAGGCTTTTCTTTAATATACCAAAAATAATCTAAGCAAATTTGATAAGTATAGTCTCCTGAAGTTTTATTTAACAATTTTTCTAGTATAAAATCATGTGATGTAGTAACAACACCTACAAAGTTCATCATAGAACTAGATCACCACAATAAAGTTCCCACCGTTACCATAGCAACCGTATAATAATATGAAGCTATTAAAAACAGAAGTCAAACAGAAAGTGTAGATGCAAACAAAACAATGCCCTGTAAAACAATACGAGTAGCTTTCAATTTCTAAAAGCGTGTGTTTGTACAAGACAAGACTTAAATACTTAATGCAGGCACGTCACTGTTATGCGAGTATTCAGATTCACACGTAGTGAACCACGGTGGTCTCATATTTGGAGTTGTAGAGCAAATAATTCGGTTAAAAGAAAGTGATCTTACTACAAAATTAAATGGTGTTTTTGATAAAGATAAAACATATCTTTACACGTCTGTTATGACTAGAGTAGATAAGTGCACTGATTTTTGTGCTTGATATCCTACTAAAAATGCACTTTGGAAAGCATATCGAACTCGATTCTAAGGCCTTTGTAATTTGAATCATAACTTTCGTAAGACATACTAAATACATTATGATGTTGTAGTTCGCAGATCGCGAAATGCTGTTCATGAATATGAGCCTCTAGTATGGCTTGAAACTAGTCAAGTTCCTCGTCAAATAATTACGTGAATAAGCCGAAAACATAATGACTACGAAATTAAAAATCAAAAACTCGATGAGCTTGGTAAAGTACTCCATCATCACCTAGGTAGAACAGAGAGGATTCTTAATTTCAATTCAGAAACAGCTAAATATGTTGAACAAGAAGCAAATAAACTGACTCTTACTATAAACAAGATAGTATACATTAGGTACCGTTAAATGAAAACACAGGTACATCTAATTTACAATACAGAGCACGAATGCAGTGACGACTCGGATACTGCACAGGTATTCGAAATTACACATACCGTGACACCGTGATCTAGTTATTTTGGAATTCTAGAGGAAATAAGTGAAAAGGAGAAATTACTTTTACTCTTCCTGTCGAACGCAAAAACAAATTCGGTTGATGTAAAAAAATATCGTTAATTGGCCACTTACATGTGTTTGCTCGGATGTTTATTTTCTTGAACTTCCAGTGAAAATTAATTATCGTTCTTTGGATTACCTTATTGAGTTATCTTAACCGTTATTTCGAAGTTCAAATCCACAGTGTGAAAATTTTCGTTTTTAAAATTTAGCAACAACAACTGGGAATATAATTTTCAATGATGACTGACCACCTTACATTATAGTCATATACTCAATGGCATATATAGCATCACAGTTAGAGGACTTTTGCTCATCTCTTCTACCCATATGGAACATCTCAACGGAGGCTTTTTGATGCCGCAATATACATCACACAAACTTAAATAACCCTGTCTTCAATATACTGTTTTATGTCCATCCATTGACTGTCTACAACCAACGTACAATTTCATACACGCCACACTTGATTATTGTGGCTAATCAATAATTACTTCACAAAATTAATCCATGCACTAGTCCGTATCTCCGTTTCAAATACCAGCGATACTTGACCTGCACCAGCTTCCTTATGTATGGGATCGCGTGCATAAATATGTAAGTCATCATTTGTTTCAGTTTCTTTTGTTTCCTCGAGGAAATCACGCACGTTTGTGATCATGTAAGTCAGTCAGTTGGTAGGTCAAGAATAAATTGGTCGTTTTATTTTTATTGAGTTGTTTTGTTTTTATATCTTTCTTTTTTTGTTCTAAGTTTGTCGTTGATATGATGTTTGGTAAAGTCTTTTGTTTGACTTGGTCTATAGATAGTTTTGGCTGTCTTTAATTAGTGGTTGTCAGTTATAGTAGTCGTTAGAAGCTATGGTACTAAAATGTGTCTCTTTTCTGATACAAAAACTGCATGGAGAGCTTGACAAATTGCATTCAATGTAAGGTCGTCAATCAACCTGGTACCAATGATGTGGATAGACCTGGATTTAGGCTTATTTCGTGTTGAGTGTCAAATTGCTCTTCGATAGAGGAAGAACTATACTAGTTGATTTTCTCCTACAGGAAATTTAATTGCCATGGAAAATGGAACATTTCTAATAAGTAAATAGAATTAAATTTACGATGCACTTAACGAAAGCATTATTATAGACATTTGCAATTGCCTGTATATCTTAGGTTCCCATCCGGTAAGTTTCTAGTTCGGAGCTCGCGTCTGACCTTTTCAACCCTTTGGGAAATCGAGGTTTCTCAAAGTGACGTAATTACCGTATACATACTGTTTCCATTCATTTTACACGATTATATCCAACTGCAGTCATTATCAGTACTTTCATCTTCGCACTTCTATTCAATAATAAATGGCGTGATTTGTCTTGAAGATATTTTACAGGAAAATTTTGCATTGTCTAATATTATTGGATACATTATTCAGGTATTTTATCATTAAAGAGTTTATCTTTAATTGTGTTACGAGTGCCATTCAAACTTATGCGTCTTGCCATACACTGTAATTGCAGATTCTGAAAATTTTGTCAAAAGGCTAAAAAATACCCAATACCTTTTCCGACCTACAAATTGAGCCCAACACCCCTTATAAAACAGTCCCGCTTACAATAAATAAGCCAGTCAAGTTTTAAATTTCGAAAAAAGCTAAAAATAATTATAAATTACAATCTGAGTGCATACAGCAAATAACTTGTTCATACATCATCATAAACACTCTTGAATATAAAACTATTAATTCTCGAATCATCAACATTGATTTATGACTGTCTAATAAATGTAACGGTATAATGAAACTATTAAAATAGACGATTGCTTGTAAGACCGGATTACTTAGGGCCTTGTATGAGACAAGGTGAGCACATTTTTCTTACGCTCATACACAATATGTATTTAAAAAAAAAGTTGCACTAGTAGTACGTTTTGGCTTAATCGGGCATACAAAAAAGATTTTTATTCTTCTTGAATTTAGTAAACCAGACGACAAGTCAATGTCAAGTTTTACTAAAAAGTATCCCGGGTTTAAACATATATTTTGTGACAGCGCCATCTATGACCACAGCACAGAACTATTGTCACGGCCACATTTGTTTACAATCAAGTTGTGCAAAGCAAACAAAAGTTCAAGGCTTCGCCGCGCGCCGCCGCCGAGTCTGCACAAGCATGAGTCGATGAACTCTGCTAATATTTTATTTATCTTGTTCTTATCTTTTCTTATGAGAAAATTAAGTACGTTTTATAATGTATAATGTTCTGTATTTAGTTTCATTTCAATCTTTGTTTATACGTTTCAAAAACCAATACCAATTTACCATTTTTCTTACTAGTTTGGTCTCATTTACATTTAAAAAAAAAATACATAAAGTAATTTTAATATCAAACATTAATGTTTTTTTTTTAATTGTTCTAATATCTTTACTATTATATACCAAACTAATTATGTATATGCTGATTATATTAGCTCTGTCAATCCCAAAACTACTACCCTAAAATATTAGAAAACAAAAATAAAATTTGTAATAAGTTCAACAACAGAAAAACCCTTCTGAATCAACACAACAAATACTATCTTATTTACTTTATCAATAAACTACCTCTTCATTCATAAACCTTATTCACCAAGGTTACGCTAAACGCGATGAATGGCGCGGTCGGCCATGACAGTTACCTTTTTGTTGCACCCGCTGATGACTAGATGGCGTTGTGTTTTGTTTTTATTGTGTTTCAGAACTCGGTCACTGTGGCAGTAGTGTGCAGTTTGGTCGTCTTATTTTTATGTTATGAAGTAAGATTATAAGATAGTTTATTTGTTAGTCCGTTGAATAACTTTGGTTTGGTTTTATTTTTAGTCTATTATGCTTAGTATTGTGTTGTATTACGTTTATGGATTCTTCTTCTTTTTAGAGACTGTTGTTTAGTATACACGATGATTTATAGTTTTTATAGATATTAAACATTTTTATAGATACTATAATTTATTTATAAAAAAATAAAGATGGAGAATTTCTTTTGCTGTGGCTGATCGGAATTTATTGAAAATTAATATATAAATTTATATAAAATAAAAACTAAATATTACTAAACATACAACTTAGCTGTGGCTTGATGAGATAAACTCCATTATAAATTTTTCGTTTAGTATCCATATTAATTAATCACTGTGTCTATACTTATTAAAAGAATTGATACCATAATCGTTTTTAATCTACTCATAAAAGACAATGTTTATGGCAATGCTATATTTAAGACTTCACTTAATAAAACTATTATTTAGCAAAACGACATTTCCTTATGTGTAATTTTGACATTTTTATTTTAATTATAACCTACTGAACCTTTTTTAAATTTTATAGTATACAAGCTATTGCCTGCATCTTCGTCCTCGTACAATATGAATTTTAGGACACAAATTTTATCTTTTTTCAAATTTTACAAAATAAAAATGACTTATACTACTCCTTAGTACATCAGCTATCTTAGCCAACAAAAGTCTTGCAAAATCGGTCCAGCCATCCCAGCGATTAGCCAATACAAACAGACATACACACGAAAATTGTTTCTTTTTATTTTATTTTTTAGTAAGTGTATCGTATGTATAATATTCATATGCAGATAGTAAACAGCGATTATTTTAATATTACAAATAGTTACTCCAATTTTATTTATCTGTATAAATATAAGAATTCCAATTCCCCCATTCCCTTACATAACCCTTTATTAGTTTTGCTTCTTAACTTAACACTTCTACATGTAGCATCGTAACTTCATAACCAATACTTATAAGTAAGACATAGATGTCCTTGAAAAGATGTCAATATTTAAAAATTCAATGTATTACCACAATATCAACCTCCCCCATTACAAAGCATGTCTGTAATTTCTCTCGTCTCGTCCGTTTTTCTTACACGCACAGAACTTGTTTGCCACCAACTGGCCAGTTCCTGCTTTTCCCACCTAGTTTACAAATATCAAGTATTTTCTCTCTATAATCGTCGTATCCTATACATTCGTGAGATTGTTACTTGTAACACATTTATTCTTGTTGTCACTGGAGCTGTTTTGTTTGGGATTATCCATTTTAGTTGAACTTATTATGGATTTTGAAATTGTAGTTAGTGTTTGGGGTTTGGCTTGGCTTTCCGAGATTAGAGATGGACTCTTGAACTACCCATTATAAGAGCAGTAAACTAACTTTTGATACTTTATTATGAAAAAATAACGCGATAAAGCTCAGTGTAACGAGAAAGAATAAAATGGTCTTAAAACATATCATGAACTTTGAAGCCGTGGTTTTCCAAACCGATGATCGTGTGAATTTTTATTAGGTAATCAAATTATTATCAGTGATGACACGGACTCTAGATTTGTATCAGACCTAATATGGATACTAATGAACTCAGCAAGTAAGGCTTTTATGACCAAAACATAAGTGCTCATTACTTTAGTTTCCAAATAATTAAATGGTAACGCGCAGCCCAATACCCGCAATTAAGAAGAGAGAGTTTCTTCAATGTGATCATAAAAGTACTCAAACTGCTGTTTTTTCTTAGAAATTAATGCATCTTAATTAAAATTACCGAATTAAGGCGTTTCTCTTGTTGACTTGGAGGTGAGAATCATGCATGTTTATAATTCTAAAGTCAAGCACCAAGCCTGTAATCTTTTTTTTACTTATTGTCTCTTCCGTGACAGTCTTAATAAAGTTATTCTACTGTATCCTTACCGAGAAATAACGCTTCTTCAAATATATTATGTACACATTTCCTAAATAAAATAATTGTATCTTTACTTATTAATATATTTTATCTGATTAACAATGTAATAATATGGGTTATGATCACCTGAAATAAATGTATTTTGTTTTATATTTTTATTTTAAAATATGTCTTTGTTTCAATTGATGACATCTAATTGGGAGCCAAATCAAAGGTGCTATTACTAATCACGCTACGCTAACCGCAGTGCTTGCGTGGCCGGCTACTGCTCAACGTGTCGCGGTCTCACGTCAGACTCATTCACGAAAAGCTATTTTATGAAGGCCCCGAATTAAAATATACATTATTATCATTGACCCTGACTTAAATTAAACTCTAAATGGGGGGTTTATCCCAAACAGAGGAGTAAAACATCAGACCACTAAATTACGAAGGTCATTATCACATCATCCTCACATTAGTGACCCTCAAATTGATGATCAGTGTACGATACGAGATAAATTTTACTTTTATCGCGATGCGAACGTGCGCGATGAGTGATTTCACCGCGCAGTGCACCTTTCTCTGTTAGGGGCAAATGTCCGACCTGGATACAAGGAAAGCTGCGTGGTACAGGTTGTAAGCGGTAGCGAGAGCTGTGTTTAAGATGAAAATATTTTACAGTTTTGTGAATTTGCTGAATTTATTTTTATCAGTTTGTTGGTAGTAGATTGATGAATTGGATCATTGAATGCCGTTTTAATTTGTTCCTTCCATTGCTATGGTGACCTGCCACAAGCTCTTGTAGGTTCAACTACAATCCGCTTCACATAATTGTTTCCCGCAAAATATTTGCTTTTACAAAATATCTATTCATTTTTAAAACCAAAAGCACATAATATACTTCCAACAGCAGGTATCTAAATACTGTGGTTTCAAGATCTAAAGCGGTGACCACAACCGCCATGTTAGTGCTATGAATTCATTCCTGACCGCGACCATTACTCTAAATTGCCTTGTTGCTTTAATTCTTGTTATTTTATGAAATGGATCGCCTGGTTGGTGCAAAGGAATATAGTTTAAATTAGAAACTAGAGGTAGATGTTTCGGAATTTTTTGAATGCGTAGAAACCATTACCAATTTATTGTCCCTTAAACGCGTATTATACTCTGCTACAAACGTGGCTCTGACTGCCAATAAAAACCTATTGAAGGTAAATCCTCCGCTAATGGCGGTCACCGGTGACCCCTATGGCGTTTAACGTGTTAAACGCGTATCATAAAACAATGTCATTTATATTGTCATTGTATTTATATTGTCTACATGTATCTAATCATATTAAACTTAAAAAAAAACTACGATTTTGTTTAAATTGAGTTTAATAGTGTTTGTTTATCACAATTTCACGGTCAAATCACAAAATTGGGTGTGACAAAATTGGATACCAAGATGTACTTTTGGGCTAAGGGGCGACCGTAACAAATGGCTGTTTGTAATAAAATTCACCACAAAAAGTGACAATGATATTAAAATTTCAACTAAACCGCTATTTGCCATACAACGTGTCGTGTGTTATAGGTAGGTATTTTCCCTATTGATGTCAATACGGACGAATTTTTTGATGCTCTGTAAATAATAATTTTTAGTTTTTTTTATTTAATTGTCTTCATTAGTTTTAGTTTTTTTAAGTTGTATATATTTGTTTATTTTTTTATTAATATATATCATATAAACAAGTATATATAAATGAATGAATGTGCAATGTAGATTAAACCGCTACATCTTACAACTTGAAACCTTTCAATTAAAATGAACTCATAATATTTATACAAGGAAATTATAATAGCGTACATCTTCGAACGTGGGAACTTTAAGTACGCACTAAACTATAAGTACATAGCAATTAAAGTATTAAGATCGTTGTATGTACTATCTTTTTTATTCCACTACTGAAGTTGGAAACAAGCTTATGGTCGCTTGATGGAAAGCAGTTACAGTAGCTCATGGACAGTACTAGAGTTGTTGCTCGCGCTTTGCTGGCAGTGAAAAACCTTTTTGTGGATTTTCCAACCATTTGCACAGTGAAGTGTTTTGCTTTGGGTTTCCTTAAAATAACTTAATAAAAGAATTCCAGTATGAGTTTACAAGAAGGAAACCCAGAGTGAATAGGTTGCTTTTGGGTTGAGCTTCGTTACCCTTTTTTTGAGGGGAGAAAATCATCCGCTTCTCCCGCCCGGGTAAGGCGAAAGGGAGTGTCAGACTCTTACTGCCTAAAAACCACCCCGTCCCTACTCCTGCACTTTGAGGCGGAGCCCCGGCAACCCGTTAAGCTCTCCACGGCTCCATATCAGCATCAGCCGTACTGGGTCTCATCTAGTAACATCACTACTTAGCAGGTAAATACGATAGAGGCTAAACACTATGTACCTACTTGGATTGATCATGATAAGGAGAATAATTATTCGTAATTTTAAAAAAGTGAACCCTTCATATTTTTGTGCTAAATTCGTTAGTGTTTATTGTGTGTGTGAGTATCCAAGTTAACGTTGTTTTTCTAACATGAATGATTGAAAAGATCTTTTATGAATTCACGACCTTATTATCATGTACCTAAATTATCGTACTAGCTTTGATTTCAACACAGATTATTAGGCTCAAATTCCAATATAATTGTGGGAATTGAAATGAATAGAAGGTACTCACGACTACAGGAAAATGGTAAAGAGAAATTCAAGTAATGATGTACATTTTGATAAAACTAATTACTTTTTATTTGGAAAGATTCCCATAGCATGAGAATCCCTGGTCTTTGAATATAATTAAAGAGAAATTTGTTACTGCTTTGGTACAATGATTTTAATGATGGTAAGTGCTGGTCAGAGTTTTGGTTCGTTTGTTTGGTCGAGTAAGTTGTAGTGTAGAAATGTGCTCTGTGTTTAGACTGACGACAAGGAATGTTCTTTATTTCGTAGTATTTTTTTTTATTAATCACATGTCGCTATTTATTTTCTAATATTGCCCATTTCTACCAGATAATTTCACGTAATCTATACATATAAGAAAATCGTAGGAGAGTGAAAACTGTACATTGAATAGTATGGTATTTAGAATTTTTGTCTGTTTGTCTGTATGTATATCTGGGATGAACTCAAAAGTGCCTGCATGGATTTGCTGCAAATTTTGCATGAATGTTACTAACAGGTCGGGTCAACATATATGCTACATATTATCACGATATCACCTACAGGGGGAGATGCTGTGAATCACTATTCCACGCGGATAAAGTTGCGGGTACAGCTAGTTCATGATATTTTTATTATTGGCAATTTTTAAAATGGCCTCCTGGACAAGTGGTTACAAGTAGAACTGGTGAGCATCTGCGTTGGGTTGGATTATTGTCTTCTTGTGCCCGCTATATGACGATAGACTCACCACCTTTTTAACCGACTTCAAGAAAGGAGGTTCTCGGTTTGACCAATACGTATGTAAAATGTATGTATGTATGGTTGTGCACGATTGTCTCGCAATTGACTCAACCAATTTTGAAGCGGTTTTTCGAAAAGTGTTTATTACACGGAGAAGGTTTTAGTATATTAATCAACCGACTTAAAAAAAGAGGGGATTGAAATTGGTTTCTATGTATAAAGGTCATTTTATAAACGAATGTAACAACATAGCTGACAATAAATGAATAATACATCGTGCCTATTAAGGGATAGGGGTAAGATTATGTTAGATCAAAATTCTAATACAAATCCCAATTTTTCAAGAATCACAACTTATGACATGTCATCTATTTCAAATATTTTGAAAATATTGTTCTAATTCAAAAGCATCTAAGTACATTATGGAGTATTTAGTAATATATTATTACGAATACCTTATCACTTGAATGTTTTATGTAAGACTCTATAGCAATTTCGTAACCCTTTCAAAATTTATTCAAGCCTGGACTTTGTAAATCAGTGTTCTAAATATAAAAATATAAAATTAAAAATGCATTGTCTGAGTTCAGAACAAACTAAATCGTAAAGATATTATTTATTATAGGTCCTAATTAAACTTCTGTTTCTTAGATATATTATTAAAATTACTATGATAATAGTATTTCTTTATAATAGACCATGTAATATTGAATCGAACGACTTGTCAATGATTTAGAGTTGCTTATAAAGCTTAGCTTTTTTATATATTTAAAGGGTCGGTCGATATTAGCTATGTTGAAGGAAAGATATTATTGTGTTGTATGCTTCTAGACATCATGTGGATGAATTATGACTTTCGGTATTATGATTTATACGTAACTAAAACAGGAATGTATTATTACTTTATCCAAAATATTTATTGAGCAAGATTCATCATTTTTACATAAAGAATAAAATAACAAACCAGCATTGCATGTCTTTATTTGTAATAATTATAACAATAAACATCTTTGTATCGTTAATTACATTATTACAACGAATAAATTATTTAATTATATTATGAGTATTTAGGAAGAATTTGCTATATATTAATATAATATATAAGTAATATACATTTATAATAATATAATTGTCACTAACATACTCGTGGGGAATATAATATATACACAATATAAAAAATAATATACTACATAAACAGTCTTACATAATTATTACTTAAAAATATTAAAGCCAGGTACTGAGTTTCAAACAATAATATACATTATCCACTAAATACTACAATACACAAAGTATATACATATAAACAACAAAAAAGGACATCAAGTTATAGAAAAATAACAATAAAATGACTTGAAGTGACTAAGAAATAAAACGGCAAAACGTCATCGCAATTAGCGGGTCATGGCATGGCGATGATAAATTATAAAATAAATCATTCAATAAATAGCAGGCACACTCACATCCATACAAATAAATAATACTTAAATACATTGAAGATCGGAGAAATCAGTGGAAAGGGGCCACGGAACCGGGTCGCTAAGGTTTCTGCGCGGAATACGCTAAGCTCTGAGCTTCGAGCGAGCGACCCCAGCCGCCGCCGTGCCCGCCGCTGCCTCCGCTGCCGCTACTGCTGTACGACCCGCCCGAGTCACCCCCGTACCCGCTTGTGCCGCCGCTGCTGTAGTCGTGGCTCGACGTGTGGTGCGGGTGCGCGATCACCTCATACGTCACGTGCTTTTGCTGCGACAGCAACTTCTTCAACCCTATAATAGCCGACAACACTAACGCTAACTTTCCTATCAACAACGCCTTTCCTGCAATCAATGCGATCGCTCCAATCGCCAGCGGCATCAGCGCCATCATTTTCAGCGCCACCGCTGCGATCAACGGCCCCAGAATCTTCGCCGCCTTCTTCTTCTTCCCACGTCCTTCACTAACGTCATTGTCTTCAGTAAACGAGGACACTGTATCTTCGAGCGCGCGCCCTGCACTTGACACCGCATCAATCACATCCGAACCTTTCACTTCTACTCTTAAGGAATGCGTCTCAAAGTAGTTCTTCAACCGCGAAACAGGATCTAGGGCTCTTGGAGCTCCAGTGTCGGTAGGCACATCACCAGATTTGACAACTGTGACTCCATCGGTGAGAGAGAAAGATTCCTTCTGTCCAATCATCTTGTCGACGAATGAGAAGAATTTGTACTTGAGGCATGTTGTGGATTCCTTCCTGAGGCAGTCTGTAAGTCCGTCGATGTCGTTGTCCGTGTGGCTCGAGTCTTGGGCGGGAAGCGCGTGCGCGACCGCGAATAAGAGCAATACTGTCGACCGTCTCATCGTGAGTGTTAGCTACGTCTGCGCGCCGGCAGCCGCTGCGCTCCTATATAGCCTCCCTCAAGTGTGGCAACCTCCGAAATAGACTTTCTCAGCCTGGAAGTAAAAGTAACGTCCAGGTTTCATAACGAGAGGTATGTGCGATCATTGCAAAGGTCATGAACCTGGGACTCGATGTGCGAATGTTTTGACGGTCGTCCCCTAACTGGGTTGGGTTGAGTGAACTAGTTTTGAGTAGGTTAGTGTAGTGCGAAAGTTCATGCGTTTTAATCGTTATTGTTGTGTTGGGAATTAGTTTATGGATAACTGTTTGTGTCTGTGCTTTTGTTGATGTGTGCTGTGAATGTCTGGGTCAAGTAAAGTGGATCTGGATATGTGATATGTGTTAGAAGGGTTTTACATTTATAGGTACTAAGTAATCCATGTTGTAATGACGTCATGTATACATATTTTGAATCCAACGTAATACGAAAGCAATAAACAAACATTTTGAAACCTAAGAAAAAAGATGACCTCAGAAAATATACTTTCTCATGCACATTCAAGTTGATCGAAACAATATTTTAAGCAAATTGCTAACAGTGCAGTATTGTAAAATCAATTTAAATATACTTACAACTGTATAAAACTAAGAATTGACTACAATACCTTATTTCGGTTCAGTTTAAGTCAAAAAAAGTTAACATTATTGGGTGCTTATTGGCTTCTCTAAAATTTTGAAGTAGAAGCAACTTCTATTTCATAGGACTCTTCAACAACTGATGAAAAAATGTTATAACCTTTAGAAAATTAAGAGACTTATGATGTTAAAACATTGAACATTAGTTATCGTTTTTATACACCAGTATTGGAGCACTCAAAATTAATCTTGTTGTTATAAACATACTCGTACATTCGCACGTAGTTTTTTTAACCAATTACATAAAAGACATGTCACTCAGCAATCCTTCAGTACATTCTAGACGTGTTCACTTTCCGTCTGAATAAAACTGGTATATCAATTAATAATTATTATTCCATCCGTTGAATATTGCATTCTCTTTACCCATGCACTTTCATTTTAAAAAATATTCACTGTAAAAACATGGCAATGTTATAAAAACCGAATATATGTATGTAAATAATGTACTAAAACTAAATCACATCAAACATGCAAAAAGCTTGTTGAATGGTAATAAAGATAAAAAGTTTTATTTATTTTTTGTACGAAACTCTAAACTTTTTTTAATTCGCGACAGCAACATTTAATTGATTTTATAAATAGATACCTAAATTATAAAATATGTATCATCAAATAAATCGTCCTCCTGGTTATGTTTTAAATTAATGTAATAGACATCTTTTTTTTTTTTTTTTTTTTTAAGGGGGAAAATCATCGAATGACTGCTCCCGCCTGGGTGAGGCGGAAGGGAGTGTCAGACTCTTACTGACTAAAAACCACCCCGTTCCTTCTCCTGCACGTCGAGCCGGAGCCCCGGTTACCCGTTAGGTTCTCCGCGACTCCGAATCGGCATCGGCCCTATTGGGCCCCATCTGTGGTGGTCTGATGGCTCTTTGAGGCGCGCGCGGAACGCGACGCGCCGTACGCTCGGAATAGACATTATCTACTAGATAGATTTGAGTGAGAATACACACTATGCATTCAATATGTACATTTTATATATTATAGTATTATACAGTATAGTATAATTACTCAATACCAATAATTTCCTTAATACCTCAATACCCATCCTGAATATATTTGAAACTGCCTCGTTGACCGAGTGGTCGCAAGTGCGACTACCGGGCAAGGGGTCTCAGGATCAAATTATCGGGCCGAGCAAAGAAAGTATTACTGGTTTATTTTAAATCTCAATACTAGCACGAAGTCTGGAATTGCGCCCGGTATATGGCAATAGTCTCACCCCCTATTACATAGGACTCATAACATAAATAGTGTACATTGTACTATGTCATTAAATGCCGTAATGACGTGCATCTTTCTTTCTACTAAATAGAAAGATAGAAGGCGTGATGTTATGTTATACTTTCCCCAGTATCTCACCAATACTTACACTCATCAACGACTCTATAAACTATTCTGAAATCAATGACCCTTAACTTTAGCAAGGTTACAGGCTATCTAGCTAGCAGTTAGGCATTGTAGAACCGAGCTAGATTTCCTAGTAGCAATCTTAAACCCTAGATAGGTAAGCAAAGCTCACGAATCGTGGCTGAGTCATAGCGTTCATTCCACTTTCATTATTAGGTAATGTCGGATAACAGGATCTGGCTTTCTTTGGGCTTAGTCATAAAAATACTTTTGTGAAGTTCAATTTTGTGGCCTTCAGCCAACTTGAGGTCAAAGTCAGAGTCGATGCAATTTTTTTATCCTGTGGTGTCTGTATAATCTGAACCTTTAAACTGATATATCCAGAACATCAAGTATAGAGATTATGGTACACCTAAATAGAAGAAGCGGTTACATATTCTAGCAGGAGAATGTCATGGACTGTTGATGATACAAACACTCAACATTACTATTAATATATTTTTTATGGGATAAGCCGGTAAACGAGGAGACGGATCACATGATGGTAAGCAATCGGTGTCGCTTATGGACACATGGAACACCAGAGGCGTTACAAGTGCGTTACCGGCCTTTTTGGGATTAGGAATTTGAGGATTATGGTGCTTCAGGAATTGAGGAAGAGGTACTTAATAACCTCACTCACACGACGATACATAACGCAAGTTATGTTTCACGTCCGTCGGTTTTCTGTGAAGCCGTGGTATCTCTCCGGTCGAGCCAGCCCATTCGTGCCGAAGCATGGCTCTCCCACACTTGAAGGCTTAGCTCTTTGCTCCCAAGTGAAGTAGATTTACAAACATTTCTATAAGCAGTTAGTTAATGAGCCTTCGTGAAAGAAAATCCACAACTCTAAGAAGTTTAGTAAAGAATAAGAATGCATTGTTATTTTTAACCACTTTTGTTAGAATACAAAGCAATGTGGCAATTATCTATTTGTAATGGTTTTGTCGATCTATTGATTCTAAGCAAAATATCTCTCTTTGGGACACAAACATGCAGCATCTTTATAGTCCCCTGTGATTTAAAATGGCTTCAAAAGTGTTATAATAAAATGTTACCTTTTCATAATTTGGTGCATTTGTCTATAAAGCTTTATTTTATTTATCAGTATTGTATTGGTTTATTTTACTTATCAATACTGTACTTCTTTTAATTTATCCTATTTGTGTAATACGCTGTGTTTCGATGTCGTTATTTCTTTTCCTGCCACAGGCCCACAGGAATAAATTCCAGCTGGAATATGTGGAATCTATGTACCTCGTTTTTATATATGTGTTTCTTTTGTGTAGTTTGTGTGTACATAAATAATAAATAAATATCCCTTATTGCTAAGGGATGGTTTTTAGTCAGTATGAGCCTGATCCCGTTTTTGTCATTCCTAATAAGGGGGGTTCCACAAGGATCAATCTAAAAAACCGATTCATTCGGTAGATGTCCCACCCAGACGCATGAAGCGCTTCATTAAGCATCCTTGTACGTACTGCTACTGAGTGGAATTCTTTGCAAGGGTCTGTAAGTATCTCCTGAAGGGTATAACCTGGGTGTCTTTAAGCCCAAGTGAATAGGCTTATGGGATAATGTGCTCGATCGTAAACCGCATCATCGCTTACCACCAGGCGAGATAGTGGTCAAATGTCGGCCCATTAAAGATTTATATAAAAAACCTTATGATCGAAACCAAAACGATGAAGTCTGTAATAGAATGTAGTGTATCACTTATGCTAGTTGCATTCATAGCTGTGGTATATGGAAGCAAGCCAATTGCTTAAACCCGGATCTTCAATACTGAATATGCATACCTTTGTCTCTACATCCGAACTACATAATTGTGTTATTTTAATACAACGAAGGTTTGAATCTTGTCGCTTTTAAGCTATTCGATTTTTGCATTACATTTTACACTATTATCTCTAATTTGTGATTCGTATTATTAATCAAATCTTAATAGCTATAAATACTGTACATAATAACATAACATCACGTCTTTTTATCCCCGAAGGGGTAGGCAGAGGTGCACGTTACGGCACTGAGTGCCACTGTACAATGTATTTATTTATTTTATTTATTAAACACTTTATGTACAACTGTATACAATGGCGGACTTAATGCCGAATGGCATTCTCTACCAGCCAACCATAGGGTGATGTAGAGAAGTGTTACAGTAGGTTTCAAAAGAAGTTTTCATCTATCGAAAAAAAAAAAAAAAAAAACGAGGGTGATAAATGTACGTACATATGTATAAAGGTATCCTAGTACATAAACTACATACCAATACTACATACTAATATGAAACATAAATATAATACCCACTTTTTACTATTTATGTTATGAGCCCCTGTAAAAAAGGGTGAGCCTATTACCATTTACCGGGTACAATACCAGACTTCGTGCTGCTACTGAGATTTAAAAAAAATTCCGGCAGTCGCACTTGCGACTATCGGACAACAAGGCAGTCTTTGCTGTACATAATATAAACGAATGAGCTGTAATTTACAGTATTTTTATAAGGAAAATCAAACCCCACAATCAAGCACAAACCACCATAATACAATTCCAATAACAGTTACCCAAACTCCATAATGTACGTATCACATTCGTTCCGGACACTCTTTCACCCACATCACGCAATCTTTGCCAATTAAAGTATTTATTAATACTTATTTTACCATCACACATCACATCGAAATACACCATTAAGCCAATAACTGTTAACCAATTTTCAACCACATCATCAAACAAGTAAGGTTGAGAATGTAATAATAGAATTTTACACATGGATGTATTTTGATGTGCGTGTGTATAAAAAAGTCAGAATTTACCATACGGTTTAAGACCCTTTCACTTTTTTTCAAAGAGTTCGTCGACTCTAGTGATTTTTTTTTACTTTTGTATCATCAAGTAAGAGTACTTTTAAAATATGAATGAATGTGATTATGATTTGCGTTCGCGGTCATTTGTTTGTGCGTGTGAATGTACAGGTTGATTCTTGAGTGATGGTTTAGAATTACTTTTTGTAGAAGATGTTTTTTTTTCTCAATTTTAAATAACGTTGCTCCACACTAGGATTTTCTCCTGTGTAGTGGGTGCGTTTACAAACATACAACATCACATACACATAACAACAATTTGTGGATCACACAAAGAGTTCCATGCAGGAATCGAACCCGCTACACGTTGCGCGGCAGGCAGTTACCCAGCCACCTCGCCAACCGTGCAGTTTACATGAAGATTACTTAAAATACTTCTGCCTCTGAAATGGACTTTCCAAAATTTTCAATACTGCAAAAAAAATGATTCGTTATTGAGATAAAACATCTTTGCATACACAAAAAAATGTCGGGGTCATTACAAACCATCTTCATTTTTCCTTTTCCACTGCTGAAAATGCACGTCTACAATAAAAAATCATGCAAGCTTTAAACTCAAATTAACAAAAGAATATTTACATCAACTTAGCTAACGTGTAACAACTGGGTGTGACCTCTGATTTTGTTTTGGTGTTTCTTTATAACAAGAAAATGTTCAAATTATCCCAAAAAAAATGTACATATATTGTCTTATATTACTTATATTACTTATATTACTTATATTACTTATATTACTTATATTACTTATATTACTTATATTACTTATATTATATTACTTATATTACTCTTAAAAAAACTATCTTGGAGCGAATTTGAACAACACCATTTTATAATTTAGAAACAACCTGTATACACAATATTATTAGATACACTGAGCATGTAAGTGTGTGTGAGTGTGTATGAGTGTGCTAGTCATTCCGATGTTAAGGGTCATACAAGAGAAATGCAATAATATTGTGCCTAGGGGCTGTCGCAGTAAGAGCTTTGTAATTTTTATGATACTTATGATTTTAAGAGGTTTTCAAGCGGAAGTTCTTATATTACCTACTACATACGTAATAATAAATAAATATTGACGTGCGTATGAATTGTTTTTGAAAGATTTTTTTATAGAATAGGAGGCAAACGAGCAGACGAATCACCTGATGGTAAGCGATTAGCGCCGCCCATGGACACCCGCAATACCAGAGGAGTCACAGGTGTGTTGCCGGCCTTTTATAAGATTAAGTGCATTCATACATAGGTATTTATTTTACTATTGGCCTACGGTGTATCCTAATATTTTAAAAAAGTATTTGCTAAATTGGTCACGCTCAGCAGACTGGTTGGATATTGCACTTTGAAAGGTTCAGGTTTAAGAGAGCACTGATCTCTGCTAGAAGTGGACTCTTTTAGTTGGTTCTTAAGATATAGGTAAGCGAAGAATGGGAGGTATCAGAAATATTCTCGCCTACCATCATCATACAGCTTTTGAGCACCTAGCTTCACTGACGGACGTCTGTCCGTCATTGGGAGACTATTATTTATAATGCTTTTGTTGACGTTTTAAAAGTACCAAATTATGGTTTAATTGAAATAAATGCTTTGACTTTTGACTTTGACTTTGACTTTTCCGACAGCGACTCTGAGTTCTTCAAATGAAAAATGAAAATAAAGGATAGCAAACTCCACGCCAGTATAGAAATATCCAAAACCATTACAATTAGAATGTATTTCTAGAAAAATCTAAGATATAAGAATACATTCGAGCAGTGTATTCGTTTAAGAGGTCTGTCATTAAATGAAACAGTGCGTTACTCTACCATAAAGTTCCATGAATACGGTATTAATTAAATTGTATGGGAGAAAGTAAAGTTTTTTGTATGGTAAACAAGCATAGTCGAAATAATACTGACATGAGTGAGACGTGGTGCCACTACCAGCGGAGAAATCAATAATAATACAATTTAAATTAAGAATGTATGTTCTTACAAGACACAAAGTTTTCTTTAGTTACATCATCATACTGCCACATTGGCCGAGTGGTTGCAAGTGCAGGGGATCTTGGATTTGATTCCCGTGTTGGGTAAAGTACTATTGGGGTTTTAAAAAAACTCAGTGGTAACACAGAGTCCGGGATCGTGCCCGGTATCTATTGCCATATAGGTATATGACAATAGTCTCACCCTCTATTACATGGGACTTATAACACAAATAGTGAAAAGTGGGTGTTACATTGTACAGTGGCATAAAGTGCCGTAATGTGTACCTCTGCTTACTCTTTCGGGGAGCTTGAGATGGTCACCCATTGGAACGGACTCACTTCGGAAAGTAGGAGCCAGTGGAAACAGAATCCGTTTTGTGGAAACCGCCTAGAAGGACAGGTTCAGGCGTTCTACCATGGATTCTCTCAGAGACTGGATTTGAGTTGCACTGGTTCGTGCTTCGGACACATAACTCTCAAAAACAGTGCTGTCATCTGCGTACCCAAAGGTACCGGGCTTGAGCAGGTCAATCAAAACGCACGCAAGCACCTTCGCCTCCAGATTCCACGGCAGTAATCCGGCAAGAAGGTTCGCCGCCTCTCCGGAGATCGTGCGGTATCCGCGGATCATTCGGATCGCCATGACTCTCTGTGATATGAGCAGCGCCCGAGCGGGCCGCCGCATCAGGTTCGGCGCCCACACAGAGGGGAGAGGGCCATGGACCGCACGACCCCGGCGTATAACCTCCGGTCATTGATACATTATTTGATCCTTTACCAATTGTATATTATATATGTGAGAACAATGTAACGACAATACAACGTCAAAATTTAATAGGACTACGGAATCAACTTCTGAAATAAAATAAAAAGCTATAGTGATATACCATACTTTACGTATGCCAAAAAGAAAATCGCTAATCCCTAGCACCCAACCCCACCATAGTACTATAAATATTCATAACAAGCCTGCTATAGTAATAGCATCCATAACAGTAAGATTTGATTGAAATTATTAGTTTTATCGACAGTTCGTGACGGAAATAATTATTTTGAGTACTTTCGATTTTGTGTACAGTTTTGATTTTATATGAAAATTAATTTTATTAGAATGAAGATGTTTGTGTTTGTGTTTCATTTCAGAATATAAAATATTTTAGTAATTGCACGAAAACTTACATTCCAGCACGTGTATCTGTATATGGTAAAGTAGACTTGGTTATAAATGTTTGCCGTTTTAAACCACATTCTAATAAATGGTATTATAAACCCCGTATGAGCCCGTAGCTCAAATATTGTAAAATAAATATGTACATACAATATGTAACACAGGCACGAGCTGCCGAGGCAACAACTCCTGATAATGCTCCGTGGAGGAGCGAAACATAATTATGTCGAGTGTGGTTCGAGTGGTTTGTTGCCGTGTCGTGTGTGTTTTGTGTCACATTTTGCTGAATGAGAGTTTATCTGCGAGCTGGAAGGCTGTGCTGCATACTGCATGCTGCAAATTCATTCCTTCAGCAGAATAAAAACTACATAATTATTTTCCCAGATTTTAGTGAAGCACGGGTTTCCACAAAATTACGCTTGAATCTATTCTATGTATTTTACAATGCAATGCACCTCGTCCACCTAATTAAAGACACGATTTATGCTTCGACGTTACCTATTTGAAAAATGTAAACCACAAAATATGTCCTCGTATTAACCAATTTTAAAAACGATCCAGGAGTCTTTTACTCAGGAGTCAGGGTGTGCATGGGCGGCGCTGATCGCTTACCATCAGGTGATCCGTCTGCTCGTTTGCCTCCTATTCCATAAATAAGAGTCTTTTACTTTATAGTCAATCGTCCAAGCCACCAAGCAATAACAAATAACAGTCATTTTAAACCAAAGATAACCAATCTATAAAATAAATGTGACAAACTGATTAACATACCTTCGACCTTGGTTACGCATAACCACGTAATAATAATATAACCGTTATCTATGACAGGTTTGACTTGCTTTATTTGATGACATAACTCCGGTTATTATGAGGTTTAAGTTCGTTTACTTAATGTTTGTTTGTTTAGTAGTTAACGGGTAAGTGCGAAGTTTAAATAGAAGTTTTGTTTTAGAATCGTCAGTGAATGTAAAATACTCAGTTGTTAGTTTTGTATAGATGTGTATCTTTTATGGAATAAGCCGGTAAACAAGCAGACGGATCACCTGATGGTAAGCAATCGGCGTCGCCCATGGACATCTGAAACTCCATCGGTTTTTGGAAATTTGAGGATTGTGGAGGATCCGGGATTGGAGAGACTGAGGGGGCGGAGGGGGGGGGGGGTAATTGGGCTTTGGATATCCTCAATCAGACGACGAAATACAACGCAAGCTGTGTTTCACGTTGGTGTTCTGTGACGCCGTGGTATTACTCCGGTCGAGCCGGCCCATTCGTGCCGAAGCATGGCTCAGCTCTCACACACTTTTTTTGTTTCATTTGCCGTGTATTTCGTGGCTGGCTAGTGACTACAAGATTTCGGATACATTCATGTATCCATTTAAACATTTTCAAAGACGAACTATACACTAAAAATTGACTACGATCTAAAATAACATGTTAACCGCCGCGTAGGTCACCGGTGACCTACGTTAGCGGAGAATTTGCCTTCAGCAGTTTTCTGTCTGCAGTCAAAGGCTATAAATAACATAACATAACATCACGTCTTTTATCCTCGAAAGGGTAGGCAGAGGTGCACATTATGCCGCTGTACAATGTAATACCCACTTTTCACTATTTATGTTATGAGTCCTATATAATAGGGGGCATGGAATACAATAGGCAATAGGCTCACCTATTGCCATATACCAGGCACAATTCCAGACTACGTGCTATAACTGAGATTTTTAAAAAAAATCATTAATATTTTGCCCGACCCGGGAATCGAACCCGAGACCCCTTTGCCCGGCAGTCGTACTTGCGACCACTCAGCCAATGAAGCAGTCAAAAAATAAAAAAAACTTAAATAAATCTTCAAAATAATAAAGCAGATAAAGATTCCAAAATCGAGGTATTGCAACAATTTGATTAAACAAAAGTATTGTTTAATTCCGGAATTAAACAATGTATAACACGAAAAGTTACTCTTTGTAATGACCACAATATCAAATCAAACTAAATAATCAAGACCACGAGTTAGTACTACAAAACTCACACTAAATACTCTACACGTCTCTACATTTTTCCTTAAACGCAAGTTTACTATACACACTGTAGAGTCAGTAGAGTTCACACGACAACAATATAGCGTCATCATAATTACGAGCTGTGTGTCAGTAGAGCATACGGTAGAGTTTGTGTTCTCTACCACTCTACCTAGTTCGGAGTAATGAGGTATGTTATACTGGGGTAGGCAGAGATATCTATGTTCGGTTTATAATGAGGCTACACATACCACCGTATGTGTAGATGTAACATTATAGTTATCGACTGCACGGTTGGCGCGGTGGCTGGGCAACCGGCTGCCACGCAACGTGTTGCAGGTTCGATTCCCGCACGGAGCAACTCTATGTGTGATCCACAAATTGTTGTTCCGGGTCTGGGTTTCATATGTATGTGAACTTCTATGTTTGTAAACGCACCCACGACACAGTAAAAAAACACTAGTGTGGGGCAACGTTTATTTAAAAAAATATATGATCGTAGACTCACACCCTATTACATTTTATATATGTACCTGTAATCATTATCAACAGCCTATGAAGGGCCACTGCTGACCACAGGCCTCTTCTCACACGGAAAAGGTGTAAGCGTTAAACTGTCAAATACCAAGCGGTCACTGGTGACCGCGACCTATTGTTCTTTAATTGTGTCTATAAAACCGGTACTCGACGAGTTAATCAGCACGCTTGCTCAATGCGGGTTGCGATTTCAAACTTATAATTACCTTCACCGTTTGTCAGTGGTGTCTAAATAATCTTAGTAAGTGCATATAAATCAGAAAGAGTCACAATGAAAGAAAGAAAGAAAGAAAGAAAAAAAAACATTTATTCAGCACCAGGCACGATGCAGCATAAATAAAATAATGGTACTTGCCGTATAAGCGGGCGTCTTAAACCTCCAGGCCACCACGACATTGTGTACCTGTACCTACCCTTATTAATAGTCATGTTTTGTTATAGCTGCTATTATGTTCTATCTAAAGCTAACATTACTACCACCACAGTTTCATGAGTCAGCACTCAGCCTCCACTGCGTCTAACACCTTACACCTAAGAGATATCGAACCTGCACTTACACGCATTAGTATAAGTGGCGGTCAGCCAAGCAGATACGAGCGAGAGTGGGTGAAAGCATACTCGGGTTAAATAATACACATGTTTCATATTAGTACATGGGTACTTCGTGGTAATGTGTGAGTTTATATGAAGGAGGATGTCATTAAATTATAATAACATGTTTTTACATACATAATATCACGCTTTTTATCCCCAAAGGGAATTGTAATGCCACTATACTTACAATGTAACACCCACTTTTCACTATTTTGGTTATGAGGCTTATGTAATACCCCTAATACTGAGCCTATTATGAGCCTATTGCCATGTTCCGAGTACAATTCCAAACACCGTGCCATTACCGAGAATTATTTTTTAATAAACCCAGTAATACTTTGCCCGACTCAGAAATCGAACCCAAGACCCATTGCAGTCGCACTTGCGACCACTCGGCCGTTATTTTGATGTTATGTTTATGTTTCTATTTATTTACATAAGTATAACTACTATACCAAAAATGGGATAAGTTCTTGGATAAAGTACCTAAACCAGCGAGTAAATTACTATATCAAACCAAATACTAACACTTTCATTGTCTAACGCACTTGTAGATAATGCTCAGTACAATTTGATACTTTGAACTCTGACCAGCTCTCACTATTTCAAGGCATCGATCAACGAGATTCCGTGACATAACAATCTTAGAAAGTTATATTTTACGAACAAATTCACACGGGACGCGTTGAGACTTCATATTTCTTTGTGGTTCGTGTTGAAGATGAAATTTTTTGATTGTACACTAGTTTAACGTTGAACTGAAATGTCATCATGGCGCGTCTACAACTGATTGTATTGTTATTGTTGTGAGAAATATTATTATTGTAGATGAAAAATTAAAGTTGATAGTGTTAAGGTAAATGTTACAGAGTATCGCATGCCAAATTTAAAGGAGATCGAAAAACTTTCATTACATTGTAAATGCTTCGACAGACAAAAGTGAAAAATCCTGTGGGTTTTTAAGAATTGATATATAACTAACATTAAGTGAGCACACTGTAACAATGTGATTCACAAAAAAATTGTGACAGGTGATTACTTCAGGCTTGTGAGGTCATTGTTATGATTTTCAAATAGCTGATGAAAAAAATAATCAAGTTTCTCTACATAGTCTTTATCTTAATAATATGTTGTTTGTCTCTGCATCACCCAAAGGTCTGGCTGGAGGAGAATGCTCATGGCATTAAGCCCACCTTGTATATTAGAGTGCCTTTAAAAATAAAATAAAATACATAAAAAATATGTCAAACATCTTACTAAAAGCATAGGTTACTTGTGGTTGAGCGGTGGTGTGAGGAGGTGTCGTTTTGAGTGTGGGATAGCCATGCTTCAGCAAGAATGATCCGGCTCGACCGGAGGAATACCAAGGCCTTACAGAAGACCGACGTTGCGTTGTGTTTCATTGTGTGAGTGAGGTTATCGGAGGCCCAATTTTATCCCCCCACCCTTTTCCAAATCCCAAAAGGCCAGTAACGCACTTGTAACGCCTCTGGAGTTCCAGGTGTCCATGTGCGACGCCGATTGCTTACCATCAGGTGATCCGTCTGCTCGTTTACCGGCTTATCCCATAAAAAAAGGAAGCAGCAATTTACAATTAACACTGTCTTTCATCTTCAAAAAAATATGCTTCTTCAAGCCGATTGAAACAGCATTAAGAATCAATAAGCCAATCCACTTTTACTTACTGTTAGTAAAGTTTTCATACATTTGTCATACATACATATAAATAACAAGTACGAATGAAAGTGCTATTGTTTTGTCATCTTCTTGCTTGTTACTGTTCAGTTTCTTAATTACTAATCTTCTGCATGAAAGTGATCGATGGTAATTGAAACCGCAGAATCTTAAGAAAGTTATTTAGTAGCTAAATCGATGGGGTTTGAAAAAGTATGGGAATCTATTTGTGATACTATCAGTTGTTTAATTGGAGAAAAAGTTGAAATTAGTAGCGATATTCTGATTGGATCTTGAGTGTGCATAACGCCGGTGTTTGAGTTTGGTATGATTAAAATTGAATGAAATGTCATTCTAATAGGACACCAGGAAAAGTGTTAAAAACTATTTGAGATATTTAAAACAATAAAAGTCCTTGTATTATACCACATTTTTTGATAGTAGGATCATTCATACAATTTAAAAAAAAATCAATGTTTTATTTTATTAACACACCAATGAGATTAAATCAAGGTAAATTAGATTGTAAGGCGTGAGAGATCCATGCTTCGGCACGAATGGGCCGGCTTGACTTCAATGATTGAGTTTTGAAGATTGGTTTAAAAAACCGACGTCAAACAATACTTACGTTGCGTTTCGTCTTGTAAGTGAGGTTACCTCCTCACCAATCCCCGATTCCCCTCAAATTCATAATCTTCAAAAGGCCGGTAACACGTTTGGTGTTTCGAGTATCCATGGGCGGCACCGATTGCTTACCATCAATACGTCTGCTTGTTTGCCGACTTATTCCATGAAAAAAAAAATGATTCTATTAACACATTTGCCCATCTCTTAAGCAAAAACAAGAACTTACTCTTGTAATATAAACTTTGTCCTACTGACAGTCACGCTGTACCACCTACTAAACCAACTTGACATCCACCATGCGTGCCATAACATGCAAATTGCTACCTTCTACAAGTTCACATCGTTCATCGATCTCATTCTAATAATATCATCAGCTATTGTTTTACTTTTTATTTAGACTTTATGCAGGTGACCTAGTGTTTTATTGGTAGGTTCCCGTGTCACGACCTAGACTTGATAAGGGACCGTGGGAGATCCATGTGTTGTCTATTAAGTGGGGTCGTTGATTTTGTCGATGGAAAAGATGTTATGCACCTTTTACGTAAAGACAATAAATTTCATTAACATCACATTAACAATTCAGTTTTGAACTATGGGTATTTTTTATGGAATAAGTTGATAAACGAAGAGACGGATTACCTGATAATAAGCAATCGGCGCCATGGACACCTGAAACATTAGAGGTGTTATAAATGCGTTACTGGACTTTTGGGGATTAGGAATTTAAGGATTATTGGAGATTTGGGAGATTAGGGGGTGATTGGGCCTACGGTAACCTCACTCACCCGACGAAACACAATGCAAGCGTTGCTTTACGGCGGTTTTCTGTGAGGCCGTAGTATCACTGCAGTTGAACCGGCCCATTCGTGCCGAAGCACTTAAAATCTAGGGTATCCTCTACATAAAGGTAAATAGATAAAAAGGTTCAGATTCATCAGAGAACTCTGCTACCGATCTTTGTCAAATTGGTAATCTCCTACTGGTGAAATTAGTACATGATTTTTGACTTTTTGCTGTAAGGAGGTTTTGTCAAAAATAAACATCCATCGAGAGGTTTGGAATTACGAGCATTTATTTAATCTCGGCCGTTATTCAGCTCTTACTACACCTGCACCCATAGGAAGAATAGGGATGGTAAAAAATTTTAATGCTGCCGTAACCACTTAACAATCGCATCGTCTCTCGTTCTAAACTTGACCTTCTTCCATGTCGACATGTGAGTATAAATTGTGTGTCAAATTACCAACGTTACTCAGTTTAATATGGGCGTCACGCTCCGTACCGAATCACAATGCGTATACGCACCATTCACTTGATTTTGAAAGTATATTTGTAGTATTTTTTATTGCACTTTCGTTGTTTGTTTGTTTGTTTGATGTGATTAGGTTTATGGCAGGTGTATTCGATGCTTAAGTAAGAGATACTGATGGTTTGGTATTGCTTTTACAAAATGTGGTTTAAAACGAATTGTGGGCTATTTGAGCCTCTGGGCGTATCCTAAAACAATATCTAATCAGTCCCTGAAAAATCATCGCAAAATTTTTGACTGCTGACACCCAACTAGTCGCAAGTGTGTTTTTTTTTCTATATCTATATAAATAAGTGTATTTATTTGTTCTTTTCTTTTTTAATTTTGTATTTTTTTTGTATCTGTGTGCGTGCCTACTGTCGAATAAATGATTTTTCTTTCTTTCTTTCTTTCTTTTAAAAATGTTTCATGATCTGTTTATTAGTACTAGTTCTAGTATATGAAAAAGATCTTCCCCAAGCGTGGGATTATGATAATCTTCCTCTTGAAAGAAAAGCAATAGACGTAATAATTATCCCGTAATTAATTATTGTCAAGTAATGTTCAAGAAACCACTTGTAAAGGCATTTTATAAAATAGCGAAGACTGTAGATGCATGATTGATATCTTACACATGCTGAACTGGTCCCATTTCACCGAAGACTTGGGACATGAACATTACCATCAGTACCTACTAATAGAATGATACATCTGTATATGCTCTCTGCCTCGTTGGTCAAGTGGTCGCAAGTGCGACTGCCAGACAAGGGGTCTCGGGTTCGATTCCCGGGTCGGGCAAAGTATTACTGGGTTTAAAACAATTCTCAGTAGTAGCACGGAGTCTGGAATTGTGCCCGGTATATGATAATAGGCTCACCTCCTATTACATGGGACTCATAACATAAATAGTCAAAAGTGGGTGTTACCTTGTACAATGTGCACCTTTGCCTACCCCTTCGGGGATAAAAGGAGTGATGTTATGTTATTTTATGTTACATCTATATATGCCACTTGTTTGATAGCGTGAAATAAAGTTTTTCTTTTTTTTCTTTTTTCTAATAATTATTCGTGAGAGGGCACATATTATTTTTTTTAAAACACAGCAGAACATAAGAATTATAACAACATTCTCTCATAACCACGAGCAACACCTAGCATCTATCTACGCGTACGCATGTCCGGTTTCTATGTTTCGAGGTAAATCGTTGTAGGCGACTTTCCAAGTAAATTGCATACACGTTCATATCGCTGATCGTGCGTCAAATGGCATCCATGATGACACTACAATGTCATTTAGATACGTTTTGATATATATTTTTTTCTCATAGTAAATTGAAATGTGGTGTGTGTGGATTGACAGGTGTTTTCTTTTAAGGGGGAAAATCACTTAATTACATCTCACGCTCGGTGGTGCGAGAGGGAGGGTCAGACTCTTACTGACTAAGAACCACCCCGTTCCTACTCCTGCTTTTCAAGCCGGAGTCCTGGCAACCCGTTAAGTCCTCCGCAACTACGAAGTGGGCATCAACTTTATTGAGCGCCATCTGTGGTGGTTTGATGGCTCTCAGAGGCGCGCGCGTCCGCACTTGTGTGATGATCATCAAGCGGAGCTGACAGATGTAGAAGATTGTTTTTTTTTTGTTTGTTTCTTGTGTTTTTTTTTAATTTGTATTTATTAAGTCAGTAAATTAACATTGCCTTATTATTTCAAGACATCTAGAACTGAACAAAAACCTGCCCGAAATTAGTTGGTTGGAAATGACAACTTGTATCCAACAGCTCCTTACAACCTTCATTAGATTATTTGACCTTGCAAGTACAAAATTGTCTAATAGTAACAACAATTTTCTATTCACACCTTCAAAGGTCTACTGTGAAACTTCATTGGGAGTATCCAAGTCGTATTTTTTTATTATGTAGGTATGCGGATCAGAAACATCTAGTCGACATAGACCTTTAGAAGATCTTATAATCCTTCCAATATCTATGATTTTTTCCAAACCAATGTAAAGTAAAATTTCAAAAACCAGACTACACCATGAGATGTGTTCGTTTCCTAGTTGGAAACATCACTTAACATGCAATAGACTAAACTGAACGGGACCTATTTTGGATAAAAAACGGTCATTGAATAATAATTCTTATATCAAGGTCATTAGATTCCAGGTTAGTGGAAAGTGTTTTTCGAATTTATCGAAACGGTATTTAGTGTAGTGAGTCGTTTACGAACGAATTTGTTGTAATAGACGAAATGAATACGAAAATAAAAATGAATACAAACATTAACGTTTGAATGGTATACGACTAGGTATTTATCTGGCTCCCTTCTCTAAAAAAATTCTCAGTGGTAGCACGGAGTGTGGAATTTAGCCTGGTATATAGCAATAGGCTCACCGCCTATTCCATGGAATTCAAAACATAAAATAGTAAAAAGTACGTGTTACATGGTACAGTGGTATTAAGTGCCTCTGCCTACTCCTTCGGGGATTAAAAGCATGATGTTATGTTATGTTAACTTATCTAAGATTTTCTGGTGGTCATAATATTTAATCGCAAACAAAAATCCAAATAGCACACTGTCTAAATCCGGGAACCCAGCCTTGAGGCTTGACTAACTAAACAGTCTATCGTCTTTTTTTAAGTCCTATCCTTTATCGATAGATAGGTTATCGACAGCAGCTATAAATCAATACTATACCTAGTTTAATAAAAGGCTATAGGCTAGAAAAGGCAACATTCCAGCGCAGTTTATGAGTACCAGTAGCCGCTGAATGGGTGCAAGCCATTGAGTATAAACAGCTAGGTTTCTAAGCCAACAAGGCCAACGATGATGTTAGCCTAGTACAGTGAGCGACACAATATTGTTAATGAAATCGATAGTCTTTTATTCCATTTTTATCAATACTAACGCATTTATTGTATCAACTGTGTGTATTTTAATACGTTAAAGTCTGGATTGTGAGGCATATCTCGAGTATAAGTCAATCAATTTAACGTATTAAGGTATACAGCACCCATCTCAACTACTTTAAAAAGGCAAAAAATAGGAACAGGTATACTGAGAAAAGTTCTACTAGTTTCGAACCACAGAGGGGTTCGTCCTCATTAGCAGCATGCGCGGTCGCGGCGAAGTCAGGTCAGCTCGAGCTCATGAGCAGAGCTTTTCTCAGTATATTCACGTGAGTAACCCGCGAGTTTAGTTAATTTAGTATGTCTCACGATAGTTATTATAAAAACACAAGAATAAGTATGTCTACTGTAGCATAATGTACCACTTCTAGTAGTAGCCTAAGATTTAAGAATTTAGAGTAAGTACCTACATACAATTACTGGGTATTTAAAAAATCAAAAAACCTAATACCTTTTTACACTTATCCCAAAACGTATATCCAGATAATTTTATCAACACCCTATAAGTGGCCACTGCTGACCAAAGGCCTCTTCTCACACGAAGAAGGTTAGAGCATTAATCACTACGTTTATAAATCAGAAATTATAAGCCCAGGTTTCCTCACAATGTTTTCTGTTACCGTTTGTCACATAACATTACATCACGCCTTTTATCCCCGAAGGGGTAGCCAGAGGTACACATTATACCACTGTACAATGTAACACCCACTTTTCACTATTTATGTTATGAGCCCTATGTGAGACCGTTTGTCGGTGTTCACTAAATGATCTTAGAAATAACGTGTTATTCGAAAAAAGTCACATTGGTACTTGCCTATGGTAGGTTTCGAACCCGCGCTTTCGTGCGGGTAGCGGGCGTCTTAAACCTCAGGGCCACCACGACCATTCATATAACGCTGATTTTTTTCTACCTACATCAATTCACTATGAATTTTGTACTGCACTGTACCCAAGATCGATCGCAGATCGCCGGCAGCGCTACTTCTCATATAATGACCGCTTCCTCTGCCCACCTCAGGATGTCCGGCTGTCTCCATGTCGGGAAATCTACCCACCTTATATGTCTAATATCTTGACACACATTTTTGAAGAAAAGTAGGTCTAAACAAGTAAAAATAAATGAAATTTTCTGTGTACTCAAAATATTTTTAATCTTAATTATAAAGAATTGTTCGTGATAATATATTGCTATGTCAAAATCAAATCAGAATAAGATTTATATTTAAAGCCGATTTTTCAATCATCAGTTAATTCTTTACTATAAAATTTACAGTTGACAGTTTTTAGTATGGAAGAATTGTCAAATGTTCAAAGTTATGCCTCTGATAAAATTAACTGAGCATTGAAGAATCCGCCCTTAGTATTTAATATCTACCTGAAACAATAAAAAAGGTATGAAGATTAAAAAAATATATGAGATAATAAGATTTGCAGTTATCTGCAAAGGCTTGTCATGATTCAGGGGTAACCTGTAGTTTGACTAACATTTAACACTTAGAGATAATTAATTTATTCCATGATTAAAAATGAAGTGGACGTGCCTTTTAAGTTAAGAGACCTAATGAGGCTGCAATAAATATATTTATCGATTTCATTGACTGTTTCGTTGGCCGAGTGGTCGCAAGTGCGACTGCCGGGGCTCAGGTTCGATTTCCGAGTCGGGCAAAGTATTACTGGGTCTTTGTCAGTCTGTCGGAGTCTGGAACTGTGCCCGGTATATGGCAATAGATTCACCCCCTATTACATGGGACTCATAACATAAATAGTGAAAAGTAAGTGTTACATTGTACAGTAGCATTAAGTGCCGTAATGTGCACCTCTGCCTACCTTTTCGTGGATAAAAGGCGTAATGTTATGTTATGTGTTGATATTATTGTCAGTAATTAAATAGTACCAATACATTGGGCCCTATTGAAAATTCCTGGAAATTACTAAGGGTAATGTCTAAAAGGTACCTTTTACAATGTTACATAATTATTCTATTACAAATTCAACACTACCCGACCTATGAATCGGACCCTGGTCCCACTAACTAGGCATTCTCAAGAGCCCAGCAATAGAAAGATCCATCAAACTTCTTTTTCCCTGCCATCTATGTATAAAAATGTTAACACTTCCGAGAGAAAGCAATGTAAATGTTCATTAGGTTTTTAGTTCCAGTAACGATAAGTAGATGGCGTTTATTCTAAAATTAAAGAGGTGTGTTGATGTAGTAGTTTTCTGCAGGAAACATAGGTAGCAGTGACTTCAATATTAATTCTAATTAGAAATAGTCGAAAAATGTTATTTATAGTTTTATTTTTTATTTATTTCCATACTATTATTTTAAAAAAATGATTTGGTTTTTTATCAAGAAGAAAATATTAGTCATTGAGTACAGCGCCATCTCAAGAATGTTATTTGAAATTGTAGGCGACCAGTGAAAGCAAGAGAAAGTTTTATGGCACTGCTGCAATCGAGGTTTATACCAAACAGACATACTACTGGTTTTAAAATTACCACACATATCGCTAGATGGCGCAAAAATCTAAAACATTTTATACATAGGTATTTTTTTCTGGCTTAGAAACTGTTTTTTTTTATGTCAGTCTTTTTGAAAGTGCTCATGTACTCATATTAGATTAATTTGTAAAAATACCAACAAGAACGGAAAAATACGAGACTTGTTTGTCTAAAAATACTTACAAGTTTTTTGAATAAGAACCGCTTAGAAGCGTAATCCGGCCCACGCAATATGAAATTTTTCCTCCAATGTTTTCCTAGCAACTGGCGAATTATCTAAACTTATAATACAAAAAAACTCGATTGATCGTTTGTTTATATTGAACACGCTTCGAAACTATACAATAAACCGACTTGAATGGAAAACTACCATTCCATCATCATCATCAACAGCCTATAAGTGCCCGGCCACTGCTAACCAAAGGCTTCTTCTCTCGAGAAGGTTTGAGCATTAATCACCACACTAGTTCAATGCAGTATGGTGATTTAAAACTTATAATTAGAAGGTCAGGTTTCCTCAAAATGTTTTACTTTACCGGTTGTCAGTGGTGTCTAGATAATCTTAGAAGGTACATATAACTCGAAATACGTCACAGTGGTAATTGCCGTTGGTAGGTTTCGAACGACACTCTCATGCATATGTCGGTCGTCTTAAATCTCCGGGCCATCACGACTAATGAAATGTGTCTGTTAAAATATGAACGTAGGTACATCTTTTGTAAGTCGCATCATCGCTTACCACAATGCGAGATAGTGGCCAAACATCGACCCATCAACCTTCAAAATCATAATTTTGATAATTATTTTGAAAAATCTGCTTATGATCCTTCATTTTTTTTATCGGTGGATTGAACACATTTAGAAAGACAAAGTGTTTAAAGAGACATCCGGTGTCAAGGATTTTAAACCAGCTCCTTGGGCACTGGCTTCCTGCCTAGATAACTACCACCTTCGAACGTACAAAAAGCCATCAGACCGCTAAAGATGGAGCCCAATAGGCATGATGACGATACGGAGTCGTGGAGAACTTAACGGGTTTCCGAGCCTCCAGCTTGAAGTGTACCTCTACAATAGGAACGGGTTGGGTTTTTGTCAGTAAGAGTTTTACATTGCATCCCGCTTCACTCAGGCGGTAGAAGCCATTTGATGATTTTGTACCTTTAAAAAAATGGTATGACTTCGGTATCGAATTTGAACCACTTTCATGTTCAATCATAATAGTTATGTTTGTTATGTTACAGTTACTTACTTTTTGACAATAATGACATAATGTCTCTATCGTTTCCGAGAAATATCCGAGTGAAAGGCTTCAAAAAAAGACTAAAAAATATAAAAATCAAGAGAAAGTGTATCGCTTGTTGAGGAGAAATGGTTTTCTTGCTTTTTTTTTACTTGTTTCGAGTTGTTTTTTGTTTATTACATAGTTTAGTGTGAAAAGAGCATAGCATCATCTTGTAAAACTGATTGTTTTGGCGATAGATTCTATAGAGAAAATATTCCTGTTAATTATTATGTTTTTCGATTTAGTCACGTAATTATTTGACAACAACACAACAACAACAAGACAACTCGAGTAAGCCAAATAACATAATAATTAATTTATTATGTCTCAAATCTCGAAAGTTATAATATAAATATATCTTGTTCATCGACAATATTTACAACTTATCACAGCTGCTCCTAGAGTTTTTTGGGTTAGGCAGAAGGTAGTTTCAGACTCTTACTGACTAAAACCCACCCCGTTCCTTTTCCTTCACTTCGAGCCGGAGCCCCGGTAACCTTTTACGTTCTCCTCAGCTCCGTATCTGTATCAGCCCTATTGGGCCTCATCCGTGGTGTTCTGATGGCTCTTTGAGGCGCGCGCGGACCGAGACGCGCCGTACACCCTAATCTTCACGCCGGACTAGAAATCATATCTTCATAAAAGGTGTTTCTATAATCTTCACGCTGAGCTGGATTGGATTGGAGATAATTTAGTTGGCGGTTAGATTCATCAAGAAGCTTTCCAGCCCGGTATCTGTGAAATATGTAGTCTCTTAAATAGGTCTTAAGACACCAACAAGCAAGAAGAATAGAACTGAAAGGAGATCGTAATTAAAATCGATGGTAAGTATAAAAAATTACTTCTGTTGTTACTGCAAAACAAACTCTAATTTTTACTTACCATTAAAATTACTAAAAACAATATTGTAAGGGGACTTGACCTTCGATCGACCTAGTTCTTAAGAAAACTTTACTAAACTATCCATTTTCAAAACTATGCCCAAACAAATTCGCACAACTAATGAACATGCATTTGTTATACAAACCGTTTCCAGCCTCATTCCAGCGGTAACCCAAGCCAGGGATGATGAACAATTGGCACACGAGCTAAAACAATATTTCAGGCCCGTCTCTGGTCACAGAATTTTACCTATGCCTTAGTTTCAGAGATAAATAACAATAAACACATCTATTCTATTATTATAAAGAGGAAAGGTTTGTACCTATTTTTGTATGTTTGTAATGAATAGGTTCAAAAAGTACTGGGCCGATTTAAAAAATTCTTTCACCAATAGAATGTTACATTCTTCCAATTTGACATAGGCTACATTTCATTTTGAAAAAAATTAGGGATCCTTGGTAAAATTTGAACAATGTAACCGAAGGTGTAGAAAAATGTCTTTCGTCGAATGCGCTGCTGAAACTATTAGCGATAGAACAAAATAATGTACAACAATATTGAAGAACATCATAATCTCTACAAAAAACTCCGCGATAGCATAATATGTCCAACTATTGTAGTTATGTCACTACAACAATACAAATTTCCAAAAAAAAAAATTGTCGACCCCGTGCGAAGCCGGGACGGGCTGCTAGTAGTTAATACGTTGATATATCGTACCGAAAATTTATTCGTACAAAAGTAATCTCTAAGCATCGGAAATAAGGTCTATAATGGAGTTAGTGGACCTGTCAGTGACCGCATGGAGATTGAACACTGCAGATAACTTCAGTTCAGCACACGTTCTGTTATATTTTTTTTTTTTATTTATTTATGATTTACCAACATTTGTTTACACCAATACAATTGTCGAGATACAAATGTGAGTTCTTTACAGTAAGTGTAACAAATACTTATAGGTAAATACAGCATTTACAAAATTATTATCTTACATCTAAAACAAACTTGATATTAATTTTTAACAGGAAAAAAAAAATATTCGGTGCTACTGTGTACCAACTAAAGCAAAACACAAGTGTACCACACAAAACACCTGTATAGGTATACTAAGTATATAAAAACTAATTTTAAACACGAAAACAAGTAACAAAAGGAACAATATAAAAAAAAAACAAAATACAGTAAATTTTTTTTTCTCATGCGTGTGGTAACGACTTTTATACACTCGTAGATTTAGACACCATCAGTCAACTCTTTGTTGATAAGTGCTTCAACAGCGCAGACCGGAACCCAACCAACGATGACGTGTGAATATCTACCAAGTCACTGCAGTCGTTCAGCAATCTACTCAGCCTTGGTAAGGGAGAATTAGCGCCCAAGACAGTCCTGCGACGAGGTGGATACAGAAGCGCGATACGGTTACGCGGGTATTTGGCAGGCACTCGGTATTTGACTTTTTTCAGAAGGGTTGGGCAATCTATTATGTTATTTATTAATTTATACATGAATAAGCAGTCAGTGATTTCCCTACGACTGCTTAGTGATATCATTCGATGTAATGTTAATTTACTTTTGTACGATATTGTTTTTTTACTATTTTTAGCCAAATGCCACATAAATCGCTTCTGTATTCTTTCAAGTCTAAGTGAGTGTGTAGCAAAATGAGGCCTCCACACAACACTACAGTAATTCAAAATACTGCGTACAAGGCTGTTAAACAATAATATTTTTGGACGACTACTGCGAAATACCTTTGTATTCCGCAGAATAAATCCCAACATTCTGGAAGCTTTGCCTATTATCATCTCTAAATGGGGTTGAAATGTCATTTTTTTATCGAAAACCACGCCTAAGTCCCTTATTTGATCCACTTCCCGGATCTTTTGCTGATCTATATGGTAGCCTGAGTCTATAGGGTGTGTTTTCCTGGTGAATTTAATGTGAAAGCACTTTTTTATATTCAATTGCATGCCATTTCGGTCACACCACTGGACCAGACTGTCAATGTCACTCTGAATACAAATACAATCTTGAAATGATTCGACTGTTCTTCCGAATTTCAAATCATCCGCATACATAAATTTCTCCGAAAAATGGAAACACTTCGGTAGATCGTTAACAAAAAGGTTGAACAGGACTGGGCCCAGATGTGAGCCCTGAGGTACTCCAGATGTAATATCTCGAGAGTCAGACCTAAATCCATTGACCACAACAAAAAAACTGCGTTCTTCGAGGTATGACTGCAACCACTTCAATAACGTCCCAGAAACTCCGTATGCTGATAGCTTAAACAAAAGTACTCTATGCGACACGCGGTCAAATGCTTTGCTGAAGTCGGTGTAAATTACGTCATACTGTTTGTTGGCATCTAAGGCCTGAGTAATTGTTTCCGAGAAAGTCACCAGATTTGTGCAAGTTGATCTTGATTTAACAAAACCGTGCTGGCTTTCGTCAAGGTACAATTTCAAGTGATTTTGTATGTATGGACATAGTAATGACTCGAAAACCTTCGCGAAAGCCGACAAGATTGAGATAGGCCTGTAGTTATTAACTATATTGTCGCAATCACCTTTGTGAATCGGTACAACCTTAGCTACTTTCCAGTACGCTGGAAATAGCCCTGTTTTAAGGGACTTGTTAAATATGAAAGAGAGTGGCACAGCCAGTGTTTTAGCACAAGCTGCTATAAACATAGGAGGGATCCCGTCCGGACCAGCTCCCTTTGTACACAAAGCACCGCTAATTAGTTGCAGCGCAACACATCGACACTGCTGTCATCTACACAGTGTACATGTGTGGGTAATTTCATATTACTGTGTATAAAAATATTCGTCCACCACGTTCACATTGGTATTTTCATTCTTGTGTCGGTATACGTATTTTTATAATTTAATGCATAGGTAAGGTTAAAACTATTTACAATCATTGATATGACCCGACATTTTCACTGTCATTATCGTAGTGCTCGTGGTCGATTGGTTAATGCGTACGCTTTTGTCGCCTTTCAAGGATCAATGATGTGGGTTCTATTCCAGCTAAAAGTTTATTTTATTTTACCTTGTTATTTTTCTTCTAATTATTTTTTTTTTGTTTTTTGTCATAAAATATAAACATCAGGCTATAAAAGCAGCAAATGAGTTGGTAAATAAAACAATACTATTTTTTATTACAATTAATTTATTTATTATACAAATATGTTGTTTTATATTTATATCTAATAATTAATTATATACCACATGTTAAGTTTAAAGTTCTTTAAATCATAATTAATAGATATGACAATAAACCTCATAGTCGAATCGGGAAATATCATGCGGTACAGCGGTAATACGATGGCAGCAACATTTTTTATTAAGTAATAAACAAATACAACATTCTTGTTTTGTAATTTAATAATACATAAGTAATAAACAAGTAAAACATGTAAAAAATTACACTGTCAACATAATATTTCGTGAAATGGGCGACTTTTTGTCGTTTGAATCTTCCATTAATTATGTATTTTACGACGGTTGTTATAAGGTTCAATATTCAGTGGGCTGTATGATAGTAAAAAAAATGTGACGAATGCTATGGAACGATTTTAACATTCATGACCTTTAGAATCAGGGAAACTTTAAATTAATTAAAAATGGGCGTAAATATAATATGTCTATCAAGTTCGAAAGCAGTTAAATAGATTTGTTAATGAAAAATTAAAGTGAAGTGAATCAACATGTTGAATAGAAAGAAATTATGACAATTTCTAACCACAAAACAATAACATCACTTCACCGTATGCTTTAGACAGCATTTTAATATTCTTGCAAAAATTAAACATTATTATAAGTTAATTTTAACTCGTCGAGTACCGGTTTTATAGATACAATTAAAGAACAATAGGTCGCGGTCACCGGTGACCGCTTGGTGTTTGACAGTTTATAAAGGCGGAGTTTGACAGGCTCAATAATTGATTCCGAAATCAATACAATCACTGATCCTACAAGGCAGAAGGTTGCAATTCGTATACCTTTCTCCATCTTTTCTCCACAATATTTTACGCCCATCCTTATCCGACTTGAAAGTCTTTTCGTCGCTCAATATGATTACACTGTTCGCCTAATCAAAATTAATAAAGTCCCTAGCAAATTCTTAGCGCTTTTGCTGGTGAACCACAGATAACAATATTTTCTTCTCTGGCTTCCTGCACCTTAAACCAGAATGCAGGTGTCTCCGTACAGTTTGTATTAAAACATTCAGTGCTGTAGTGCGTGTTGGCAGGAACGGATCAGCCTTGTGCCTGGCTACGATGTCGTAGTGCCGAGCCGATGAATTTGCCTTTGGTTTAGGCCCACGTCGACGATGTTCAACGTCACCGGTCTCGGCATATCTGTGCACCCATAACTGCATGGATCTCCTCTGTTGATACCAAACAAATAAGTATTTAAAATACCAGGAAATACTTTACAGGAATTAAAGTTACTTAAAAATAATAATAAATATAAGTAAACACAATGTTAGAATAATAATTTATAATCAAGTAGTGGCGTAAGAAATAAAAATCCCTAACCAGATATGTTTTAAAGAAACACTCCTAACAAAAACAAGTCAAGTTACAATACAATTAATAATAAATTATTAATATATCTGTAGGGGTTATAGTGTATAACCACACAAACATTCCTCCCCTTTTTTAATATTGAACTTCATAATAAGTTGCAATAATTATTTTATTCTAGTGCAAAAATTGATAGGTGTGTCGAGTTACAAAATGAAATAAATATTATTTAGAATAACAACGTAGTATCTTATTTACTCACCGATATCATTAAACGCCTTGCTATTTCAGTTATTGTTAGTTATGTTTTGCTCATGCAAAACAATGATTTCAGCCTTTTTAAATGTTGATAGGTGTTGGAACATCTTGTAAAAATAAAAATAACTTTGCACACGAATATAAGTAGCGTAGCAATAAACTATGAAATCTTCATAAATTGACAACTAAGAACGCAATTATTTTGTAAGTCGGGTGATTTGAAAAACATGTTTTAAATAGTCGGTAGTTACTTCATAAGCGGGTAAAATAAAATGACTCGAGATTTCTATGGTCGCCACAAACATTGCAAATAGAGGTATACTCAGGTATCGAACCATTAAGAAATCACAGTTAATTACTTTTTTACTGTTTTTTATCTTATTTAAGTTGGTTGAAATGCATGAAGCAAATGAGATTATTCTAAAAAATAAATAACTAGAACTAAAATATAAATAAAAAATATTATATGTATAAATAAATCTAAAGTATTTACTATTCAAATTAACATAAGATTTAGAACAATAGGAAAGGAAAAAAAAGAAAAGATTTAATTGTTTCTAATTTCAATTTCAAATTTCAAATTTCAAATATTTGATAAATTAATTCTAAAACAACATTGAATGCTGGAATCGATCCGGCGGCACTTTACTTGACAATTGGAGGCGATAACCATTGCGCCAAGCGCGCTGTAGATGAGAACATCGAAATATTGTATATCATTCAGTAACATAAAATTACAATGAGAAAGCACTATATTTATATGGGTATTGTATAGCTCGATCGTTCATTATTTTTGATTTCGATTTATTCAAAGTTTGTTATGAGTAATTTTATCTTTACCCTCGTTTTTATTTAAACTTATTTACTAAATTATTGCGTATACCGACACAAAAATGATTTTTAAATACCAAGATGTGTGTGATAGACGAATGTTTCTATACATATCTATTGATATGAAATTACCCACACATGTATATTGTGTAAATGATAGTTGTGTCGATGTGTAGCGCTGCAACTAATTAGCGGTGCTTTGTGTACCATTTAACTTTTTCAATTTG
The DNA here is from genome assembly GCA_902850265.1 of Spodoptera littoralis. Taxonomy (NCBI): domain Eukaryota; kingdom Metazoa; phylum Arthropoda; class Insecta; order Lepidoptera; family Noctuidae; genus Spodoptera; species Spodoptera littoralis. Next base: position 11,416,719 of record LR824554.2, on the reverse strand, counting down.
GCTAATAAAGTATTGTTATCAATAATTGGCGACGTCAAGCTTAGACTGTGCCTGTGCATATTCATCAAAAAGTCAGAGATGCTGTCAGTCTCCTGCTTACTAATTTGGCCATATACAGAAGAAAAATAGTTAGCAAACATTTCCGACATGCTTTGTCCATTTGAAGCTATGGTATTCCCATCGGTTAACGATACTGGATACGAGCTTGAGCCTCCACGTTTTGTTTTTATATATGACCTGAAAAATTTGGAGTTTCCAGTTATCTTATTCTCTAGTTCCTTGACGTATTGGTTATAACAAGTTCTCGCCATACCCAAGCAACGCTTACTTAATAATTTTAATTCTAATTCGTCTAGTGGATTCTTGTATTTTTTAAAGCGACATCTCAATTTATTCTTTTCCTTCAATATTCTTATCAATTTACGATCAAACCATGGGGGATATTTACTACGTTTATTGCTACACTTGGGTACGAATCTTTTAATAGCCGTCCAAATAACATTGTAGAATATTGTTACAGTTTCATCGACATCATTCGTGTCATTAAAAACCTCAGTCCAGTCCTGCTCCGATAGATATTTATTTATATCAGCATAATTTGCCTTATAGAAGTTATATCTTACGTTGCCAGTATTATAAGAAAGTTTTGTATCACTCGATAATGGGATCCGAATCTCCAGTGGTGGATGCAACTTGTCTACTGTACTCAGGATAATATTGGACTCTTCAACACTACAAGATGAAAAACTCGTCAGCACCAAATCAAGTACGCGGCCTGATTTATTGGCTACCTTATTAAATTGATTCAGCCCATTTAAATTTATGAAGTCAATCAACGTATGACTTATTGTGGGCATTTGACACTCAACAACCCCACCGCCAATCAGGCTCCAGTCTATGTTTCCCTGATTAAAATCACCTATAATACAGGTATTAGCTACATCCGAGTTCTCGAAAACTACATTACAATGATCCAGAAAATTGTCCAACATTGTTAAATTCTGTGGTGGAGGTAAGTAAATCGCGCAAAGAGCTACCCGACTCACAGTGCCAGCGGTAGGTATTTCAATTGTGACCCAAAGGTCCTCACACTTACTGTCCCATTTACACATGCGTTCCGACTTAATTTTTTTGGAGATAGCAATTAAAACTCCTCCACCGTCTTTTGTATTATGAAAACCAGAGTCTTCCCTATCTCTTCTATAAACGTTATATCTGTCGTCGAATAGCTCACTACTCAAAACACCGCCATTCAGCCATGTCTCTGTTAAAACCACTATATCATAATCACAACAACCCAACTGACAGTAAAAATCATGAGTCTTAGTTCGTAAACCACGAGTGTTTTGGTAATAAATAGTAAACCAGAATTCTGATAACCTATAATACTAATACATCAAAAAGAAAAAAGGGAAAGTGGACACAACATATATATACTAAACAATCTTTTCCAAACTTGACATATTTCTCACCAAGATATACTCGTCTCCATCAGACTTCCTTACAAAAATCCTTCCCCTTCGCACCCAAACGTGTTTATATCCCTTCTCCTTGGCTCTGACTCTAGCAGCAGCATGCAAGGATTTATTAGCCGGAGATAGGTGTTCAGTCACGAAGATAGGAGTCGTTCTACCAGCAAGGTCCAGCAGCAAACTGTTCACTTTGTTGGCAGGATTAGTTTTGTTGTAGTTTGAAGTCGATGCAAGGATCCGATCTCTGATTCTAGGCGACCCCAGTTGTACAACTATTGATCGAGGACGTGCCGATTTCTGGTCTTGCTTGAAAGTGCGGGTACAATTCAGGATATCTTTTTCTTGGATATCGCAACCCACTACATTACCCAGTTTGGTGACAATCTGATAGAGATTCTCCTTCTTATTCTCCGGTACACATTGTAATTCCAAGTTACAAGACCTGGCGTGTTGTTCCAGCTGGCTCAAGCGCGTGCCAAAGTCGTCAAAAGAGGTTTTCATCTTCGAACTATCCGCTATCAGGTTCTTTATATTCCGCTTAGACTCCTCAAACTCCCTAACGATGTCCTCGCAACGTTGGTTCAAAAAACTCATGGAGGCCGCCATTTCCGACATTTCCTCTTTAATAGGCTTAAGTTGCCGGTTAATAGTCTCGGATATGGTTTTGTTAATTTTAATGAACAGATCGTTCATATGCTTTGAAATTGCTTCTTCGATTGTTCTACCAATGTGTTCCCGTTCAATTGATAAAGTCGAGCACGGTTGCGGCGTTATATCTATCATCATCAGCCAAAAGATGTCCACTGCTGGACAAAGACCTTTCATTTTTTCCTCTACGAAATCTATAATTTTCTAATAGAAAGAAAGGTCAGATTGGGAGAAAATTCCTGCGGCATTAAGTATATTATGTTCATGAAGCTAATAAAAAAAACATACGAAAAGTTTATTTGAATCTATAATCGTATAAAAAGTTAAATACAATTTATTTGATAACAATATCTAAGACCACAACCTCCTTTAGAAAAACTAATAACAAACAAAAAGTCAATACTAAAAAGCAAAAAATAACTATTATTAGTACTGATAGGTTACCCACCCACTGATAGGTAAGAAGTCGGTGCCATAAGTTCCATACAAAATTATTCATTAAAACCTTAATAGGTACCTAATTCACAATTTTGTGGACATTAAGTTAAAGTCAAAGTCAAAAGTCAAAGTCAAAATCATTTATTTCAATTAGGCCAGAATGGCATTTTTGAACGTCAATAAAAACAAAAATTTAAACATTTTCGAAATCGGTCCACAAACGGCGGAGTACTGCGCGAACAAACGAAAAAAAAAAACAATCAGCCGAACATAGTACCTCCTCCTTTTTTTGAAGTCGGTAATAATAGTACATGTTGCCCACAAAGGCTTGCCATCCCTGCTTTAAACCATCAATCCATTTGTAAACCTCTACACATCGATCCTTCACCGACCAATCCAGCCAGAATAGGCCATTACAAACGTGACTACGTTCCGAGTCAAATGCTACCACCTCGTGACTGGAAAACCAATGGATTTTATGGTCTGACATCAAGAAATTATTGGTTTGTTTCTTCTAGAGAATGTGTATGAGAAAAATGTTGGCATTTTCTTTTCTTTTTCTTAAAAAAAACGTTGCCCCACACTAGGATTATCTCCTGTATTGTGAGTGCGTTTAAAAACATACAAGTTCACATACACATGACACCTAGACCTGAAACAACAATTTGTGGATCGCACAAAGTGTTGTTCCGTGCGGTAATGGATCTCGCGACACGTTGCACGGCAGCCGGTTGCCCAGCCACCGCACCAACCGTGCAGTCGACTGCGTGCACAGATTTCTTTGTGATTGAATATTTAACCTCTTAAATCGGTTTATGAGATACAGAAATTATATTGTGTCTCGCGTTAAGCCGCGTTCCGGCACTCTATGGGTTAATAGTAAGTATTTATTTATTTATTTTAGCCACATCATTTCAGCACTAACGGACTGGGAAATTGATTTCGACGCAAAATATAGCGGGTTCACCTTCTACACGGAACATTTCTTTGTGTCATCCATAATTTATTGCTTCGGATCTAAGCGGCATGGTGCATGTGTAAACGCTAGACTCTATTTTGCTGTTCAAAAATCACGACAAAAAAGGATTTTTTTTATGGCATAAGCCGGTAAACCATCAGACGGATCACCTGATGGTAAGCAATCGGCATCGCCCATGGACACCTGGACACCTAGAACACCGGCGTTACAAGTGCGTCACCGCGTTTTTGGAGATAAGGAGTTTGAGGATCGCATCGTTGGGTGTTGGGATTGGGGAAGGGGAGCGTAATTGGGCCTCCGGTAACCTCACTCACAAGACGAAACGCAACGCAAGCGTTGCTTCACGTCGGTTTTCTGTGAGGCCGTGGTATCACTCCGGTCGAGCCGGCCCATTCGTGCCGAAGCATGGCTCTCCCACACAAACTTTTACACACTTTTATGTCCACGAGTGCCTTTAAAAATAGATCACAAAAATATATTTCAGAAAGTAGCTCAAACTCACCAGACTAGACTTGTTATTTCTATGAACTTAAAGTATTTTTAGACACAATTTGAAAAAACAAACGGCAAATTTTGCCGAACATTGAATTACGTAACAAATAACCTAACTATCAGGTTTTACGTCAATCACTTTGTTCGCTAGATATTATTCAGTCAATCATATTTAGGTATAGACGAAAACCTTCGAAACTAGGCTTGGTTACTTACAAAAGTAAATGTAGGGTGAAAAACATTAATGTTTACAGTCAATTTTAAGTTAATATTTCAGGCAAAAGCTTTAGTTATTATTTTGTCAGTAAACACATGGTAAAATCTATTTCGTTTTCGATTCATTACAAAACATCTTGCCAAAAAACAAAAACATAGGTATTTATTTTTAGTTTAAAAAATTGTGTTATGGAAATACGCACATGAAACACTAGACGTAAATTTGTAGGTACTATTCGCATTCGCAGTTGCCACCCGACGAGAAATATCTCTTCGAGAATGACATGGTGTGATGTTTTGATAATGTAACTACTATGAGTTCGTACACGCTTTCGAAGTTTGCAAAATGATTCACCAGTTGTTTTAAACATTTCATTCCTTTGTAAAACTATTGTATTACCAAGACAAAATCATTTTACTTCGAGACGAAATCGAAATAGATTTATTTATTTATTTATTTATTTATTTATCAAGGACAACAAACAGCAGTATATTAAATATAACACAGGTGAGTAAAATAATAGATTTAACAAATACACTCCTCACGACGTTGCCACGGATTACCATAAATGTACTTAGCAAACACAATGGGGCAAACTTGAAGCTACAAACTATACAAACATAGGATAAATTTAAATTACAGAATTACTTTTTACCTGTACCTATCTATTATATATTTTTACCTACCTATATATTATATACATATATTTTGTGCACTATATGAATGTGAAACACAAATAACATGTTAAAAAAATAAAATTAAAAAGTCTGGAGTAATTACATTAAGGATCAGAGTATTATACCTCTAGTGGTCGTTCTTTTAAAATGTTAATGATTCGTTGTCGAAAAGTGTTCTTGCTTAGAAATAAGATATCAATTGATGCAAACCTTTTATTATAAGTGTCAACCAACCGATGCATGGGTGAGCGAGCACCTGAATTGGTATGACGGAGATTAGTTGCAAACATGTTCCGTGAACGCACTTCTCTGCTGTGTACTGAGCGAGGGACCAGGTAGCACAAACCATTCACAAGATCAGAACAGTCAAAGTTGTTGCGGCATATACTGAAGAGGGTCATCATTTCAAGGAGTGTTCGTCTAGATTGCAGGGACAGGATATTATACTTTTCAAGCAATAATTGGTAGGAAAGTCTTTTACGAAAACATCTGTAGTGCATTGCACGGAGGTATTTACGCTGGACTAGTTCCAGTATTTCTACGTATTTTTTGTAGAAAGGATTCCAAATAGGCACTGCGTACTCTAGTTGTGGCCGGATAATTGACTTATACAGATATAAATAAGTGGAAGGGCGGTGGAATTCTCTAGAAGCTCGCATTACAAAACCGAACATTTGATAGGCTTTATTGATTATTTTATTCACGTGCGCATCGAGATGAAGCTTGGAGTCTAACTGGACTCCAAGATCGCGTAGACAGGTAACTTTAATTAAGTCAGTGTTGCCAAAATGATAATTAAATTTGGTTACTAGTTTCTTTTTTGTAAACGTAATACTATGACATTTGGAAAAACTAAGCTGAAGTTTGTTGCAAGAGCAGTATTCTAAGAAACGATCAAGGTCCATCTGAAAATCAATACAGTCAGATTGATTGGTAATATTTTTATAAATCTTTAAATCATCTGCGTAAAGGAGAAATTTAGAATTTACAAAACAGGAATTAATGTCATTAATAAATATAATGAATAACAATGGTCCAAGAATGGATCCCTGTGGGACTCCCGATGTGACCTGAATAAGACTGGACTCATAGCCATTTATTACCACTTTTTGAGTCCTATTGGTGACATAAGAAGCAAACCAACGCAGCAGGTTTCCTCTAATGCCATTAAAAGCAATCTTGTCAAGTAATAACCTGTGGTCAACTTTGTCAAAGGCCTTCTGGAAATCAGTATATACCGCATCAACCTGCTGCCTATTATCAAGGCTGTTAAACAAATGTGACGTAAAAATGAGGAGGTTACTCACGCAGGACCTATCCTTTACAAACCCATGCTGTTCTTTTAATATCACATGACGCAAGACGGGGTAGATCTCGATAAGAACCAGTCTCTCAAAGAGTTTTGACAGTGCCGACAACAGAGAAATCGGCCGATAAGTAGACACGTCATCTTTTGAGCCGTACTTGTGGATCGGAATAATATTAGCACATTTCCAGATCTCTGGGAAGGTACCACTAGAGACACATTTATTAAATAAAAAATATAGTGGAACGCATATTGTGTCATAGGTATTTTTCAAGAAAACCGCGGGAATACCGTCAGGGCCAGGTCCTTTGGATGCATCTAATGATTTAAGTTCACTTTGAATCTTGTCTACAGAAAATTGTAAACTGCAGATATTAATATCATTATCGGAAGTAGCGGGTGGTGGTTTCCATGAATTATGGTTGAATGTAGAGGGTTCATATACTGAATGGAAGAAATCAGAGAATAGATTACAAATCGTAGTGGGATCATTCGAAGATTGTTGTTGGTAGTATACTATGGGAGGAATCTTGTTGCTGGATTTACGGCTAGACACAAATGACCAAAATGCTTTGACATTGGTAGACACGCCATCCTCCACCGTATTTATATATTTCTTATAGCAAGAGGCGACATCTTTTTTAAATTTTGCTCTATACAAAGAAAATAATTCATAGTCGTTAATATTTCTGTATTTTTTCCATCTTGTCCATGCGTGGGATTTTTGTCTAAGTATATTCATTAGAGATTTAGTGAACCAGTTCGGAAAGTTATAGTTTTTAGATTTGTGTATGGGGGTATGTAATTTTATTATTTCGTAAATTTTTTCGTAGAAAATAGATACGGCTTCCTCGGGGGGTAATTCTCCTAGGAGACCACGCCAGTCAACGCCCTTAATTTTGGAATTAATTTCAGGATAATTAGACTTATGATAATTAAGTGGATTTCGGCTGATATGTTTAGTTAAGAATGAGGGCTTTCTAAAAGGTATTAATGAACAGAAGACTGGATGGTGGGAATCAATGGGAAGGAGCGAAATATTTGGAATATAAGTCTCTACGTGTGTATTGCAGAATAATAAATCTAGGATGCGCCCGTTACCGTTAATAGTACTATTATATTGGTTCATATCGTGTAGTGAGCAAAACCCTAGAAGATGACGACTAATATTAGAATATGTGTTGTTCGCGGCACACGTCATATGAGATGTGGAGTCAATCCAATTCAGCTCAGGCAGGTTGAAATCTCCCGAAAAGACTACGCATTCGATGGAAGGATCGTCAATTAAAACATCCAGTGAATCAATAAAATTAACATAAATTTCTTCTGTTGTATTGGGAGGTATATATGTGGCACAAAGTAGTATATATTTATTATTATAAAATGGGATTTTGGTTATTATATGTTCAGGTAAAATTAATGGGGGTGACAATGTGAGGCATGATGAATTTAGGGCCTTAGAAATCGCTATTAAGACGCCACCTCCGTCTTTTTTATTAGTGACGGAACGATTACGGTCGCATCTATATACATCATATCGGTGATCTATAAATTCATTTTCTGAAATATCGGGCGTCAACCACGTTTCAGTTAGGATGATAATATCGTATGAGTGAGACAGTATGTTAATGTACAATGTATTTAGTTTGGTCCTGATCCCTCGACAGTTCTGATAATAAATACATATGTTATTACCAACGACAGCCATTGTAAGTGCATGGAAACATGATAAAATTAACTTTCAAAATATAATTTAAAAGGTTTGCATTTTGTTTTAAACGGAAAATAATTGATTGCCTATAACACAAAAACGTTTTCAGATGTAAGACAACGAATAAAAATACTCTGAACATAAAAATTTGCTGATTTACAATAACAAAATACACATATGAGCACCCAGGCAAGCAGCTTATATAGTCGTATAAGAAAAACAAATTAATATGCTCTAGGTAAGCGACTGTGAAGTAAAAATAAATAAATATAAAACTATAAATCTCATACAAAGTAATCCATATACAAAACTTGAACAACCCACGGAAAGCGAAACACACGTCCCAACAAGCAAATACAATTTTGAAGAAACATTAGTCATTACTTTTAAAATCAGAAGTCTGAAAATTAGGCTTAATCTTACTAGATATTTCGTCCTCCGAGCGAATGGCGAAAGCAGAAGAGGCTTCAGATTCCTTGACCAGGACAGTTGCGTTTCTAACCCAAACGAACTTAAAATTGTTGAGTTTGGCGGCTTCGCGGCATTTACGAAACAAATTTTTGTTTCTCAATGTCAGGTGTTCATTTAGGTAGATGCGGGATGAAGTCCCTGAGAGGCCGATGCGGTCAGTAGTAAGTCCCTTCGATAGCCGGTATGCCTTGAGAAGATTATCCCGCTTTATCCGAGAAGTAAATTTAACTATAATGTTTTTAGGTCGACTGGCCTGCGCATGAGCATGCGGAACGCGGTGGATAGATATAAGATCGCTAGGGGCTATTGAGACATTGACTGCCGAGCATATTGACTCAAGCATAGAGATTAGGTTCTCACTTCGCTTTTCAGGCAAATTTGCAATTTCTATGTTACACTGTCGAGCCCGCTGTTCAAATGCATCAAACCTTCCTTCGAAAATTTTCTTAGCAATGTCCTCAGAGTCGCCCCTCCTCGATTCCAACTCCTTCAGGCGCCTATCACAGTCTGCGTAATTATTTAAGTCAAAATTTACTGAAGACTTTAGATCAGCCACTTCCCGCGAAATTTCAGTATATTTACTGTGCAAGTCTGAAATATCTCTCCTCATGCGTGAATATTCCCCGCGAAGCTCCTTAACCTCATTTTGAATTTGGGAAGAAGTAGCTGATAGTGCAGTTAAATCTTCTCGGAGGTCGTTAATACACGTATTTACATTAAAAAATTGGTTGTTCATGTCGGATCGAAGATCCAAAATAGCCTTTTCAACTCCATAGACAATGCACTTATAGCATGGGTAAGTTCACAGTCCGGGTGCTTGCGCTTTCCATAGGCAACATTGAGACCAGGTTCTAGACTTGAGTGCAGGTCTGGATTCGACTTGCATATCTTATTGACTGGTGAACCCGATAGTGACATGACGCAAGTAATATCACCCGTGTTAGTAGTCTATGAAGATAGATGTAATAGATAGTACCGTAATTCGTTGTGTAGTTTCCACGCACAGTTGGCTTAGTGGCGTAAGGCGTCCTCACCCGTCACTGCGCGATGCGTCGCTGGTTCGCGCCCCACGATCTGCACTACTTTTTGTGATTCTTCAAAAATTGTTGAAGCGTTTTCTGGTAAGCTTGAGCGAAAGAGACGCCGCAATACAAGCCCCAAGATGGCGCAGGCAGCATATGGCACTTTACTCAAGATAGTACGAGAGGGGCCGAGAAATTAAGGAAACCGAGCAAAAGCAATCAACGCAGAGCAAGCAAAATAAAAGTAAACAAATCGACAGCACGTTTGCCCTCAGCTAATTCTCGAGACGAAATATGATATATTGCACGGTGTAGAACGACACCTAAAGAAATGTTTGTTGAAGTCAAAGTCAAAGTCAAAATGAAAGAACTTACATGTCTTGTGATCTAAAAGATTATTGCTTTATCAATAGTTTCAAAAATATCAAGCAAATTAAAGACGAAAAGAAAATAAAGATATTTTTTTTCATTAAAAAGAAACACTATATTTTCATCAATATTGTAACAAAATAATTATATCAATGGATCTAAAGTAAATTTAATGGCCACGTCGGTCGCCCATTGGGAGTAAGCAGCGAAAATGAAATGCTAACTACTCTATCAACTTCACATTCATTCTCACATAACATAACGTCACTCCTTTTATTCTGGTAGAGGCAGAGGTGCACATTATGCCACTGTACAATGTAACACCCACTTTTCACTATTTATGTTATGAGTCCCATGTAATAGGGGGTGAGCCTATTGCCATATACCGGACACAATTCCAGACTCCGTGCTACTAATGAGAATTTTTAAAAAACTTAGTAGTACTGTGCCCGACCCAGGAATCGCACCCGAGACCCCTTGCCCGGCAGTCGTACTTGCGACCACTTGGCCAACGAGGCAGTCAGAGATTAATGCTCACTCGACACAATAAAACGATATAAAAAAAATAAACAAATCATCAAATAAATAAAAACACAAAACCTTTAAAAAAGACAACAATAATTTAATAAATTAATAAACAAATAAATTATGTATGGACATTAATAAATTAAATAAATTTATAGCTACACTAAGACTTTTGTTCGTATTGTCTCCAACCTCGGTAGGGTAGGGGGGTGATCTCTCTTCTCCTTCGGTGGTGGCCATGATGACCAGCGTAGATGACCTGGTGGTCCTCTCCTCCGTCATGAGACGCCAGTTTCTTTACTCCTACTATGGCTGCTAGCATGAGAGCGAGTGCTGATGCGGCTAAGGCCTGGAAAGAGGATTTATTTAAATTAAAATAGTGATGATACCATAACATAACATCACGCCTTTTATCCCCAAAGGGGTAGGCAGAGGTGTACATTATGCCACTGTACAATGTAACACCCACTTTTCACTATTTATGTTATGAGTCCCATGTAATAGGGGTTGAGCCTATTGCCATATATACCGAGCACAATTCCAGACTCCGTGCTACTACTGAGATTTTTTTTATAAACCCAGTAATACTTTGCCTGACCCAGGAATAGAACCCGAGACCCCTTGCCCGGCAGTCGCACTTGCGGCCACTCGGCCAACGAGACAGTTCATTATTATTATTACTACTATAATAACGCTTGTTATCCCTACTTTCATTCTAATCCACACTTTGTTAGTTGTAAGTTGAGAATAATTTTTATGAATGAGAAATATCAGAGATCTTTAATACTCTTATTGATGAGTAGACGTTTGGCCACTATCCCGCCTGGTGGTAAGCGATTAAGGCGCCGGCTAAATGCGGCCTACGATGGAGCACGTCTGCCCATTTGGTTTTGGTTTTTCATACTCATTTCATGATCATATTCTCCATAACAAATAGAAATATAGGGCTGCTCACAGCAATACTTAATTCTCAAAAGATGTCATGTTTTGTTTAATCACAAGTAATCAATGGTTCCCATTCTTTTACAAACACAAATATGGTTGCTATATTCACATGTATAAGCACCACTCGTATTCTGATTCTCGATCTAATCTAACCAAAGAACAATCCGACTTAAAACAGTAAAAGAAATATCATCCAAACATTCTCAACTTTAATAGCCCATCAACACTAATCACAATAAAATAAAATCCACAATTCACATATTTATGTCGACGTGTGTCTCAAACTATAACAAAAATACAATTATTGTGAAGTGATTTTAATTGGGAAAAGTGTGTAATTACGGATAAGCGGGCCAGGGCGCTCAGCGTGACGGGGAAAAATCGACGGTCCGTGTTCTAGATACTACACGTTCTTGTGGTGACGTGAATGAGTGGTTAACAGAGAGTTAAGGTGCTAATGTTTTTGTGATTTGAAGTAATAATGTCATTTTTTTTATCGTTTATATGAGACTAGCTTTTAACCCCGGGTTCGCTCGCGTCACAAAACAATAAAAAGTAGCCTATGTGACATACCAATACACACAGCGCCATCTATACCAATACTTTTGTTTTTCCTCGGGAATATCAATTTTTGGGGGTTAAAAAGTACCCTATTATTTAATCCGGACTTCTAACTTTACGTCTGCAAAAATTCAAAGCAATCGGTTGAGTAGTTACGGCGTGAAGGTGGAACAAACAAACAAACTCACTTTCAGATTTATAATATTAGTAAGGATTGGTTGATGGTATATGGTTTACTAGTATTTTGCATAACACCAGAGCACTTTAATGAAATACCTCATTTTCGGTCGTTTCAAGATCAAAGTCAAAGCATTTATTTTAATTAATTCTTGAAACGTCAAAATTGAATTTTCCGTCAGTGAAGCTATGTACTCGTTCTAATGAAACTCCGTCGTGATCTTTGGAGTTCATGATGGGAATACTATAAATGGACTGAGTCACATCTATATTTGTTTGTTTTTTGTCGAAAATTTTTCAATCCCAGAATCAAATAGATAAGTGAGTTTTCTACACTCCGTTTTATTACTGAGATATTCAAGATTTTGCCTGACTTGTGACTTAAATAATACTGTACCATTGCATTAATATTGTGATTGTGATCGTGATTGTGATGGTGATTGTGATTGTGTAACTATGCGATCTAAAATTTTTATTTTTCCCTCGAGTATAACGATAGCAATGTTAACTAGATATAAACGCAATAACTTAGACAATATATTCAATTAACTCTATAATTTTGCATGTACCGGGCCTCTCCATAAATTATATAAGAACATATTTGTTACCTACATTTTTGAACATATTTGGCAAATGAATTATTTCTGATTTCTTATTTGAGTTATATATGAGTCTCTGGAGTTCATAATCTTGGTCCTGCTGATATATTGGCAAAGTGAGCGCATTATAGCCCGGGAACTTTTACTTTAAATAACATTTCTGGAGACTGATAGACATAGACTCTTAATTTTACGATATATAAGCATTTCGGTGACGATTTTGTTCAATTAATTATAATCGTCGTGTTTAGAGATTTAATACACGCAATTGTACTAAAATTAACGTGTGTTTTGGTTGAGAGTCATAAAACTGTTTAATCTTAGATATTAAACTTTCCTTTGCTGAAGATATAAGGTATAATTTTACTGAAATGTGTCTTTAATTTACCTCATCTTGCTTGTAAATTAATTAGGTAAAGATCATGCTTTTCTTTTAAAGCTCAATAGGGTAGTTTACTATTTTTTTTAATGTCCATCTGGTAGATTAATTTAAAACATTGGACACCTATTTGTTCTTTTCTCACAAAACTGAATATTTTTGACGATATGTCGTGACGTGTGACGTCACAACGTGCTACATTTTGTACCACGTTGTGATGTAACGACCTCCCCACTCCTAAACTTAAATCCATTTTATTTAAGTATTGTAACTTTATACGAGAAAATAATATTGTGTCTAATATTTTTTCATTATCTAACCTGACGGACTAATTTGATATTAAATTAAGTCAAATTAATCATAGGGTTTACCCTTATCTTGATTTAGGTTTGTTTGGTCGGTGTATTTGTACCCATACGTGGGTATATGCCTATGGCTAACGTAAATCATTCAACCATACACTGATCACAGTACCTACAAATTAGACTCCGTATTAATACTGAGAATTGCAGAAACCAATTCGGTTCCTCCAACTGTCACAAGTCACAAACAAGATACAGATCGAGACCAACTTTAAATAACATACACTGTAAAAGATTTTTTCTCAGTACAAACACCTTTTCGACTACCCCCAACAGAAACAATCTCCAACCAATTTTAAACCTAGATCACAAACAGATAAAGTTCAAAATCAACTCAAGAAGACACCTTCATATGTATTCTATTAAATTTGTTTATATTGTAAACATACCTTCATAGTAAGCAGTCCTAACCCTCCAATGCCCATAGCTCCAAGCGCCTTGGCAAACATGAGTCCTAGAAGTGCCACACCGCCGCCGCCGCCACCCTTGCCTCTTCCAGTCACTGTAATACAGGAAAATTGTTTTTAGACATACTAATGTGTGGGAGAGCCATGCTTCGGCATGAATGGCCCGGCTCGACTGGAGTGATACCACGGCCGAGCAGACATTCAACGTGAAACAACTCTTTCGCTGTTTCGTCGTGTGACTGAGGTTATCGGATGCCTAATTACCCGCCCCTCCAATTTCCCTAATCCCCAATAATCCTCGAATTCCTAATCCCCAAAAGACCGGTAACGCACTTGTAACGCTTCTGGTGTTCCAGGAGTCCATGGGCGACACCGATTGCTTACCATCAGATCATCCATCTGCTCATTTACTTTATTTATTTTATTCTATATATATATTTTCGATGGAATATGGAGATATTCAATCAGCCGCTATAGCCATAATCAGAATGTTTCATCAAACAATCTTTGTGGCGACAAATGCCTATTAATTTCACCAAACAATCTGATTATGGCGCGAACGGCTGATGGCAGATAACAGATGATGATGATAAAGAATTTATTGGTAGAGAAATTAATATTAATTCATAATTTGTTTTTAATTTATGGTACAAAATATTACCAAGGTCGTCTAGTCGACTCCACGCTTAGTGATAAATCTAATATTGTCCGTTATCTACAATGTGTTCATATATTTGGTCGATGTACAATAGAGCAAATTGGGTAGTTTCCAGGGTATCAAAATTAAAAATCTAATTAGTCCGTCAGTTAGATAATGAAAAAATATTAAACACGTATTTTTTTATTTTCTCGTATTAAGTTGCAATACTTAGATAAAATGGCGCTAAGTTTAGAAGTGGGAGGTAGTTACGTCATAACGTGCTACAAAATGTTACACGCTGTGATGTCACACGATATTTCAAATAAATATATCGTCGAAAGTATTTACTTTTGTGAGAAAATAAAAAATTCATGTCTAAAGTTTTAAATTAATCTACCAGACGGACATTAAAATAAAATTTAGGAAACTACCCTGTTGTACTACGAAGTAATTAACAAAAATTGATGAAATGAAAAATGAGCTTTTACTTGAGCTAATGAGCTAATGATGTTGAGATTTCCTATTTGACTATTTTGAGAAGATTCACTGAATACACCATGAAATCTGTTTCGTTTTCGTCTTGTGGCAAAACAACTTGACATATGTACTTGGAGTATGTCCATATAAAGTCAAAATAAAAAAATATAGATATAATTTTTTTAGTTAAAAAAGAAGAAAATACGCACATAAAATACTAGACGTAAATACATAAATACATAGGTACCCGTTGAAATTCATCCCCTAAATTTGTTCATACAAAAGTAGTCTCTAAACATGGGAAATAAGGTCTATAATTGTAGTTAGTGAAGAGCGGTCACCGGTGACCGCTTGGGGATGTATATGTAGGCATTATTCGCATCGCACGTGTCAACCGACGAGGAATACCTCTTCGAGAATTACATGGCATGATGTTTTGATAATGTAGGTACTAGGAGTTCGTATGTGCTATTGAAGTTTGCTCTTTGCAATGGTTCACCACTTATTTTTTGTTTTAAATGTAAGTATTAGGTACTTTATTTGTAAAACTGTTGTATTACTAAGACAAAACCATTTTACATCGGGACGAAAACGAAATAAAACTCACGGTGTATAATAGTGTAAAACGTTAGAATGAAATTAAATAACAATCAAATTAAAATTGAGTTCATGAAACTCATCACGCCTTTTATCTCCGAAGGGGTAGGAAGAGATGTACTTCTTTCTTTTCTTTCTTTCTGTTGTACTGGGTACAATTCCAGACTCCGTGCTACAACTGTGATTTTTTTTGAAAAACCCAGTAATACTTTGCCCGCCCGGGAATCGAACCCGAGACCCCTTGCCCGGCAGTCACACTTGGCCAATGAGGCAATCATTAAATCCTAAGGTTAAAATCACTTTTGTAAACGTTATAGTTCAATGTAAGGCGAGTCGAATATATTTCTATATAATGCTTAACTTCATTCAACTGCCCAAAACTTATGAAAACTAGAAAACTTTAAGACCACGTAATATGTGCTAAGTTTTTGAAATTTTCGACACTAAGGTAGATCGAATTATGGACATATTGCTTGTCAATTTCTATTATATTCGGGTTAGGAGAAGGAAAATCTGTAGGCAATTAATGTAACAAAGTTATTAAATACAAAAATTCTTCATTTTCATCTCTAAGACAAAGTTCATTATACATGTAACTAAAGAAACCTCAAGACCATCTTCAAAAGTCAAAAATCATTTATTTCAATTAGACCAGGAAGGCACTTTTGAACGTCAGCAATAGAAATTTAAAAGTGAAGCTATTTGCTCATTCCAAGGTGTAGATTCCTATGGAGAAGAACGAGCAAGAAACTCCATAGGTTACTCTTTTCTTCATCAGATATTTTATAAGTCCTTTTTTGACGGAACACAATCATCCAATGACTTCTTTCACCTTGAGTGCGGCAAGACGGACTGTCAGATTCGGTAATACTAAACATCACACCGTTACTATTCTTGCTTCGGGCCGCAACCCCAGCTCTCATGATTCCCGTAATGTGATAATAATAACAGCAATAAATTATTTATTTATTTAGTCTTTAACAAATAAATCATGGCACATAAGGGAAACTTAATGTCATATGATATTCTATCAACAGTCAACCTTAGAGTTTAAATAGAAAATTAAATTATAAACTTACAAAAATATGATAATTATATAAATAATATTATTTATTTTCAGACATGATCGTCCTACTGCAGGGCAAAGGCTTCCCTACCCTCCTTCCACTCCTCTCTATGTGAATCTTTTTGCGATAAATAATATAAACACACAAAATAAAACAAAAGCCTTTTATTTCTTGCAAAAGAAATAAAAAATATTTAAGAATGTTACTTTCAACAAAATGAAATTTTTTTGTTACTATACTACTATATACTACTATTTTTCATTCATTATTATTATTAAGACATAGTACAGTAAAAATATTACTATTTGGAGTTTTTATAATAACAATAATTCTTAAGCCGACCCCAGATTTAAACTTAGACCTTATTAAACAATCAAACATATGACTGGCCAGTAACAAATGAACAATTAACTCTAAACAAAACATATGACATTAAACAATAAGAAGTTGAAACCAACTACTTGCTGAAACATTAACTCGCTTAATAAATAACGACGGTATCTGAATTTCAGTACATGACTGAAGATTTTCAAACAAATTTCAACTAAACCGTACGAGTATTCTGTGGCAACCTTCATACTTGAAGCCTTGAAGTTTCGGCTTCAGCTTTCTTCATTAATAATTTCACTCTGTTGTAAAGCGAAGGTTGCAATTAATTGCCGAAAATGTTACATGAAATTCAGGCGGATTCCATCTTTATAAGGGTTTTGTTAAAATTTTGGCTATAGATTGAATATCGGCTCGATGCTCGAGTAAGTAAAAGGTGTTGGGTTCGATGAGTGCTTTTAATTAAATTCCCATTTTGCAGTTAAGTAAACTCCGTATACTATTACGCCTTCAACTTAGACTTCAGTAAAAGTGTTTCACTTTATTGATTTTTTTATTTAAGCGTTGTAAATAAACAAATTGGTGAGTCACATGTAACTGTAGGTACTTAATCTGTCAAACACCAAGCGGTCACCGGTGACCGCGACCTATTGTTCTTTAATTGTGTCTATAAAACCGGTACTCGACGAGTTAAAAGATGATAATTTTAATCACTAAATGTCAAAAATATCCACGAAAATGAAACTAATGTTATGTCAACATCTTAAATATAACTTTTTCCGAGTTATACATATTTAATAAGATTTATCTAGACACCATTGACAAACGGCAAAGAAAAACATCGTCAGGAAACCTGGACTTATAATTTCAAATTATAAGTTTGTAATAGCCAACCCGCATTAAGCAAGCGTGGTAATTAATGCTCAAACCTTCTCCATGTAAGAAGAGGTTTTGTTCCCCTGTGGGTATTTATAGGCTGTTGATGATAATAATGATGAATTTGTATATGAAAAATTACTGATGATTGAATATATTCATAATATAACTAGCAGATAGTACAATCATGTTTATATGTCTCTAACAATATTGGCAGATTGGCATTTCTTAATCTTAGGTTTTTAGTAAATAGGTACCTATATTGTCCTAATTGTACAGTCTAGTCGGATCGAAAAGTATCGTACAGCTGCAGCCAAATGCCATTTAGCGCTTGTCTACATGTAGAGTAGAATACCAAATTATATGGAATTGACGTAAATTTTGACACTTGTGTCATCCCCATACATTTTGATTTCTACTCTCTCAGTAGACAAGCGCTAAAGTGGCGTTTGGCTAAAGGCACTCTAGTATATATACACTGTACACTATCATTGGGCAATAGGTTTAAACTCCTATTGCATAAATTCATTGGTGAAAAGTGGGTGTTTCATTGGAAACATCTCGTTGGCCGAGTGGTCGCAAGTGCGACTGCAAGTGATTCCTGGGTCGATCAAAGTAATACTGGGTTTTTAAAAAAATCTCAGTAGTAGCACGGAGTCTGGAATTGTGCCCGGTATATGGCAATAGGTTCACCGCCTATTACATGGGACTCATAACATAAATAGTGAAAAGTGGGTGTTACATTGTACAGTGGCATAATGTCTACCTACCCCTTCGGGGATAAAAGGCGTGATGTTATGTTATACATTGGAAATGTTCCGATTTACATCTCTATATTATACTCCTTCCGAGCTTAGAAGGTCGCTTTATATAATCTACTACAAGTTACATAACAGCGAAAATAATGCGTCTAAATAATATTTCCCGTCGTATATATAAACGTAGAATCAGTTTAGTGGTGCCGTGGCTGACTGAACGTTGATGGAAAGCGGAAATTGTCTGCCGACGGAAATTGGATCAGCCATACTTTGACAAAATTATGAAGAAAAAAGACGGCCCTGATTGTTGATGTTGTCACTTTATCGCTTAAAAGCCTAGGGTATGTATTTATAGTGTTGGTTAGTTTTTATTTAAATAATGTTGTGTTGTATAATTGTGTGTCGCAACAGGTTCAATTCCCGCACGGAACAACTCTTTGTTTGATCCACAAATTGTTCTTTCGGGTCTGAGTGTCATGTGTATGTGAACTTGTATGTTTGTAAACGCACCCACGACACAGGAGAAAATCCGAGTGTGAGGCAACGTTTTTTAGAAACAATATTAAATTTTAATGTAAGCTGTGATTCTTAAAGTATTGGTTTATATTATTTATGGTGCACTTTCTATAAAATACTGTAATAATAAAACTAAACCAACAATTCATCAACAGCCTGTTTTCGTCCACTGCTGGACATAGGCCTCTCCAATGGCACGCCACTGAGCTCGGTCTTCAGCCTAACACATCAAACCATTACCAGCCACTTTTTGGATATCGTCACTCCATCTAGCTGGAGGGCGCCCACGTATAAGTTTGCCTAGACGCGGTCTTCACTCCAGAACACTTCTACCTCAACGGTTATCCGTTGTTCGACAGATGCGACCGGCTCACTACCATTTCAGCTTGCTAATCCTTTGGACTACATCGGTAACTTGACTCCTCTGTTGGATCACCTCGTTACGGATCCTATTTTTAAACTATTGAATAGTTTATAATGTAATTTGTTTCTCCAACTCCCACTATTTTAACTCAATGCTGTTATTTTTAATTTAGTATATCTCACGATAGTTGTTACAGAAAAAATACTATGTCTAATCTTAAAGCAAATTGACACCACACCTAATTACCTAAACAATTTCATGGTTTTTACAAATTAAGCTGAAATTAGTTCCTTGTAAATCTAGCTGACTCACCATTTTAAGCACAGCACTATTGTATTTAAAATACAAATTACAAATTCAGTTAACATACAATAATAATCTGCTCGCGACTTTGTACGTACAATCCCGTTTTTTCCCGTTCCCATGGGATTTTCGGGAAATCCTAAATCCGTCTCCTGGTTCTAAGCTACCTCCCCACCAATTTTCAGCTAATACGGTTCAGCCGTTCTTGATTTAAAGAATAGAACAGAACATTTTTAGTGTACACCACTATATATGTAGTA
The DNA here is from genome assembly GCA_902850265.1 of Spodoptera littoralis. NCBI lineage: Eukaryota > Metazoa > Arthropoda > Insecta > Lepidoptera > Noctuidae > Spodoptera > Spodoptera littoralis. The sequence goes on along the minus strand of LR824554.2, from coordinate 11,396,777 downwards.
CATAGAGATAAAATAAATAACAAACATAAATAAAAAAGTAATAATTGGCACAAAGGCCTTATCACTTACAGTGATTTCTACCAGACAACCTTTAGGTGGATATAATGCAAAAGAAATAATTGTACCTAGTGCAATTAGCACGACTTTCTTTCACACAAGATTATAGAATTGATATTTAAATGTATCATGTACCTAGACATAATTATGACTGATACTAATCATCTAGTTCTTACGACCATTACACTAACAATTATGGTCACATAACAACACCTTAACGTAAATATTATGACGTCATTAAGGTGTTTCCAAGGCCTTGTAACTACATCAAAATTTATATCATAAGTTTAACTTCTATGTACTACAGAAGCTTTACACAAGTTATGCGAAATTCGTATCTAATATTATGTAAATAGAGGTGTTATGTCTTATTTAGATTGAGTCCCTAAGGGATTATCTAAAACCTGATTCAGTTGCTTAAGTTATGTTTAGTATTTTATTACTTTATGTGATTCTATAATAACATAACAAGATTTCTGGTGTTATGAATCGCGTAGTGCATCAGAAGTTTAACTGAAGCTCATATTCAAATCAAATCAAATATCTTTATTGCTGAACACAGTACATTCAGATGCATTGCAAGATGTTAGATGAATGCGCAGTTCATCATGTTCCACCAATCAAGGCATGCAACTATTATTCGTAAATTACAATTGACGAGTTCCAGATTACATCAATTTTATGAATTATCAGTTCAGTCAACATTTTACAAATTATTACTAAAGCACAACAACACACATAAAAAATGAATATTCGATTGTTTTGATTCGCTTCTAACAACTAGATGTTCAGGGATAACTCGACTAACTACCAATTTCTATAACATATCGTAATCCATAATATGTGGATTTTTTTTTAAGGGGGGAAAATCATCGAATGACTGCTCCCGCCTGGGTGAGGCGGAAGGGAGTGTCAGACTCTTACTGACTAAAAACCACCCCGTTCCTTCTCCTGCACGTCGAGCCGGAGCCCCGGTTACCCGTTAGGTTCTCCGCGACATAATATGTGGATTAAGATCGATTTTTGACAGAAACTCCGTACAACTACTGTCAATAATCGATCTATATCGATAGATTTTGGATTAAGATAGTTTATTGAAATTGGTAGTAAGTTAACATAATTGCTGTTACTGCTGAATCTCAACCAAACAGTGATGAGAGTGTAATCAAACTCATATATTTTTTTAACACTGTCTCTAGCTAGATTCTTCTAAAAATAAATTGCTAAGGATGCTTCCGTCAACAAAATAAATTGTTGAAGTTACTTTAATAGAAAGTTGGTAATCCTCAAACGTGTTGGTTTTATTGACGAATTTTCAAACGACCGCAGAATCCTTTTATAGATTGAAAAATTTTATAATGGCAACAAGAATAGATGAATGGAAGGGAACTAACATTATCCGTTTAACTTTCAATTACTCACGAATTAAATTAACATTTTGTAAAAATACTTATGAAGATGGTAAACACCTCATTATATACTATATAATCACATAATAAGGTAGTAGACAATTTTTGTTTAATGTATGTCTAGTAGATTGATTTTCAAACATTAGACACGTATTTTTTCTTTTCTTATAACATTAAATACTTTCGACGATATATTGATTTGAATTATCGTATGATGTCACGATCTACTACATTTTATAGGGTAGCGTGACGTAACGACCTCCCACTCCTAAACTTAACTCCGTTTTATCTAAGTATTGTTTGCTTATACGAGAAAATAAAAAATAATGTGTCTAATATTTTATTATTATCTAACTGACGCACTATTTACATTTTTAATTTTCATACACAGTCTACTACCCTATTATAACACTAATCACTTAACAAAAAATAACACGGAACTCACCAGAATTCTCCTTGTAGCTCTCATCGACGACCTTGAGCGTATCAGCAACGAACTGAGTAACACGATCCTTCTCAATCAAATTCGGGAGCTTCACGTGCAACTCATGCCCTTGCAGGAACTTTGCCATCCGCAACAAAGCAGAGTTCTCTCCAAAAGATCTCCCCTCATCTTCAATAGAGTTTGACACAGGGATCCTAGCCAACCGCACTCCATCAGCCAAATCTATATCACCATCCAATAAAGAAGCCAAGGTGATGCCGCATAGTGCCAGAAAAACCGTCACCTCTCGATACATTGTCGTTGATGGTGATTCGCGCAATAAGCAAGAAAGGGAGACCAAGACACTTATATAGTTGGGTAAAAAAAATAAGAAGTTCGAAGCGAACGATTTCTTTGCAGCTATCACTGTGAATGGTAAAAAAGTGCGGCGATTCTGCAATCTGTTGTAAGAAAGTTTTAGTTATGTTTGTTTGTTTGTTTTGTGGTGTAAGTATGTGTTAGTAGATCTGTTACTGTAAAGAGGTGCGTAATAATGTTCTATGTTGAATTTTACTCTCGTTTTCGAAAACTATTGCACAAAGCGACATGTATCAAATCTAACACTATCGAATTGTCGCTGAGAACCTAACGGGTAACCGGGGCTCCGGCTCGACGTGCAGGAGAAGGAACGGGGTGGTTTTTAGTCAGTAGGAGTCTGACACTACCTCCCGCTTCACCCAGGCGGGAGCAGTCATTCGATAATCGAATTATCCCGTTTGTCAAAGTACCTTTTTATGGTGATTCTAGAAAAGAACACGAGTGAAGTTGTGATATTGTATGTGTATGTATAAGTTTACACAGTCTGTTTGTTTGTAAGATTATACTTATTACAATGTCTCTCCCAGTGTTAAATTGCTTGGCACTTGACAATTTTCCAGTGACGAGATGATTGTCTTTACTTCAGATTAAAGTGAGATGTCACTGTTTTGTTTGTCATTATTATTATATTAGAATGTTTGTATAATAATACTATTTTAATGATTTCTTTTTTTGTTTAATTCCTTAAATGGATTAGTGTTTTTAACCGACTGATTTCGGTTGGGGTTTAAGTTTTGTTGCAAAGTAGCAGATTATTATGAATTCGTGTATTACAATTTTGTGTTATTGGTCGAGTGCTACTGTTACCTAAGATGTTGTGGATTTGATTCCTGTGTAGAACGTAGTATGTGTCAGTGTGGAGCCCCTACCAAGTCGTGCATTATTATTATCACTCGATTAAGTTTTTAAGAAACTCGATTTAGTTCTCAAGTGCGACTACCGGGCAAGGGGTCTTGGGTTCGATTCCCGAGTCGGGCAAAGTATTACTGAGCTTTTAAAAAAGTACGTAGTCTGGAACTGAGCCCGGTATATGGCAATAGGCCCACCCCATATTACATGGCGTGGGCCTCACACTAATTATGTTATGGGACTCATAACATAATTAGTGAAGAGGGGGTGTTACATTGTACAGTGGCATTTAGAGCCGTAATGGGCACCTCTGCCTATCCCTTCGGGAATAAAAGGTGTTATGTTATGTTAAGTTTTAACGTAATTCATGGGTGGCTCTAAAATTATTTCAGAATTACACTTTTCTAAAAAGCGAGACATTGAAACGACATTGTCAAATAAATATAAAGCAATAGTTTAACACTCCATAACAATGATCTACAAGCACTAAAATTGACAACTAATCTTACTTGTTTCTAATGTGATAATTTAGAAATTAATAAGATTAGTAATAAATCAAATTTCGTATTTTGTTTCAGTTTTTTATATGAACATCATTCCACCTACATGTTACAATTATGATTTAGAACAGATTATAACTTAGAACGTTTTCGTAAAAAACATAATTGCTTATTATTTAAAATTAACGAGAGAAAGGTTGTAATTTAATAAATTATAAAATAAATAATCTTATGAAAAAGGTGTGAAATAGACAATCATCGACGTAGCAGACGACGTATTTTTAACTGGACAAAGATTATTAAATTTGTTTTTTATTCTGTTTTTGTTATGAAATATTTGCGTCTAATGTCGGCAAAATAGAACACAGGCTGGCTCAAGAAATTGTTGATATTGTACCACTGTCGCTTCTGGTATCTTTAATTCTATGTAATAAATGTCGAACTAACATTACATTTTCTTTAGCGTCCACTTTTTTCTTCTATCTTTTTTGTTGGTGAGAGTATTCGTTGATGAAGGGCTATTGAAGAATGCTGTCTTTAAAGGTCCTATGTTTTGCATGTTATTTTAGTTGCTAAAAGTAAAACTGCATAATAAAAACCGATATGGGCGATTGTGTCTAAGTACGGTTCTTTATTATCTTTATTAACCGGTTGCATGATTACGATATTGAACTGTTTAGTCATGGACTTTTTATAAGGCGACTGTTCCAATAAGAGAACTGCCTCGTTGGCCGACTGTTCGCAAGTGTGTTATGAGTCCCATGTAATAGGAGTTAAGTCTATTGCCATACATCGGGCACGATTCCAGACTCCATGCTACTACTGAGAAAACCCAGTAATACTTTGTCTGACCCGGGAATCGAACCCGAGAACCCTTGCCTAGAAGTCACACTTGGGACTCTCGACAAACGAACTAGTAAAAAAATACATGTTGCGCTCTGTAGTTTTGTCATACTCCTAGTACCAAGTAAATAAGGCCAACGTTGATATTTGACTGCCTCGTTGGCCGAGTGGTCGCAAGTGCGACTGCCGGGTTCGATTCTTGGGTAGGGCAAAGTGTTACTGATTTAAAAAAAACAGTAGTAGTACGGAGTCTGGAAATGTGCCCGGTATATGGCAAAAGGCTCACCCCCTATTACATGGGACTCATAACATAAATAGTGAAAACTCGGTGTTACCTCTGAGTGCATCTTTGCATACCCCTTTGGAGATAAAACGCACGATGATGTTATGTTGACAAACATGTCAGTTGTTTAATATTATGAATATGTCTCACATAGCAACTATGCCAATGTCTATGACCTCAAAGTGTAAATATGGGGATAAAATCGAATTACATACAGAACAGCAGACAAAACAAATATTTTTTTTTTTTTTTTTATGGAATTGGAGGCAAACGAGCAGACGGATCACCTGATGGTAAGCGATCAGCGCCGCCCATGGACACCCGCAACACCAGAAGAGTCACAGGTGCGTTGCCGGCCTTTTAAAAAGGAGTACGCTCTTTTCTTGAAGGTTTGAAGGTCGTATCGGTTCGGAAATACCGCCGACGATAATTCGGCACCTGTCGTCAAATTCTCATAGTATACAATGTTAATATACATTGTTTGTTTTATAAACAATAACCTTTGTTTATATTTGTTTGATATTGTTTGGCTAAGCTCTCAGGCTGTGTAAACATGGAACATTTTGATACATATTTTCATTTTTGTATAGAATCTCTTTCTATTTAACACCTTTGGTGTTTTTGTGTTGGGGTATTTCAGTATGTATGGTAAACCATAAGACCTGCTTTCTTTCAAAAGATTCGATTGATGTGTGAAGTGTTGTTGTGGCCCGTAGGTGTGGCTCGAAACCTGAGTTAGTAGGTAGTAAGTACCAATGTGACTTTTTCCGAGTTTTATGTTGGTACTTTCTAAGACACAACGCACAAACGGTGAAAGAAAACATCGTGAGGAAACCTGAGCTTATAATTTTTAATTATAAGTTTGAAATCGCCAACCCGCATTGAGTAACCGTGGTGATTAATGCTCAAATCATCATCAGATGATGGAATGGTTAATTTCCATTCAAGTCGGTATATTGTATAGTTTCGAAGCGTATTTAATGTAAACAAACGATCTATCGAGTCTTTTTATTATTAGTTCAGATGATTCGTCAGTTGCTAGGAAAATATTTGAGGAAAATTTTCATCACGCTACATATTGCTGCCTCATTGGTCGAGTGGTCGCAAGTGCGACTGCCGGGCAAGGGGTCTCGGGTTCGATTCCCGGGTCGGGCAAAGTATTACTGGGTTTTAAAGATTCTCAGTAGTAGCACGGAGTCTGGAATTGTGCCCGGTATATGGCAATAGGCTCACCCCCTATTACATGGGACTCACAACATAAATAGTGAAAAGTGGGTGTTACATTGTACAGTGGCATAATGTGCACCTCTGCCTACCCCTTCGGGGATAAAAGGCGTGATGTTAAAAAAAAAAAAAAAAAGCTACATATTGCGAGGGACGATTTATTATTGATTCTTTTTGGCGTGGTAAGTCCAAAATATGTTTAGCGTATTACTCATTTACACGCGAAACCGATTTATAATATTATTATTGTATAGGTATCTTGTTTGTTTGTATGTTTTCATAAAAGTATTTGTTACACTTAGGAGAAGGTTTTAGTAGGTAACTGACTTTTAAAAAAGGGGGTTTAAAGTTGTTTTTTTTATAAACGTCGTCGTTTATACTGGCTAATCTCTGAATGGCTGGACCGACTGACTTTTACTGGCAGGTACCTAGCTGATATACTAAGGAGGAACATCATCATCATATCAGCCACAGGACGTCCACAGCGCAGCGTAGGAGGAACATAGAAACATAAGCTACATTTATTTTGAAACATTGAAACAAAAAAGAAATTACGCTCTGAAATTCATATTCTGCGCGGATGAAGTAGCAGGCAACAACTAGTCAATAATATAAACACAAACATTACTATGATTGTTATAAACCACAACAAGACTGATTTATATACTATAAATAAATAGATAATAAACTCATCATCTGGACCGTCTACTTATTCAATTTAATTTGAACAACCCCCTGGGCGATGGTTTAGGATTAGTCAACGTTACTCAAAGTTTTCAAAGATTATAATTGTCGTCTTAATTTGGTACAACCATAATGTCACTTCTGCTGATTCCCTGAAGTAGTAAATGTTATTATGACAGCAACTTCTTGTAAGTTATGTTATAAGTATTGGTACTAAAGGGCACGACATAAAGTGCAATTTCTAAAAACCACATACTTAATGAGATTTTTTTTAATTATTTGGGACTGGCGTTTGTCCACTATCTCGCCTGGTGGTAAGCGATGATGTGGCCTACGATGGAGCACGTTGTCCTATAAGCAACCTATTCACTCGGGCTTTGAAGACACCCTTCAGGAAATACAGACTCTGGCAAAGAATTCCACTCCTTAGCAGTACGCACAAGGACGGTTGATGCGAAGCGCTTCGTGCGTAAATTTATAAATTAATAACGAAAATGTTATTGTTGTTGCTTATAAGCATAATCATAGATTCTGACTAAAAACATCATATTCAGCAGTTACCTATGCTTGCAACAAAACCACCAATGGTATATTATATAGGGGAACTGGATATTTTAACCAATACCGGGTATAATTAAACTTAATTAACACATTTTGTACTGAAAGCTTAGCTTCTTCTAATTATCTGCCAGTTAGCTAAACCCAATTGTAGCTTTAAAAGATTTCTTAGTTTTTCGTTTAATAAAGTCACATGCTATATAAATAACAATGAATTTCGATGTTCCGTTCGTTAGTCTCGCCTAAACTCGAGAACGGCTGAAACGATTTGGCAAATTTTTAGCTTTGATATGTTTGTAGAAGTTTAGGGAAGGTTTAAAATATAAGAAAAACAATTTAGGCTGTTCAAACTTCGATCTTTTGCTATCCTTGCATAAAAGGTTCAATTTTGAGAACCACTGTCCTCTACCGTTAATTAATTCGTCTAAAGTAGACATTATTATCTATGCAGACAGAGTTTCGTTTAGTGTATGGTCGGTCTAATTAATAAAGATAATACTTTATTTAAATTATGTTAATTTTCTTGTAGGTACAGATTAATTTAGTAGTATTAAGAATATTATGATACAATATAGGTAGGTTTTATGTTGCTAATGTTACGTCTGGTTTTATATATTAATTAATATATTTATTTTTAGTAAGCGGGTCTGCGGGCGGTGAGCAAGGGTAGCTCGCAGCCCGATCAGAACCAGACCAACCAGTCGCGTTCCGCGCGCGCCTCAGAGCCATCAGACCATAAGATGGGGCCCAATAGGGCTGATGCCCGACATGGAGTGGCGTAAGGCCTAACGGGTTGCCGGGCTCCGGCACATATAGCAGGAGTAGGAACGGATTGGTTTTTAGTCAGTAAGACTCTGACACTCCCTCTTGCCTAACCCAAGGTGATAGAAGTCATTGGATGATTTTTCCTTTAAAAAAAATAACTAGACAGAAATGTAGAATCTATTACCTACGATATACTTAAATAAAGACCAAAATAACATTTTCTATTGACAAAATTTCGCGTCACAACTCGTCAGAATAGTTTTCTAAGAATAGCTTCGATATTATTTAAACCCATTTCAACCAACGTAACCGCATCGATAGGTAATAGTTAACTTTCATTTTCGATAATAAAAACTAAAAAACCAAATAATTGTAACTATTGTGCTGACAAAATGTAAAAAAAAACGAAGAAAATTAAACTATTTTAGGCTTTCTACATGCGCTTGAGTTGATTACACTTTCACTGTCAAACGTGACACTGAGAAACTACGTTTATCTCTTTCTTTCTTGTGTTAAAAATGTTGCTGTCTCTTTCCAACTCGGATAGATTTTCTATTGTGATATATTTGACGTTTTTCTTTTGCTGTGTGTTTGTAATTATGTTGATCATTGAATATCATTATGTGATTGATGTTTGTGGAGCAAATATTATAATGTTACAATGTTGTCTTGTTGATCTATTTGTAGAAGACCGTACTAGTCATAACATGATAACTTCGGTATCCAGGTCGTGTAGAATATTATTTCGATATTTTGTTGTATCTGTAATTACCAGGATTTTGGATGTATTTGAACACATTTCATATCAGAAACGTTCAAATATTTAATGTGTTTTAAGTGTGTGAGAACCATGCTTCGGCACGAATGGGCCGGCTTGACCGGAGTGATACCACGGCCTCACAAAGAACCGACGTGAAACAATGCTTGCGTTGTGTTTTGTAGTGTGACTGACCGGAGGTCCAATTACAAAAAATTACCAAATAATTTCATAGTCAATTAATTGTTATAAATTATTGATAAGTATTTTCCAGGTATTGTTACGTAATAAATCCACAAGTTTAGAAGGTATACAAGAACTTATGACACAAATACAAATTCAGCTATAAATTATATGAAGCGTGTGCTGTCTGTACAACTAGGAAGGAAGGTGGCATGGCACCGACCATCACATTCGTGGCCGATTCGATACACACTATTGCTACACGCTATTTCATAGTATCCATGCGAAGTTGCTAGGAGATATTTATTTATTTATTTATTTATTAACGCTTCATGCGCAAAGTGTACACAAGGTGGACTTAATGCCGCAGGCATTTTCTCCCAGTCTAACCTTTGGGTGATGCAGAGAAGAGTGAATGGTAGGAGCAAGAAGCAAGCAACGATTTAATTGAGAAAATAGAAGATTATACTAACATATTTCAAATATGAAGATAAATAAATATAATAATAATATATATACTTTGTCATTCATGATATTCTTTGTCAGTTCTCTTTATCTATCTATATAAATAAAAATGAATTGCCGTTCGCTAGTCTCACTAAAACTCGAGAACGGCTGAACTGGTTTAGCCCATTTTGGTCTTGGAATATTGGTGAAAAGTGGGTGTTACATTGTACAGTGGCATTAAGTGCCGTAATGTGCACCTCTGCCTACACCTTTGGGGATAAAAGGCGTTTAGTTATTTTGTTATCTTTAATATATTATACAGCTGAAGAGTTTGTTTTTTTGTTTGTTTGTTTGAACGCGCTAATCTCCGAAACTACTGGTCCGATTTGAAAAATTATGTCTGTGTTGGATAGCCCATTTATCGAGGAAGGCTATATGCTATAAAAAATGACGCTACGATTTATAGGCTCCGAGCTGAGCGAGTGAAACCGCGTGGAAGTAGCTAATGTTTAATATACGTGGAAGTCCAGGGAAGGTTTGAAAGGTGAGAAAAAAATTTAGGGGGTACTAAGTTTTCCGGGTCATCTAATGACATAATCTTCAATAACTCGAGGCAGACTTCTGTTGGAATAAGAGCGTCTTCTACACAAGATAGGGTTTACCAATAGGCTTGGCAAGCAATTGAATATTACAGTTTAGGAGGTTCATATTTATCAGACCGCGTTACTGGTCAGTCTCTGGTTAATGTAGTTACTTTATTATCAACAGCTTATAAGTAGCCACTGCTGACCAAAGGCCTCTTCTCACACGGAAAAGGTTTGAGCATAAATCACAATGCTTGCTCAATGCGGGTTGGCAATTTCAAACTTATAATTAGAAATTGTAAGTTCAGGTTTCCTTCCGATGTTTTCCTTTACACTGTTTTTTAGTGGTCTAAATAATCTTAGAAAGTACTTATGACTCTGAAAAAGTCATGTTGGTACTTGCCATTGGTAGGTTTAGAAACCGCACTCTCGTGTATGAGAAGCATCTTGCACCTCCGGGCCTACACAACAGTATCGTAGGTACTTATTCGACTTTGGAAAATGCTTGTAGAAATTATCTAATGTAGTCGAAGAAGAAAAGTATACCTAAGTTTAATATTTTTATTATATATCTGATGGGCCGACGTTTGACCACTATCTCGCCTGGTGGTAAGCGATGATGCGGTCTACGGGTCTACGATAGAGCACGTCGTCCCAGACGCAACCTATTCACTCGTACCTTGAAGACACCCAGGTTATACCGTTCAGGAAATACAGTCTCTAGCAAAGAATTCCACTCCTTAGTAGATAGCACAAGGAAGCTTGATGCGAAGCGCTTCGTGCGTTTGGGTGGGACATATTTATAAGATCTTTGAAGTTTTATAAACAAATGTATGGAGGGCTGATTGTGATGCTAAAAAATTGCGTACCTACTTTTACGTAATATTTGCGTAGTCGTCATGTAATCAAAGCTAACAATTAAATATTAGAATGTAAACACAAACAGTGCTGGGTTTCCTGGTGGTAACGGAAACGTTCGGTCAGTCGACGCAGGCGCGATTACAACCGCAAGATTCGTGCCACATGTCTACCGTTATTGACATAGATCATAGTAAGTACAGACGAGGCAATTTAATTTTAGGTAGATTATATGATGTGGACACAAAATGGCCCAAAATTATTAGTTTTTGTAATAAAATATAAATTAAAATATAAATTGTTCAAGTAATGCTACAATTAAATCAATTAATTTTTAACTGTAGAATAAAATTGACACTTGACAGTTTTTAGTATGAAAGAAGTATCAAATATTTAAGGGTTTTCCTCAGCCCTAATTTGTTATTTGATTTATTTTTACTTGGATTCTGTTATTTACGAATTCATTATGTATCATCAAATCGGTCCACCTATATGGGTTCGGTAGGTGTATGTACTTATGTTAACTACTTCTACAAGTTACTGAACAGATCTGGATGAAACTTGTCACAGTATTATTATGGATTAACCCATAGACAACTTTAAACCCTGGTAATTAGTGAAGCCATTGGTAGTAGTAAGTTTGTACCAAAATAATTATATTTTAGACTTGATGAAATTGGTACTTTATGATTTTATTTTCTTCTTTTATTATTCACTGACCTAATTTTTACTCTGCCACGTTTGCCAAGTAGCCACAAGTGCGACTGCCGAGCGAGGGGTCTCGGGTTCCATTCCCAGGTCGGGCAAAGTATTGCAAGGGTTTGTAAAAAAAATAAAAATCTGTGGTAATACGGAGTCTGGATTTGTGCCCGGTATACACTTATAACATAAATAGTGAAAGGTAGGTATTACATTGGGCACCTCGGCACCTCGGCACCTCTGCCTATCCCTTCGGGGATAAAAGGCGTGATGATATATTTTAGTTTTAGTTAATTTCAAGTTGTATATAATTATATCTATTTTGTCTATAGAAGTAAATTAAATAATATTCCTTTTGAACAACTCAATAACTTCTTAGGCAGAATACCTCCAAACAACATCGTCACATCTGCACTACATAATCTTTGTTAATAGGAAACCAGTAATAATTATACACGAGTCCAGTCGATGCGTGCGTTGATGTTCCTACTCCTCATATTTGTCACTTCCTAATTACTGCATCCACACCTAAATCATTAGAATGTCGATAACAATAATTGACAGAAAAAAAACGGCACCGCAATAAAGTTGATGAAATACGAGTAATGTCACTGTCAATTTTATGTCTAGTACAAATGTGATAATTATAATGACATTGGTTTGTCCAATTACTGTGTTTAACACGAACAATTATAATTATAACAACTTCTGCCTTTGATTTCGCCATATTACAAAGTACCTATCGCTCCCCCCTCAAAAAAAATCGTCTCGTAAAGAATGTGTTGGTGTTTAATTCAATCATTGATAGGGCAAACTACATATTCTGTGGTGGTGGTCTGGAGATCTAAGACGCCCCGCTTCTCATGCATGAGGGTGAAACCTACCAACGGCAAGTACCAATGTGATTCTTTCCGAATATGTATGTATTTTCTAAGATTATTTGCACACCACACCACCACTGACAAATGGTTAAGGAAAACATCGTGAGGAAACCTGCGCTTATAATTTCTAATTATAAGTTTGAAATTGCCAAACCGCATTGAGAAATCGTGGCGATTAATGCTCAAACCTTCTCCATCTGTGAAGAGGCCTTTGGTCAGCAGTGGCCACTTATAGGCTGTGATGTTATATAGAAAGAAAGAAAGAAAAAACATTGATTTGACAAGTAGCAAACAAAACAAAGATTATAAAAAATCAAAATACTAATAATAAACTTAAAAGAATAGACATCAGAACAAAAAACTTTGTAACAAAATAATAATTCGATAAAACAGAATTTTGAATATACCTACAAAAAAAATTTATAAATATTCCTTCGTAAACACAATTTTCAGATCCGTATACGTATACCAGTAAGAATTTTGATCACGTTGACGAGCCATGCTTCGATACGAATGAACCAGCTCCAACAATCCGATAGACTACGCCTGTGAACAGCTATAAGAAATAATTACCTAGCATGAAATAACGCTAGCAGTGTGTTTCGCTTTGTGGATAAGGTGTTCCAACCATCAGATTAAGTCAACAGTAACTATAAATAATAATATATGAACAAAAAGTGATAACTATTGCTATGCTCATCACTCATCACGCTATCATCACACAATCGTGACACCCAACAATTTATTATAATTATGTTAATAAATCAAGTATTTTACACTTTACTTTCTATGGAGGTGTGGTAGAATGTACTGAGAATAAATCACACTGAAGAAGAAAAAAGCAGCGCTAATATTTATACGTGTGCTTTCTTTTGATAATTACTTCACGTCAGTATTAAAGTAATACACCTTTCTCGAAAGGGGCAAATTTGTCAATGATTTCTCCCACCTTGGGTAAGGCGAGAAGGAGTGTCAGACTCTTACTGACTAAAAACAATCTCATTCCTACTCCTGATATGAGCCAGAGTCCCGGTGACCCGTTAGGTTATCCCTCGCCTATTTAGACGTAGCTTATATTCCATGTATCTATCATCTATCTAGTCTAAGACCTCCTTGCTAACCACTTGTATTGATGGTCACTGATTCTCCAAATTACGTTAACACAGTCGCCTATATCATAAACATAAACGTGCGAGTAGTCTTTGGTCAAAATTAGACAAAAAATGGTGGAAAAGTTTTACGATATTTTGCTTATTCGCCCATGCCATTTATCCATATAAATAGCGACAATTTTATTTCAATACTCGATGTATTTATTAAGACTTTTTTACTTGCATATGTTCCAAAATTACATCAACTACCTGTCAGTATATCACAGATACTCGATACTTCGTTACTACCTCCAACACATGACTTGAATTGGTCAAATTTGAAAACTCACTCGTGCTTGAAACGGCTCTAGGTTTCCGATGATCGGATTATGCTCGACTTGTGGTCAGTCTACCATGTATAATGGTTTAGATAATAACATTATATCATTATTGTTATCTTCTAAAGGGATAGAAAGAAATATGCGTGAAAATAGAAAGCATTTTTTGCGAATTTGCAAAATATGTATTAAAGAATTAATGGCTACGTATACGAGGACTTAATTAAGGTTGGGTTGGGTGAAGAAATATTAATCAGTTTATTTTGCACTAAGAATTAAAGTGTCAATAAAACTTACAGTCCATCTGATAAGCAATAACATTATATTTTTAATTTTCATATTCTGTCATCATCCATATTATATGAAATTGAGACACACATTATATTTCCCATAAACATAATACAACTCCTGAACATAATACAACTGGTTTATCAACCCATCTATCGATTCGATCAAGAGATACATTAAAGTTCTTAATGAATATATCACTTGGATAAATAGTATCTCATTAAAAGATAATTATCACTAGCATGGGTTCTAAATAAATTATTTTTTGTAACAATATGAAATAAGAATGTCATTGCCTTATTACCTGTCAATAGTGTTGATAAAAACATAACATTTATTGTATTGTGAACCTGATTGAAAAATAGTAACCTATAGAGTTTGTGCTGGTGTACGTGTCATGTTCGTGAACGGATCCGTCAACTGGGACTGGTCAGCTCCAGACTGTATTATTTATTGTCCTTAAGGTTATTATCTTTTTCGATCACTTTGACTGGATTTTAGTATTACATTGTTCTCGCACAATCCAAACAGCAAAACTATGTAACTAAATAATTATATTGTGAACCTGATTCAATAAGAGTAACCTATAGAGTTTCTTGCTCGTTCTTCTCCATAGGAATCTACACCTTGGAATGAGCAAATAGCTTCACTTTAAATTATTTGTTGACGTTCAAAAATACCAAATTATGGTATAATTGAAATAAATGTTTTGATTTTGACACTCATAAACCTGAACCTTTTAAACTGTAATGATGACAAACCCTCTTTGGTGGAAGATACTCATAGCTTGGCAGTAGACTGTCACACACCGTGTATGTGATTTGAACCCTCGTTAGTGAGAATTTGGTATTACCCAAACAAACTGACGTCAATCCACATATTGTCAACTTCCATTCTTATTTAACCCGTCAGACTTTCAGTGTAGTGACAACCTGGATTTATTTATGACCATAATAAATTAATTTCATGTCATGACGTGTTGATAACGTAATTTATTAAGTGACATTATTATTTATTACGAGTATACACAGTGAATTTTAAATTAATCGCTTGGTTGAGGTACAATAGTTCTTGGTAGATGGTACCTACTTTTTTCTTAACTTGGAATTTAACCCGTGCCCTCGTGCATATGACATACATACGTGAAAACTAAACACAGGTTTTAATTCAACCATCGACCCTCACGACAGAATATGCATCCAAACCATATAGATGGTTGGCAGGCCCCAACTGTGCGCTTCTCTCGTTGCTTTCTGCCTCGCACAGCAAAACTGTGAAATGATCTGTCGTCGGTGGTATTTCCGAACCGATACGACCTTCAAACCTTCAAGAAAAAAGCGTATTCCTTTTTAAAAGGCCGGCAACGCACCTGTGACTCCTCTGGTGTTGCGCGTATCCATGGGCGGCGCTGATCGCTTATCATCAGGTGATCCGTCCGCTCCTTTGCCTCCGAAGCGGATAAAAAAAATCATAACTGCACTTTATCTTTATTGACTTTACAAATGTTAACAATTTACCAATGTATTTTTTTTTCCACACTCAACCACTCTCATGAATTCTCTCTGTCTCTGGTTGTTCCTGACGACTAAGCAGGTTTTGTGAGACTTACTAATTAATTATTATGTTTTCGGCTTACTCACTCGACTAGTTTGACCACGACCCGCGACGCGGCGACGCGGCGACGCGGCGACTGTCGCGGAATGCTACTCATGAATACAAGCCTATAGCATGGCTTGAAACTAGTCGAGTTCCTTGTCAAATAATTACGAGAATAAGCCGAAAATAAAATAATAAATTATCTCCATTGCCTGTAAAAATCGTCATCCAATAATAGAATGGCAGAAATTGAAATATAATATTGATTTTAATTAAAGCTAGGGCTGCCTAAAACGACACTGAGGTATGGTTCCGGACAAATTGTACCACTTTTTATTAGTAGAACATAGATCGCGTGCTATCGGCAAGTGATTAAACAAAATAAGTTTCATTTGTACGTACAGACAGCAAAACAGTTATCATTTGTGCTAGTTTTTTATGTAGTTTTTGTGAGAATACTTAATTATAAAGATACAGTACTTGAAGAAAATGAAAGTGAGAATGTTGCTGGTTCGGTTGTGAAAATGTGTGGGGAAAAAGACGATAATATTCATGCCGTCATCATTTCTGAAACAGAACTAATTGACGATGCATAAGAATGAGGAGAAAATAAAGCAGGTCCTCTGAATAGACTAAATTCAGAATTTGACTGTACCCATCACAACGTTGATGATAATTTTAAGAGGTAAACATACATTCATCATCATCAACAGCCTATAAGTGCCCACTGCTGAGCAAAGCCTCTGCTCACACGAAGAAGGTTTGAGCATTAATCACCACGTTTGCTCAATGCGGGTTGGTAAAGCTAATAATACACCTGTGACAAACACGCTCTAAAAAAATGTTTTAAAGGCTCTAAACTCGTCCACGACACAGGAGAAAATGTTAATGTGTGCCAATGTTTAAAAAAATACACACCATCATTACATCATAGTTCCTAGAAAATAGTCAGAAGCATAATAATTTCATAGACGATAGAATCGTCGTCTTTTCTACGATTGCTTTCCATTTTAAATTAGTCATTCCTAGTGCAAGAGCTTTAGCGTTCTCTAGATAGAAATATATTCTTAGATTCAAGGACATTGTATTCCGGTCACCAAGCCACTTTCTGTGATGCCTAACTTTGTTACGTTTTGTAGTTTCTTGTATATTCTATTGCTATCTTTAATGGATTGTCTAGTGCTGACAGCGGAGTTATTATACTATGTTTTGACACTACCTCTTGTCTTTCCATGGGTATTCACAAAAAGGGATTGCATATGAAAAGTCTGGATAGCAGCACTCTCTGGTATACCTAAAACTGTGATCTCTAAACCACCAATGAAGCGGTTATAGAAATAAAGAAGGTTCATAATAACTTGAGGACTGACCGACTGACTTATATTTTTAATATTAGTTCGACGGCCTCGTTGACCAAATGGTCTGCCGGGCAAGGGATCTCAGGTTTGGTTCCTGGATCGGGCAAATTATTACTGGGTATTTTTAAAAATTCACAGTAGTAGCATGGAGTTTGGAAATGCGCCCGGCAATAGGCTTACCCCCTAGTACATGGGACTCATGAGTAAAAAGTGGGTGTTACATTGTACAGTTGTATTAAGTGCCGTAACATGCACCTCTGCCTACCCCTTCGGGGACAAAAGATGAAAAGTGCCTTCCTAGTCCAATCAAAGTAAATGATTTTGACTTTGACTTTAGCAGTGGACTGTCACGAGATGCTGATGTGTAATATGATATGTGATCAAATAGTGTTTATTGGTAAACACTTTCTTAACAGATTAACAATTACAGCCGTCACCAACACAGTGATTCAGGATACAACCACAAACCAGAAACCTTCAAACTCCACCCAGTTATTCAGCCCCAAAATCAGTTTAAACCAGTACTGTACTAAGTTGTAACACTTACCCAACTAGCGACACGCCTTCGTAATGATATGCGTAATTACTCTAACTTTGGTTTGTAACTGGAAGCAGATGTCAGTACAGTAATCACATCTGTTGGAAGTTTGAATCGTAGTTCGTAGTGGAAAGATGATAATTTATTGGTGATGAAAAAAGAAATAATGGTGGATTTTAAGCAATGAAGTAAACTTATGGACAATATTCAAGTGTGTTCGGTGGTTGTTAAGTCTTATGTTTTCTGGTGGTAAGAGTCATCGCATTTCATCATGTACAAGAAAGTATTTTAATATGTTTTTTTACAAAAAATGAGGTTTTAAAAGGTAAAATTTAACTTAATCTATAAAATAATTCTAATAATTTCAATATTCTTTGCAATTATTCTGTAAAAATAACATCTTTACTTTACAGTCAATGTAAGACTTTCAAGAAATGGTACTCTGTTATAAAAACCTTTATTAAATAAAAGGGTTCAAATACTTTAACGTAACCATCATGTATTTAGTGAAAAGAAACATTCTTTCAGCCTTTTGTAACTTAGAAGCACTTAAGCTTTGCTTTATTCTGAACTCTACACACCTCATTCATTTTGGTATTTTGAATATTCCTTGAAAAACTTACGAAGGTTTTTTTCATTTGAAATCCAGGGACTGGGCCAGGGTACTCATTCATTTCTTAGTTCATGACTGTTTGGTCTCTTGGAGTTTTATTCCATTTCGCACTATAATTCAAAATAAGAATAACAAAGAGTACGTCATTTTCAGCCATTAAAAATATATCACCAAAAATTGAGTGACATCAAATAAAACTTGTTTGCTCAGTGAATTTGCTAACCACACATATGAAAGTAAAATATTGACTTACAATACCTATTAGCGACGTATACCAAAGCGAAACGAAAACATTTTTTATGTCACACATCAATAATTCTCGATAAAGCACCTTAAATGTGCGGATCACGGAAAATTCTTGAATAAAAACATGTACAGTGGAAAGAAAAGTGGTGTAGCACATACATGCAAGTGAAGAACTCAATGAAAAAAATAATGCACACGCCGTCCGCGGTGGCCAGTGCAGCGTGACGCCAGATAAAAATGATCAAGCAGGCATAGAGGGACTCATTAACCAAGTAGCCATCGATGTAGATGGTTCGGAAAGGCGTGACCCACAAATGGATTGGTGAAAACCTGTGACACAGTGTTTGTGAAAAAGAAATAGGTTAAAATGAATCCCCTTGCCCTTTTGGTCGCTTTCATGCTGATGGGGGATGTTAGGGCGATAGTTGAACTGAACTGTAGTGATAATGCTACGTGTATAGACCACATGGCTAAGGAGATTCTAAGGAATTTGAAGGAGCAGAAATCTGTGAGGGTGTTCAATGTGTTAACGATAGAACCATTGAGGACGAGGCAGGCGCGGTCAAAGGACTGGTGGCTGACAAACTTCTTGGATAGTCACGCGTTTAGTTTTGACTGGAACGACTACACCTTCAGACTATCACAGGTGGACGGGCGCAATGACGCTTTGGATTTGGAGATCTACGATGGAAGAACTGCTAAAGGTAGGTGTTTGATAAAAATTATCAAATTTCATACAAACTCGTAGAACTGAACAGAATTATAAAATTCTAAGTAACACATAAAACATTCATAATTTTAATAATAATAAAACATCTAATTAAGAAGAACGTCTAACGTATTTAATTAACCTCAAACTTGTAATTAAGATTTTTATTTGAAACGAAATTAAAAATGCCGAATAAGATTAATTTAATATAGAACACCCACGAGATATCCATTAACTACTTAATTGCTTTCTTTGACTAACATCTTTTGGAAAATTTCTACCATTTAAATCATTCATTCATTTCTCATTTTCAGTGGCCATTTTCTTTTTACCGATTTTAATATTAATATAGCCTAGACGTTTCTCAGCTCTAAGTAGATTGGAATTATCATCTTGACCAAGTTTATCATTATCACGATCATCCATTGTAACTGTAACAAAATCATTTATATCAAAAAGAAAGTTAAAACCAGTTAATTAATTATCCAGTGCAATCAGATTAATATGAACAGTGTGCTAATTCACATCTGGAAGCACGCTTGGGTGCGGTAGACCGTTACTGTGTATGCAGCGTACACAACTCCTAGTGGTGGAAATGCTTTATCTACTGTTACTTGGTATTTGATTAATGAATAGGCCTTGTGATTTATACCTACAGTGTTGACGAGATAGCTGTATTTAGCAACTATAGAAAGTAATGGAGGAGGTGTAATTTTAGCCTTGGCTGTTCTATTACTGATGTCTTTGTATCGGCCTTTTTCTTATTAATGTTGTGTTTTATTGTTGTTGGGACTATTATGTTCAGGACTTGTGACTATAGATTTGTGATTATAGTTCATGCTATTAACGGGTGACTCGTCTAATATTAAATGTTAATCTATCGATCGGAATATTGTTTAGTATCAGATGCGCAAAAGAAGGTTTTTCTTGTCGCGTCTAGTTTAAAAAATACAATGGAATGAGCGAATGATTATCTTTCCAAAAGAATAACAGCTGATATATTTGTAAAAACGAAAACGACACTAGAAATGTAAATAGCTACAAATATATATACCCACAGTACTATAAACGCCAATGAATAAAAAAAAATGTAATACTGTGAATCATAAAGTCTATTTTTAATTAAATCATTAGATATCGGTGTGGATAAATCCTAACTGATCTTTAACGTCAAGAGGAGCAATAATTACCTCGTTACAACAAAATTATGTTCCGGCTTTTCTAAACAAGAATTCAGTTATTTTTCTTGAACATTGCTCGTTAGACGTCCATTGAATTATTTATGAGAAAAACAAATCTCTGTTTTTTGACGATTAATTTTTAATTGGCTCTCATCTCGAGAGCGTTTTCGAGAATCGTATCAAGTGTTAGAAATAAAATAAGTTTTATGAAGATATATTTTACGGTTAGATTAGTACATAACATAACATCACGCCTTTTATCCCCGAAGGGGTAGGCAGAGGTGTACATTATGCCACTGTAGAGGTAAATGTAACAACCACTTTTCACTATTTATGTTATGAGTCCCACGTAATAGGGAGTGAGCCTATTGCCATATAC
This sequence comes from Spodoptera littoralis, assembly GCA_902850265.1. Lineage (NCBI taxonomy): Eukaryota > Metazoa > Arthropoda > Insecta > Lepidoptera > Noctuidae > Spodoptera > Spodoptera littoralis. Next base: position 11,376,057 of record LR824554.2, on the reverse strand, counting down.
CGGGTAGGATTTCAGACTTCGTGCTAATACTGTGATTTTTTTTGAAAAATCCAGTAATACTTTGCCCGACCCAGGAATGGAACCCGTGACCCCTTGCCCAGCAGTCGCGCTCGCAACCACTCGGCCAATGAGGCAGTCTTTGATTAGTACTATAGTAATAGATTATTAGTAGAATAGATACATTAAACTACTAAATTAATACATTAATAGCATGTTCAGTGCACTAACTAAGGGATTAGCTGCTGCACTGTGTTACGCATTCGGTTCATATATGAAAAACAAACTATGAATAAACTTTGCGCAGAGTTTTAAAAGTGGGAGAGCCATGCTTCGGCATGAATGGGCCGGCTCGACCGGAGTGATACCACGGCCTCATAGAAAACCGACGTGAAGCAACGCTTGCGTTGTGTTTCGTCGTGTGAGTGGGGTTACCGGAGGCCCAATTACCCTCCCCTTCCCCAATTCCTCAAACTCCTGATCTCCAAAAGGCCAGGAACGCACTTGTAACGCCTCTGGTGTTCCAGGTGTCTATGGGCGACGCCGATTGCTTACCATCAGGTGATCCGTATGCTCGTTTACCGGCTTGTGCCATAAAAAAAAGTTTAAAAATAAGGGCTTGGCGCACGTTGTGTATGAAAACTAATTATAAGCTAACATTGCTATTTAGTCTAATTGCAGAAATCTTTTATTATCATCTACAAGTCTAATCAAGAATGTGGCAAAAGCGTTAGATAGGCGCAAATGATAGAGAATAGAGAGATTTTTCGGGTGATATGTTGTCATTCAACTGAATTAGTATTACTTAATGCAGACCTTAAAATTTATTTATTAATCCTAACAGGTTACACCCAATGCGATAATGTTGTCACTTAATATACCTACAAACTTATAATTAACATAAATTATTATGTTTTCGGCTTACTCACGTAATAATTTGACGAGGAACTCGACTCGATCGAAATGCTGCTCATGAATATGAGCCTCTAGCATGGCTTGAAACTAGTCGTGTTCCTCGTCAAATTACTACGTGAGTAAGCCGAAAACATAATAATTTATTTAGTATGTCTCACGAAAGTTACAATACAAATATTATAATTAACATACTAATAACGCAGTCATATTAATTGCACTTATCCATCAAGTACAACTTTCAACATCAGTCGTTACCTTTATGAACTCCACCAATAAGCAAGAGAAAATTCAAATTGTTCATTAAGTGCAATGAATTAGGAGTTAGGGAGTTAGAAACTGATTCATATGACCGAAGTATTCATTATTTTTGTACACAATAATGATAGAATACTTTAACCAATAATATTATTATGAAGAGACTGATAAATAAGGATGCTTTACAGAAAATGAAAGGACGTTTGTGGGCGACAGATGACAATTTCTAAGAAATTATTTATTTATAGTTCTAAGTCTTTAATTTAAACTGATTGATGTTAGGCGCGTGGGCTAAAGCAAAGGTCGAACAAAGTACAGTGAACAGTCGGTCGCTTGGTTATTGTGGTATTGCCAGTAGGGTATCATAGTCTAAAACTACTATTGGCATACCTAATACCTTATAGAGTAGAGGTATATTCATCAACAGCCTATAGGTACCCACTGCTGACCGGCCGAAAATTACGTCAAGTTGCCTAAGCAAATCAATTAGGGCTAAATTAAAGTAACACACACATAACATAACATCACGCCTTTTATCCCCGAAGAGGTAGGCACAGGTGGACATTATGCCATTTTGCTGTACAATGTAACACCCACTTTTCACTATTTATTTAATGACATGTAATATGAGGTGAGGCTATTGCCATATATCGTGCTACTACTGAGATTTTTTTTAAAACCCTTTGATACTTTGTCCGATACGGGAATCGAACCCGAGACACCTTGCCCGGCAGTTGCATTTGCGACAACTCGGTCAACGATGCAGAAAGGCCGAAGAGGCAGTCCAACGAGGCGGTAATTTAAAGGAGGTATTTCTGAAGTAATCCGTCAATCAATCTGTCGTCGGCGGTATTTCCGAACCAATACGAACGTCAAACCTTCAAAAAGACTTTATTCCTTTTTAAAAGACCAGCAACGCACCTGTGACTTCTCTGGTGTGGCGGGTTTCTATAGATGGCGTTGACAACTTACCATCAGGTGATCCGTCGGCTCATTGACCTCCTATTCCATAAAAAAATCTCATTATCATCATACTAACACACGCAATGGTCACCTAAAAATGTTCCAATAATAGCCCCCTAAATACTACACCCATCAACTCATACATAATCCACAGTATTCAGACCAACGCACCGTTTAATCTGCAACATCGCATCAATCTCACGCGCATGAATACAAACTAATACTATTACTACTAGTACTTGTTTGTCTGTGTGTTTCTTTGTTTGTTCAGTTTTACGCCTCAATGTCATTACACAGCCATCTGGCGATTGTATTACTCGTTTGTTACCTTTATCCTATAAAAATCTTTTAAAGTTTGTATCTAGTTTATGTAATAGCAGACAAGAATACATTTGTTGCCATCTAAGTATAGAGATCCATCCTTCGGAATGGGCCGTCTCGACCGGAGTGATTCCACGCCCTCACAGAAAACCGACGTGCAACTTCGCTTGCTTTTCGTTACGCAAGTGAAGTTACCTAGTGAAGTTACCCCTTCTATAATCTCTCCAAACTCTGAATACCCAACATTCCTTAAATTCCTAATCTTCAAAAGTCGGGTAACGCACTTGTAACGCCTGTGGTGTGTGTGTTCCGGGTGTCCATGGGCGACGCTGATTGCATACATACATCAGGTGATTCGTCAGCTCGTTTACGCCGGTAAATCACCCACAAAAAGAAAAAGAAATTCTTGCCACTGATGTCGTAGGAGCCGATTAAGTAATTGGACATTAGAAAGAGAACCTTTAAAACTCCCATTTCCAGCCCTTCTGCCACGTGTGAAGATTATGACAAATCCTTTTATTCAGAAGACGCTCATAGTCAATTGTTGATGATAATGTTTTGAAATTAGTGTTTTATATGATTTAAAAAAATATTTTGGGCACTAACGGAGTTGCAGGAAAAAGTTAGTTTATGATAATTTTATGTAATTTGCGTGGGACGTCCATTTTATTGGAACTGTAGTTGTATACCGGCCTAGCTGGACTACAGCATGTGGCTGCATTAATTAATGTGATATATTCAATGTTATCAAGGATATAATTTTAGTCGTAAACCAAAAAATTTATATAATTTTAAATGATGTAATTTAAATGGTGTCGGTCGTCTAACTAACGGGTGTACTCGTGATTAATATTACCCTAATGACGTAATTGGTACAAATAGTTTTTACCACAGATATAACTTTGGGTATATTTTTAAACCAAGTCATCCTTTAGGTCTTATGATAAAAATATTTAACACATGAGACTTTCATGAATAGTCTGTACCTACTTTAAAAGAATCTACCAACCTTTTTGGCAGTCGGTTAAAATATGCTTTTTATGAGCTAAGCAGGTAAATGAGCAGATCACGTGATGGTATGCAATCGCCGCCGCACATCGAAACCCTAAATACCAGAGGCGTTATACTTATAAGCGAAGCACTTGCTTTGCCAGCGTTTGTGGGGATAAGTAATTTGAGTATTGTTGAGGATTCGGGGATTGGGGATATTAAGTGAGAGGGAGAGACAGTTATTAGGCACACGGTACCTTTATTATACGACAAAATCGTTTCGCGTTATTTCACGTCAGTTTTCTGCTCGGCCGTGGTATCATACCGGTCGGCGGCCCATTCGTGCCGAAGCATGGCTCTCTCACACTAAAAGTATTGAAATAGTAATTTTGCTATTAATCACTACTGAAGCTATTTATCATTTTACAAGTTGACATTTACATTACATTTATATCATTTTGAAGCTCCTGAAAGCCTTTTCAGTTACAGGTTCAAAGGCACCACCCAATAATTAATTATAACGAGCTGCTTTAGTACTGAAATGATGTAACAATTAATATTGTTTTGTATTTCAGCGTCTCAGTAGTTCTATTGATGATATAAAATGGATGGCTGTAGTTACCTCTATATTCTGTGTTGCTTCTACATAGAATAATGTCTACTTGATAAATTGCGGTTTCTGCCTAATTTGTTGTTAGAAGCTTTGTTGCTTTAGTTGGCTACTGAAGTGTTTAAGACTTGGCACTTAGATGGACATTTTATAAAAGTTTTATTGTTCTCTAAATATGAAAATAGGTCTAATATATATATTTTGAATTAAGTTTCAAATTCCAGGCCAAGGCTAAAGAGTGTCTAAGAACGTCACATTAGGGTTTATCCAACCTAGGCGTTCGATAAATGAATACGAGCCGTTAGCGCCGCTGTAACGCAGCGCCCTGCAGTACTAATGCCGCGTAGTTATTTATAGGTACTGTTACACTGACGCCGCAACAACGCGACATCAGCTTGTCGCGCGTGTATGCGGCCCATACGTTTATCGAAAGCCTATTTATTTTATTTATTTATTTATTTCAGGCATCACAGGCCCATATCGAATACTATAAACTAATACATTAAAGATTTATGAATACTATACATACATTACAAACAAAATAATTACTCAATTAGGTACTTAATAACTAGGTCAAATATGCTACACAAATATTTGTGTGAAGTCGTCCGCGAATCACTTAAGGGGCCAGTATAATACCAGCACAAAACCCTGTCTTACACATGCTGAACTGGTTCCATTTATCGGCAGACTTGCGACATGAACATGTATCTATCAGTTTCTACTAATAGAATGACTTATGTGTTCATTTCACTTGTTTTTTGGCGTGAAATAAAGTTTTTTCTTCCTATCTAAGGTGCTCCTAAATTTAAAAATTTCTTACTACGTCCTTTTACTCGTCTCAAAACTATCACTATATTAGCCACAAGCCTCGCCCAATGAATTCCAGATCCAACAGTATTCTGTAATCTTTATAATGTTGTTCTTCTGTCTAAAGACCACAGACTAGAATATTACTGAGCATTTAGCTTCAGTTCACAGGTGTTTTCGACTATTTTCTGAATTTTGAGACATTATAAAACTTTCTATAATAACATAATATAACATTACGCCTTTTTACCCCCGAAAGGGTAGGCCGAGGTGCACATTTCGGCACTTAATGCCACTGTACAATGTAACACCCACTTTTGACTAATTATGTTATGAGTCCCATGTAATAGGGGGTGAGCCTATTACCATTATACCGGGCACATTTCCAGACTCCGTGGTACTACTGAGCATTTTTTTTTTAACTCAGTAATACTTTGCCCGACCCGGGAATCGGGAATCCCCTTCGGGGATGAAAGGCGTGATGTTATGTTATGTGGTATTATATTCTTTAGACGAGTTACAAGTGTAGCTGTTGATATTGATCATAGTGATAGTTAGTTCGGTTTTTAGGTCGGTATGTTAATCTTAGCATTCTGTCATAATCTGGTGTCTAAAATTTTCCAGCCTGTGCTGGCCAGTAGGTTTATATCCAACTAATATTATAAATATAAAAGTATGTTTGTTTAATACTCTTTCACGTCAAAATGACTGAAGGGATTGGGATAAAATTTGGACTGCCTCATTGGCTGAGTGGGCGCAAGTGCGACTGCTGGTCAAGAGGTCTTGGGTTCGATTCCCGGGTCGGGCAAAGTATTACTGGGTTTTTTAAAATCTCAGTGGTAGCACGGAGTCTGGAAATGTGCCCGGTATATAGCAATAGGCTCACCCCCTATTACATGGGACTCATAAATAGTGAAAAGTGGGTGTTACATTGTACAGTGGCATGTAGTGCCGTAATGTGCACCTCTACCTACCCCTTCGGGGATAAAAGGCGTGATGTTATGTTATGTAAAATTTGGAATAGGGGCGTGTGGTAAGACATAGGCTACTTTTGATTCCACGGGTATACGGAAGTAACTTGACAATTTACTTGCTCTTTAAGTATTTAAAAGTAACATTATTTGGTTTGATGCAAAAAAACTTCGTTAATACAACACAAGATTATGTACCAATGTCATGATGTGATGACTGATAAAACTGTACGTTTGTACCACAAAGAAAAACGGAAATTTAATCATTATACTTATGTACATGAAAAAACTACATAACAATAATATGAACGACACGAAATATTTATTACATTTTTTTATCACATAAAATAAAAGCCGGAGACAAAAATGTTATAACATTTTTAATATGTGTTCTTATTGCTCTTTGTTCGTGAATAAAAAAAGTTTTATAAGGAATAATCTCTATATACCATACATATGTAAGTGTGTGCAAGCCATGCTTCGGCACGAATGGGCCGGCTCGACCGGAGTGATACCACGGCCTCACAGAAAACCGACGTGAAGCAACGCTAGCGTTGTTTCGTCATGTGAGTGAGGTTACCGGATACCCAATCCCTGAATCCCTAACGATCCTCAAACTCCTAATCCCTAAAAAGCCGGTAACGCACTTGTAACGCCTCTGGTGTTCCAGGTGTCCATGGGCAACGCCGATTGCTTACCATCAGATGATCCGTCTGCCCGTTTACTGGCTTATGCCATAGAAAAAAAGAAGGGACAGGAAATCTTAGCCAAGAAAGAAAAATAGTATTAAAAACCAAATAACGTTTGTATAACACGTAGTGAGAGAACCTGGATATAAAATTTGAATTGCTACCAAAGATCTGTCTATGTTTATCATCCACTAAATGAGTTATCTAACTGGGATCCTCATCCTCATGAACACGAAGACTATTCATGACAAACTCTATGGAAGAAAATCACTTTATCGTTAAATTAGTATATCATCATTATTCATGTTTTTCCTCAATACATATACTTCTCTGTTTTAATAAAACTTAAGCCTAGTGCTCACCACAATTTGTTCGCCTCTGGATATAGCATAGCGCTCTTTTTGATTACCATATATAAGACCTATATCTGTATGCACCTATGTTAACAAATAAAAGTGACTTGATTTGATTTGATTTGATTTATCTGATAGGAAAAGTAAATAAATAAAAACAGAAAATGAAAAGTAGGGGAAGCACAAAATAATAAAAAAAATAATAATATATAGTTTTATATACCAAAAAAAGACTGCCTCGTTTGCCGAGTGATCACAAATGCGACTGTCGGGCAAAAGGTCTCTGGTTCGATTCCCGGGTCGGGCAAAGTATTACTGGGTTGATAAAAAAATCTCAGTAGTAGCACGGAGTCTGGAATTAATGGGCCCGGTATATGGCTATAGACTTACTACCTATTACATGGGACTCATAACATAAATAGTGAAAAGTGGGTGTTACATTGTACAGTAGCATAATGTGCACCTCTGCCTAATCCTTCGGGGATAAAAGGCGTAGATGTTACGTAAAAAAGAACATGTAGCCAGCCTAACTACACCTTGACCTCGTCTTGTTGTAAAAGGTCAAAGGTCGTTCAACATTTTAAACAGCATAATTTCCGAAACGGAAATATAGTAGGAAATTATGCAAATATTTTGTAATGTACGACTAATTTTGTGGCTGTTCGTGTTAAATGGAAGTGATTTAGGATGTGTTTTAGTTAATCTTGGTTGACCTTAATTACTTTACTCTCATGGTTCAGTGACTCTGAATATGAATGTTTCAATTCTAATACGATGTGTATTTTATCCTTAATAGGTCCTACATACATGTGCGGATAACTTTTATGAGACATGCTAAATTAATTATTATAATGCGTCAAGCCTGTCTTTGCATTATTCTCACATGTGTTGTTTATGTTTCTTGTTGTAAAAAGGTTGTAGAAACATAATCCTCTAAGCCAAGTCACACTTGACTGACTTCACTAAACACGATAAAATGGTACAGCATCCTGATTCAATACAGATCATTTATACAATTCTTATTCCCATCGTCAATTGTGATGTCAATCCATTCACTGGGAATATTCCTATTGTTGGGAATTTTTTTCCAATGGAATGGATTTTTTCCTTGATCTTGTTCTTTTTTATGTGGGTTTATGTTCTTGTGTTGTTCTCTGTTATGGTATTTAGTAGATAACACGTGTTAACATGATTATGTGGGTATTTTTATTGAGTGAAGTGAAGATTATTATCTATGTAATGTCCTCACATTACATCATTAGCGGGACGATTGAGCTCTGCAGCTTATGCTGTCTGGAAGATCCGACAGTTAACTGACATAGACACGGCAAGACTAGTGTATTTCAGTTACTTTCATAGCATTATGTCGTATGGTATTTTGCTGTGGGGACACGCTGCTGACATTGAGTCTATCTTTATCTTACAAAAGCGCGCCGTCAGAGCTATCTACAATCTAGGTCGTCGCGAATCTCTCAGAGAAAGGTTTAAGGAGATCAACATTATGACCGTTCCATGTCAATTTATTTATGAAAACATTATGTATGTTAGGAAAAACCTAGAGTTATTTGGTAAAGTGTCGGACAGACACCACTATCAAACTAGACATAAGAATAGATTAAGTCAGCCAATTTCGAGATTAGCGAAAGTAAGTAAGTCGTTAATGGGATTCTGTGTTAAATGTTATAATACGATACCAGGCGATGTACAACAACTAAATGAATCCAAATTTAAATTATGTATAAAGAAAACTTTATGTAGACAAGCATATTACAAACTTAATGAATATATAGAGGATAAAAGTGCTTGGATGCAGGCTAGTCCGGCTCCACAGGATAACTAAAAACACTGTTGTTTTAATGAAATCTATCTATACTTATAATAAATCTGTAGAGAGGTCAATTCTGTACATAAAATATATTTAAAAAATAACTATCAAGGGGTGGTTAGAGATCGCTACTGATGCCAAAAATGCAATTAGTAAAATTTTTGTCTGTCTGTCTGTCTGTCTGTATGTTCGTTATGGAAACAAAAACTACTCGACGGATTTTAACGAAATTTGGCACAATTATTCTTCATACTCCTGGGCAGGTTATAGTATACTTTTCATTGCGCTACGATCAATAGGAGCAGAGCAGTAAAGGGAAATATTGGAAAAACGGGAGAAGTTACTCCATTTTTTAAGCTTCCGTCACGTGTGCAGGCTTATAGGTTAAAGCTACATAGAAATCATGTATGACGGAAATATTGTCCTTAAAATTATATAAAAAATAATCCTCGACAACATATGTCTATCTTTTATGGTTGACTCACAAATAACACGTGAAACTCCCGATAGCTGAGCAATTCGGTGATTTCTGATTGTATTTGTCTACTTAACGTTTACAATACTCATTCATAGACTTTACGCTGTAACTGAAAGGCCAATGGTTGAAAATAGCTTGACTCGATATTATAAATGAAAATATGTGAGTTTATGTGTATGTTTGTTACTCAGTCATATTAAAACGAATGAAGGGACCGGAATGAAATTCGGAACAGAGGTAGATTATGGTCTGAAGTGATACATAGCCATTTTACCCCTGGGATCGCAGGCGAAGCCGCTGGCAGAAGCTAGTCGTAAATAATACAACCATATTGCTAAATTGTATGTTGTTTAACTTAGATAAGCGTTGTAAATGTGAGAGCCCTGTAATTAACTTAATATTAAATCAGATTAGTAAAATTTATTTGTGTCAGCTTGGAGTTGTCATGCTCACTCAAAGGTCTCATTGGCGGTGGCGCGTGCAGTGGATCGCTCGATTCCCTACAATATGGTTGAGTTGGGCGGTGCTGGTGTACGTGTCATGTTCGTGAACGGGCGCCGTCAACTGGGACTGGTCAGCTCCAGACTGTATTTTTTATTGTCTTTAAGGTTATTTTTTTTTCAATCACTTTGACTGGATTTTGGTGTTACATTGTTCTCGCACAATCCAAACAGCAAAACTATGTAACTATTAAATTGTATTGTGAACCTGATTGAAAAAGAGTAACCTATGGAGTTTCTTGCTCGTTCTTCTCCATAGGAATCTACGCCTTGGAATGAGCAAATAGCTTCACTTGTAATTTTCTTTTTGTTGACGTTCAAAAGTGCCATTCTGGCCTAATTGAAATAAATTATTTTGACTTTTGACTTTTTTGACTTTTTTAATATATAAAATTCTCGTGTCACAGTTTTCGTTGCCATACTCCTCCGAAACGGCTTGACCGATTTTGTTGAAGTTTTTTTTACTTATCCGGTATCCATGAGAATCGGCCAACATCTATTTTTCATCCCCCTAAATGTTAGGGATAGTCCACCCCTCATGTCTTTTTATTTTAGACAAAATTTTTAAATTTCTATTTTTTATAATACAATACACAAAAATACATACAATCCTCAATTTTCACCCTTCTACGATTAACCCTTATTTTTTAATAGCCATTTTATATATTTTTTAATAGCAAAACAACGTTTGCCGGGTCAGCTAGTGATATTATAATAACTACACGGTTGGTGCGGTGGCTGGGCAACCGGCTGCCGCGCAACGGGTAGCGGTGGCGATTCCCGTACTCTTTGTGTGATCCACAAATTAATATATCTGGTCTGGATGTAATGTGTATGTGAACTTGTATGTTTGTAACCAATCGAGTGGATTTTTTTCCTTGATCTGATCTTTTTCATGTGAATTTATGTTCTTGTGTTGTACTCTGTTATTGTGTTCAGTAGATAACACATAAAAATAAACACAGGAGAAAATCTTAGTGTGGGCAACGTTTAAAAAAGAGACAAAAAGAAATCCCAGTCATAGTATCATAATTAGATTCATTTATTTGTTTCATTGTTTGATGTTCTTTTTTTTCTGTGGTCCAAAACAGCGATGACGATGGGAATGCTAAAAGTTTTTCTATTGAGAATGCTCAAAATTGTTCGAAATTCGAACGCTTGTCGCAAGCATAATGAGCACGTTTATTTATTTATAAGTACATGTATAACTTTACAGCACAAGCCAAAATATTATACAGTTAAACAATAAAAAAATGTTACTTATTTACTATTTTACACTTATGTGATAGGTATCTTATATAAAAAAGTACAATAATTATAATTACTTAAAACTAATTCATCAGCCGTCCATCTTCTCACAAAATCTTACACATTCACGACATACATCCTTCCATCTCGCTGCGAACAAATCACACTCTAATGTTAATTTTGAGTAACATTCTGACACACATGCTACTAAGTGATAGGTGCTCAATTGAAGCATGCTTGTAATTAGCAAACCTTAACTATTGTTATTGATAACTATAAGGTGATCCGTCTGCTCGGACTATTTCATAAAAACACTTATGAGTTTTTTTTCGAAGGAAGTAGAAAAAATCTGGTATGCAGTACATACATAATACATAACATCACGCCTTTTGTCCCCGAAGGGGTAGGCAGAGGTGCACACAGAAATAACACCCACTTTTTACTACTTATGTTATGAGTCCCATGTAATAGGGGGAGGGCGTATTGCCATATACCGGGCACATTTTCAATCTCCGTGCTACCACTGAGATTTAAAAAAAACCCAATAGTACTTTGCCTGACCCGGGAATCGAACCCGATACCCTTTGCCCGGTAGTCGCACTTGCGACCACTCGTCCATCGAGGCAGTCCTGGTATGTAGAGGTAGTATATCGTATATACATATATTTAATAATATTATTCTGAAATAATGGAGTTACAATAATTATTTCTAGGTACAATACAACTACGAACAATATCGTTTTAATTAAATTGTTCAAATGATGGTTATGATAACCTAGCGAAATTAAACTACTAAATTAAAACTTAATATTAGTAATAGAGGGTTCCTATTTCATTGTTCAGCGTTTGTATTTCTGAATAGGTAATTCTTTTTTCAAATTAATTGGTAGCACATAAAATGTTCAATATTTTGAAATCGGATAAGAATTATAATTGTGTAAGGCAATACTATGAATATTTATTCAATCGCATGTGCGAATGTTGGGCAAGGGGTCTCGAGTTCGATTCCCGGGTTTGGCAAAGCATTACTGGGTTTTTTAAAAATTCTCAGTAGTAGCACGGGGTCTGAAATTGTGCCCGGTATCTTGCGCGTTATTCTGAGTCTATCTATGTACTTCATATGTGATATTTTTAATAATAATAATAAGAACAGCTAAGTGTAGCTAAGTCAGGAAGAGTCTGACACTCCTTCTCGCCTCAGCCGGGCGAGAGAAGTCATAGGATGATTTTCCCTGCTTAAAAATACAATTGTACATATTTCCAGACAGCGAGCTTAACTCAGATTGATTCTAAGATTAAATAAAACAACTCCAATTCAACCGCCATCTTGACAAATTATTTTAGGAGACAGTCATTTAAAAAAAGCATTTAAAAGATTTCGATAAAAATATTCTTAGAACATTACTGCTGTCTCTGACATTTTCTAGATTAGGGTTAATTAACAAAGGTGGCGTCGTGACATTTAAGTATTTAAACATTTATGGGTTAACCTGACCTTTGAACGTAGGGTTTGACCTACATGATCGCCCTGGCGGCAGCGGGTTAAGTCGGATAATGTACTGTTATTAAAGATTGGGTTTGTTTTCATCCCTTTGTCCTTATAAATGTCATTATTTTATTTGGGGTTGTTTACATCTTATGTCAGTAGAAGATTGTTTTGTTTACAAAAATGTGACAAACATTCGTCGAATTGTGAACCTCCCCTTTTGTAAAGTCCATTTAAGATAACTCAAAGACGACTTCCCATTATGAACTTGGTACCTCATGTCAGCGGTTTCACCCGCATTCTCGTAGAATGAAAAATAGGCTATGGATTATTCTAGAACATAATCTACGCCAGTCCTGAATATCATCGCCAACCAATAGCACTGGCCTGCGGACGGCGAGCATGGATACCTCACCGCCCGACCAGAACCAAACCCTAGCGTATGGCACTCAAAGACCCAACCACCACGGATGGGGCCCAATAGGGCTGATGTTGATGCTGATACGGAGCCGCGGGCTTAACGGGTTGCCAGGGCTCCAGTTTACAGGGCAGGAGTAGGAACGGGGTGGTTTTTAGTCAGTAAGAGTTTGACACTTCCTCCCACCTCACCTCAGGTGCCAGAAGTCATTCGAAGATTTCCCCCCTTAACGCTTTGAGTACCCTTAACAGTTTGAGCGGTCATCGGCGTCCTCGCGGTGTTTTACACTTTAAAAACACCTTCAGCTGTTTTGATATGAAAAAGTAACAAACACACAGACACATTATATCCTCACATACTTTCGCATTTATAATATTAGTAGTATCAATCTTTTTTTTTTATTTGGGTACAATATTTATTTTCATCGCGGAAAAACTGACTCTATTAACATGTTTATTCCGTTTAAATTAAAACGGCGTATTTATAAAACTGCGCTGTATTTTTGGTGTGAATTTTAACTGCATTGACTGAATATTAATTTTTCTATATGTCTACGAGGTTACTCCAATCAAAAAAAGGCTGACATAACATGTAACATATGAGTCCCATGTAATAGGGGGTGAGCCTATTGCCATATACCTCGCACAATTCCTGATTCTGTCCTACTACTGAGAATTTTGTAATACTTTGCCCGAACCGTGAATCAAACCCCAGGCCCCTTGCCCGGCAGCCACACTTGAGAACACAAGTAAATAATATTATTTTCTTTACTAAGATTAACCACTGTATAGACATAATTTTAACGCTTACAAATGAAACGCTTACCACAAGATATTATTGTTATTTCGTTATAAATAAAATATTGCTCTTTTGTTTAGTGGTCGCTAGATCAACTCCCGAGCAAGAGGGCCTGGATTCTAGCTCCAAGCCAGGTAAATATTTTCAGCAGTAAGAAAGTATTTGCCTTTACGCTTGTAGATACTGCTTGCAATTTTATCATTCAGAAAGCTTATTAATTGGAGATTTATTTTCTCCAAGACCTTTCCATCATCACACCACCAGACAAACAGCAAAGCGCTTCTGCTTTATATGGTGGATATCCCACGAGGCGTTTCACCTAAGTTTCATAAATAGAACAGCTAAGGAATGGAATAGGGTAGATGACTAATTTTCATTTTAATATCAGTCTGGTAAATTATTTGAAAATGTTGTAACGTTGTACCTTGTTGCCCTAAAAATAGCTTCGAAACCATATAAATTATAAATAATTACAATAGATTATTCTAAAACTATTATTAAAATACACTAAATAAACAAATAGAAACACATCTTACTACTTACTAATTTAAAACGCATCAAAATAATTAATTTTATATAAAAACATTACGGAACCCAATATTAATTGTTTACGCAAAGGTCCTCGCTTCTATTGCGCCTACGCATCTCTAAACGAGTTAATAACTAGTCGTGTCGGCTCGTCTCGGGCGCATTCGTAAAATCCAACGAACAGTCAACTTAAAGGCATCAGAGGTGACGGCTGTGTCACTCGATCGCGGACGACCTACGTTGCAAGATCGTACTTACCTACCTAATTAAATCTACCTTAAATCAATTATATAAATTGTAATCGGAATCCCGCTGGGGTAAGTTTCCATGTATTGCTTAAGTGTTGCTATTGTAAGGTGTTTCTTCTTCTTAATTTCTCGCTAGCAGCGGCTATTCCTTTTTTTTCTTTGTCTGCTGGGACACTGTGACCTTTGGACCCGGCTACGTGGTCCGAGCTCTGCTAACGCTTGCCTTGTATCTGCGCTTCCAGGATTCATGTTCTACGATTAACCTCGCATCGCAGCCATCTACCTGGCGGATTTATATTCTACTATTAACCTCGCATCGCAGCCATCTACCTGGCGGCGAGTGGAAGACCAGACCTCCTTCTACCTGGGAACTACCTAGGCCCTGCTGAAGACCTGGAAGGCATTTGGAACGAGACCGGACCGCCTGCAGAGCTACTCCACGGTTCAGGCCAGTGTTCTCAGCGTACCTATTACCCCGAACCTGGACGTGATTGGGGCAACAGATATTTGGCAATAATAGAGTGAACTACTTCTAAAAAAAAAAGTGTACTTTATTTGGACCCCTACCTACCTACCTGCCGGCCACCTGACTCCTACAGGAGCCAAGTTGCCGCAGTGGCGCCCTTACCGTGGTTTCTGTTGCCTAATCACGTCTAGATTTTTCTGTATTTCTGGTCGGCTGCTAGATTTTCATCTACCTACATCACATTGTGAACGAGACGGTGACTCAGCGAACTGGTACGTACGTAATCATATTATTGTATTCTTTTCTGTGTTTTATTTATTTTCTGTGTATGTCTTTTAATTTTCTTTCTGTTTTGTGTTGATTGTTAACTGTTGCGTATCGTATACGTACTGTTGGAAATAACATAACGGTTAAAAAAAAAATCGATCTACCTACATTTTAATATTATTTTGTTACAATGAAAAATAACTTGTTAACTACAAATTAAAAACTATTATTGTAAATTCTGACTAAAGCTACTTATTTTATTAACTATTTCTAAATAGTTAAATACGATTGTTATACGTAACGGTTCGCACATTTTCTTCCTTGCTTTTCTGTTCTATAATATTTATTTTTCATCTACCCATTTTTTCTTCTCTCATTTCATTTTATTTATAAACCCATTATTCATTTTTCATCACCTCATCGTAGTAAAAGTTGGTAGTTACTTATACTTGTAAAGAACACCATTTCAGTTGCTGTCTAGCAGTTAATGTTCTATTTCTGTTTTTATTTCTTAATTTCCACATTTTGAGCGTCATGGAAACCCACCCTATTAAATTTTTTTTGCTAAACAAAAGCGAATTAGTGTACGAGGTGCTTATTAGAGGCGAGGAACCTGCATCTACGGTGCTTGAACTTCGTAAACAAATTAATAAACTTACGCCTATTATTCCTACTTCTGATATTTTTGAATCGGGCATAGAACCGGACGTTGATATTTCGGGTGCTAGCACATCTCTAAGCGAGCTATTATCACGCGTAAAGAACCTTGAGGATAAGTTCGATAATAATCTCTTCGAACGTACTAGGGCTTTATGCAATCACTTATATCACCGTATAAAACGATTGGATGGTTCTGATCCTAAATATGTAGAAAATATAAAATCATTATCGAAACATATCACTGTACTTTCGGCTAAATTGGATGCTATAAATAAATCTGCGAATCCTACTAGCTGTGAGCCTGTAGCAGAAGTGGTTTACCCAAATGCGTCTAGTATTGTTCCACCTAACGTCTCGATACATTGTGACCGTTCGCATATTAGTGATTTGCAAAAACTCAAATATAATGGCAAATCATGCGTTCACGCCTTTATACAGAGAGTGAGAGAGTACAGCACAGCTAAGAGCATATCTTCCTCTAAATTGTTGGCCTATGCCACAGAAATTTTTACGGGGGATGCGTTACATTGGTACCGTAGCATCAGAACTTCTGTGTCTACGTGGGAGGAACTTGTAGCAGTACTGATTGAGGATTTCAGTCAGTTCGACTATGACTACCGACTTATGTCTGAGATTCGGCAGCGCACTCAGGGTGATACTGAGTCTATCACAATCTATTTTGCAAAAATGAAGGAATTGTTCTCTAGGATTAGTAAAGATATATCGGAACAAGAGAAATTAGAGATCCTTCTACATAATATTCGACCTTGTTATGCTGGTGTGCTGGCTTCTAACTCATCGTCGTTGAATTCTATAGACAGCTTAAAAACAATCTGCAGAAATTTTGAAAAATACAGTCCTTAACTTCTCAATTTAAAGAACCTCCCAGAGTTACAGGTGAAACCTTGGCTCCAGATCTTGCTTTCTCAAAATTTAATGAATCTAATTCAAATAAACCTAAGTTCTACAATCAACAAGATATAACAATAAATATAATAACAATTTTGATAATAATTCATCGTACACTAAAGCTAATTTAAAAACCATCATGGTAATAATAATTCTTATCATTTTAATAAAAAATCAAACACTGGTGTATCTGCTATATCACAGCCTTGTTCAAATATAAAAACTGTTTTCTGTCCGCGGTGTCGTAATTCCGACCATCCCTTGAGTCAATGTAAAGCTAACAGGTACCCTATTTGTTTTAAATGTGGAACCAAAAATGTAAAATATCCTGATTGCCCTGAATGTCATACAAAGTCTAATTCAAAAAACTAACTCTTGAAGATTGTTGTAATATACACGAAAAAACTAAAACTAAAAATTCTAAAAACTTCGACGGAAACGATTGGAAAAAGTGGCTAGCAACTATTAAAACTTTCTTTTCAAGCTATTTTGTTGCAACAATCTTCGATAAAAAACCTACAGATGATATACGTCCCTACGCAACTGTCCAGGTGGGTAGTATCACATTGTGTGGATTACTGGACTCTGGATCAGGAGCGACTATTCTGGGTAACAATTGTCTTGATTATCTAGAATCTGTCGGCCTAACTATTCATAAAGACCGAAAAACCTTCACTGCTGCGGGAGGCGAGAATTTACCTACTATTGGTTATGTTAATTTACCCGTAACATTCGAAAATCAGTTTCATATTTTGAAAGCTTATGTTATACCTACTGTAAAAACCAACCTCATTCTTGGTGTCGATTTTTGGACAAAATTTAATCTCTTTCCAAAATTTTCTAATTCTATTTCGCTACATAGTTTGTCTAACTGCCCCACTAATGTAAACACGGTCTCTGAAAATAATGGTGTTTTACATTCTTACAATGAACTTACAGAAGATCAACGTGTTACCACTGATAATGTCATCGGTCAGTTTAAGGATATTTCTACTGAAAAGTGTGGTTTGGGTAGAACTAATCTCGTCGCGCATCATATTGATACTGGAGATTCTTTACCTATTAGGCAAAGATACTACCGCGTTTCTCCAGAGAAGCAACGTATTTTATCAGAAGAACTGGATGAAATGCTAGCTCTAGGGGTGGTTGAAGAATGTGAGAGTCCTTGGTCCTCACCTGTCCTACTTATACCTAAAAAAGATGGCAAGCTTAGGTTCTGTCTGGATAGCAGAAAACTTAACTCGGTGACTAAAAAGGATGCCTACAAGTTACCTTACATATCTGAGATTCTAGACAACCTGAAAAATGCTAAATACCTAAGTAGTATAGACCTATCTAAAGCCTTTTGGCAGATCCCAATTTCTGAACCTGACCGTGACAAAACTGCGTTCTACATTCCGCATCGCGGTACCTTCAGATTTGTCACTTGCCATTCGGGTTGACAAATTCACCGGCTACACAACAAAGACTAGTCGATACCTTATTCTATGGACCTGAATTTGAGAACTCTGTATTTGTTTACATAGATGACATTGTAGTGGCTAGTTCTGATTTTGAATCTCATATTTCCCTACTTCTGAAAGTGCATAAAAAACTAAAAATGGCTAATTTGACTATTAACTTCGAAAAATCTGTTTTCTTTCGTAATGAGCTTAAATACCTTGGCTATGTGATCGACTCTAAAGGGCTTCATGTTGATCCTTCTAAAATTGATACTATTGTCAACTACCCTACACCTACGAATAAAAAAGAGGTTAAGCGATTCTTGGGCATAGCTTCGTGGTATCGGAAGTTTGTCCCTAGCTTTAGTTCAATTGCTGGTCCGTTAAATAAATTAACTTCTACTAATAAAAAAACGAATCCCTTTACTTGGACTACCCAAGCCGAAGAATCCTTTAATAAATTGAGAGAGTTACTAGTTTCTGCCCCTATTTTATCTTGCCCTAATTTTAACCTTCCCTTTCAAGTGCATACGGATGCTAGTGACTATGGAGTTGGAGGTATGCTAACCCAAACCATAGAAGGAGTGGAACATCCCATTGCATACTATAGTAGAACTTTGACTGGACCTGAAAGGAACTATAGCACTACGGAGCGTGAAGCTTTGGCTGTTTTAGTGGCTTTGGAACACTGGAGATGCTATCTTGATAATGGGATAAAGTTTGTCGTCTACACTGATCACTCTGCTCTCAAGTGGTTTCTTAGTCTAAACAACCCAACTGGGCGGTTGGCTCGCTGGGGTGTCCGCCTATCAGCTTTTAATTTTGAAATAAAACACAGGCGTGGCGTTGATAATGTTATCCCTGATGCATTGTCACGTTCATGTAAAGTTTCGGCAATAGATTCTAATAATCTACCTAGGACCAATGATCAATGGTACTTAAATATATTTCAAGGTTGTCAAAGCTCTCCTACGTCATTCCCTAATTACCAAATAAAAAACAATCGATTGTTCCGTTATTCAAAAACTAATAACCCCTTCCATAAGGAGTTCGAGTGGAAAGAAGTAATTCCTGCTGAGTCGAGACAAGCTATTGTGCTCGAAAACCACTCGGACCCAACAGCTGGTCATTTCGGGATTTTTAAAACATTTAAACGTGTGGGTCTAAGTTATTTCTGGCCTGGTATGCATGCAGACGTTGTGAAAACTGTCACTTCTTGCGATACTTGCATCGCGCACAAGCACCAAAATCACGCGATTCTAGGTGAAATGGGTAGACCTAAACATTGCACTAGACCTTTCCAGGTTATTAGCGTGGATCTAGTAGGACCCCTACCTCCTACTAGGAAACTAAACAGCTTTATTCTGGTTGTCACTTGTTGTTTTAGTAAGTATTGCTTACTATTTCCAATCAAGCGCGCTACCGCTGAAATTGTTACTAAAATACTGGAGGACCATGTATTCTTAATACACGGCATTCCTTCCACGGTGATTTTGGATAATGGTAAACAATTTGTAAGTGCCACGCTAAGACAAATGTTAGATAAATATAAAATCCCTAAGCTGCATTTTACGCCTAAATACTCACCACATGTAAACACAGTGGAACGTTATAATAAGACGATAATGACTGCCATTTCCACGTTCATCTCTAACGATCAACGTATTTGGGATCTACTAGTACCTAAAATACAATTCGCTGTGAATTGTTCCGTAAATGAAGTCACGGGCTACACCCCTTCATTTCTGGTATACGGACGTGAATTAATAGCTTGCGGTACGCACTATATCGATACGGATACTGATGAGGATTTAATTTTTCAACCTCGCGATTCCTACGCGGAGAACATAGGTGTCCTATCTTCTATCTTTAATAAAGTTCAGTCACTGCTTCTACAAGCTCACAGTCGTAATTGTAAACATTATAATTTACGCCGGAAACCGGCTGAATTTGATATTGGTGATGTAGTATGGAGAAAGACCTTTTACCTTAGTGACAAGGACAAATATTTTAATAAAAAATTAGCACCAAAATTTTTAAAATGTAAAGTAATCGGTAAAAAGTCGCCTCTTGTCTACGAGTTGGCTGATATGTCCGGAAAACCACTAGGTTCCTGGCATATCAAAGATATTAAAATCACAAATTATAAAACATAACAATTATTATAAGCAAAGTAAATCTACGTACACACACTGGACCCGGGTATGTCCTAAAACTACGTACACACACTGGACCCGGGTATGTCCTAAAACTACGTACACACACTGGACCCGGGTATGTCCTAAAACTACGTACACACACTGGACCCGGGTATGTCCTAAAACTACGTACACACACTGGACCCGGGTATGTCCTAAAACTACGTACACACACTGGATCCGGCCACGTCCTTAAATTATACTTAAATAATTTTTGAACAAAATTTTAATCGAATTAAAACTAATATCTGAACACTAAATTCTATAACTACCTACAGTACCTACTACTACTACCACTACTACTACTACTACACAAAGCTATTCCTTTTCTATTTTATACGTATTGGTCTACCCCAATAGTGTATAATTATGATGATGGTCTAACCCACACAATGTATTACTATCATATTAAATATACTATGACTATCGGCCCTACACCGATGTCCATAAATGAAACTAGATCATGGTTCTACCCCATAGATTCCTTCAGTTATGTACGCTAAAGGCCCTACACCTTTGGTATTCTACGGAGCGGTGCAACTCCTTAAATAAGCCTTTGCAAGAGCGGTTGATTACTCTATAAATAAGCCTCAATCACAAACATAACTTATTATCTATTCTTCCTAAGTCTATTATTCTATCAATTAGTAGTTATGTGGAGATAGTAATCGCTCCAAGTCAGCTTAATTTTTTTCCACCCATAATTGAGCTGGGGGAGTGTTCTGTGCACTGGTAGCAGAATACTCAGATCGAAAGGATGCTGACGCACAGATGTCTATTGTGACGTCGGCTAGTTAATGTAAGGAATAATGAAAAGTGAGGGATGATTAAATGATGAATGATGATGAATGAAAGGGTAACTCGGTTCAGTTATCAGCAAGAGCGAAAGCAGCGGATTTTTCCTAGGAAAAATCCTACGCTAATGAGGGGGGTACTGTAACGTTGTACCTTGTTGCCCTAAAAATAGCTTCGAAACCATATAAATTATAAATAATTACAATAGATTATTCTAAAACTATTATTAAAATACACTAAATAAACAAATAGAAACACATCTTACTACTTACTAATTTAAAACGCATCAAAATAATTAATTTTATATAAAAACATTACGGAACCCAATATTAATTGTTTACGCAAAGGTCCTCGCTTCTATTGCGCCTACGCATCTCTAAACGAGTTAATAACTAGTCGTGTCGGCTCGTCTCGGGCGCATTCGTAAAATCCAACGAACAGTCAACTTAAAGGCATCAGAGGTGACG
Source organism: Spodoptera littoralis (assembly GCA_902850265.1). NCBI lineage: Eukaryota > Metazoa > Arthropoda > Insecta > Lepidoptera > Noctuidae > Spodoptera > Spodoptera littoralis. Next base: position 11,354,450 of record LR824554.2, on the reverse strand, counting down.
GCTGTGTCACTCGATCGCGGACGACCTACGTTGCAAGATCGTACTTACCTACCTAATTAAATCTACCTTAAATCAATTATATAAATTGTAATCGGAATCCCGCTGGGGTAAGTTTCCATGTATTGCTTAAGTGTTGCTATTGTAAGGTGTTTCTTCTTCTTAATTTCTCGCTAGCAGCGGCTATTCCTTTTTTTTCTTTGTCTGCTGGGACACTGTGACCTTTGGACCCGGCTACGTGGTCCGAGCTCTGCTAACGCTTGCCTTGTATCTGCGCTTCCAGGATTCATGTTCTACGATTAACCTCGCATCGCAGCCATCTACCTGGCGGATTTATATTCTACTATTAACCTCGCATCGCAGCCATCTACCTGGCGGCGAGTGGAAGACCAGACCTCCTTCTACCTGGGAACTACCTAGGCCCTGCTGAAGACCTGGAAGGCATTTGGAACGAGACCGGACCGCCTGCAGAGCTACTCCACGGTTCAGGCCAGTGTTCTCAGCGTACCTATTACCCCGAACCTGGACGTGATTGGGGCAACAGATATTTGGCAATAATAGAGTGAACTACTTCTAAAAAAAAAAGTGTACTTTATTTGGACCCCTACCTACCTACCTGCCGGCCACCTGACTCCTACAGGAGTCAAGTTGCCGCAATGTAACATACGTATTTTTTATTTTTTTACAGAAACGACTACTTTCCGCGATATGTTCATTTGAAATGTCGCGTGACGTCACTTCTATGTACGTTTCATACGTAGAAATGACGTTTTAGCCCCCACTCCTAAACTTTGATTCGTTTTATCTAACTATCATTTTATTACACGACAAAATAAAAAATACGTGCCTAATATTTTTTTATTACCTTTTTGACGGACTAATTAGATTTTTCATTTTCATACCCTGTCATCATCCCTATTCTTTGCCAGTGTCAGCTTTAACCAAAAGGTATAATCTGGGTACCCGCACTGAGCAAGCGAGGTGGTTAATGCTCAAACCTTCTCCATGTGAGAAGAGGCCTTTGGTCAACTATGGCTTCTTATAGGCTGTTGATGCGTTGCGATGAACCGGATGGCTTTAAGGCCCAAGTGAATAGGTTGCTTATGTAGACATGCTCCATCGTAGGCCACATCATCGCTTACCACCAGGCGAGTTGTGAGAAAGCGTTAGCCCATTTCCAATATAACATAACATACAGAACATACCATCACGCCTTTTATCCCTGAAAGGGTAGGCAGAGGTGTACATTACGGCCCTTAATGCCACTGTACAATGTAACACCCACTTTTCAAAGTCAAAGTCAAAGATCTTTATTGTGAGACAGTGGTTACAAAGGTTGGTCTAAAGGTTGTTGTGTTCTGGCACTGCTCCACCATGTTAGGCATACAATAGTTTGTGACAAAATATATAAATTGCAGTAGCTATACATTGTAATATTAAATACGGATTAAATAAAGAAACCTGTATTAATTTCATTTTGCATCAAAACATAAAATGGCGTTTCAACTGTTAACGAATCTGTCAGACAAAAATTCATGCAGTGTATAATACGGTCTATTTACCAGGAAGTCAAATATTTTTTTCTTAAAATAGTCTACCATGTCAATTTCCCTCATTTGTCTAGGAAGCTTATTATAAATTCTTGAATACATTTTCACTATTTATGTTGTGACATTTCCAATATAAAAAATGGATATCCCCAAATTTAGGACCCAACTCAGGTGTAAACTATATTGTAAGCTATGTCTGATAATCATAATTAGGTAAACCGAGGACATACATACATACATACAATCATCAACAAATTATAAATGCCGACTGCTAATTTCTAGCCTGGGTTTCCTCACGAGGTTTTCCTTCACCGTTTGTCAATGGTGTCTAGATAATCTTAGAAAGTACCTACATATTATAACTCGGAAAAAGTCACATTGGTACTTGCCGTTGGTAGGTTTCGAACCCGCACACTTATGCATGAGAAACGGGTGTCTTGAACCTCCGGGCCACCACGACGACAGTTAAAACCGAGGAAAATGACATATATTTTTTTTTAAATTTATTAATTTTATTACTATGCTCTTACTTAGTAACTATTCAACTAAAGAAACAATCTTTGATTTTTATGTACCGACTATAAATCTAAAAACGATTGTGTTGGTTATAATATTTTTCTAGAAAAACCTGTTATTTTCTATCGCAATATAAATATTACTGTAGTAATTTATGTGTTGTTATTCCCAATTTATTATTATTATATACCTATACATAATACTGCTTAGTCCTTCACTAAAACCACATAAATCATTGTGACAGTCTACTATACAACTTTTTTATAGGTATACAGCGTGATTGTTTTAGAGTTCCTCGCCCACAATATTTGAACGCTGTACCTACATATTACTGAGTTTCGTTTTGTGATTTAAATCAAAAATATAATTGTTACGTAACATATTTAAACGTTAACGTTGACAAATGAAGGTTTAAATCATTTTTACTAAATACAAAAACAGACATAGTGTTATAACAAAATAGTTTTTTTTAAATAAGTACTTTTGAGATGCTCTGGACTTAAAAAAGTATTAAACTTAAATTGGTTTAATAACAAATTTAATATAGAAATTCGTCTTTAATCACCTTAAGAGCAATATTCAAACGATTTGATTACACGGTCGGCGTGGTGGTTGGACAACTGACTGCCGCGCAACGTGTCGCAGGTTCGATTCTCGCATGGAACAACTCTCTGCGTGATCCACAGATTGTTGGTCCGAGTCTGGGTGTCATATGTATGTGAACTTGTATGTTTGTAAATGCACCCGTGGGTTTATTTTTAGTAGTGTTCGGTTAGAAGTAGTGTGGGGCAAAATTTTATTTAAATAAAAAAGGTTATTTTATATTATCTTTAAGTCTAATTTTAATAATTATATTTCGTTTATTTACTCCACACTGTCTATCCGTCAGCGTAATTTATATACAGAACCCTAATATCAAAGCACCAACGCGGCTCTAATATTTAATGTGTACAACAATCGTCCATGTAGTAACAAATTTCAGATAAATATGACAAATGTAGTTCTGTGGTTAAAATACTTATTTTTCTCTTTTCAAATAAATTTTTTGTATGTGCTTTGAGTTGTTTTTAAATAATGGCAATTTGTTTATAAGTCTTTGTTAATGGGATGGACGTTAGGAGATAAATAATTTTGAAAATACATTGTTTTCAAAGGCGAAGTTGATTAATTAGATTTTTAAACACTATTCAGTCTCGACGGGAGTCTTTATGATGGATTTATGATTTTTGTTAGTGAGTAGGTACCTATCTAAAGTGGTTTAATTTTTATTTTTTAAAGATCCGCGCAAAGTTTGTTTAATTTTTCGTCAACTACATGTTGTGTAGGGATTTCTATTGCGATTAATTCTTACTTACTTTGCTTTGTAGTTATATTAAGTTATACCTATACGTTCAAATATTTTCCAAATTTATTACCTACCTACTGCTTGCTTTTGTCAGTATTTTTTCTATAAATTAAAAACAACGATAAGGTTACGGAAAAGATATTTTAATATAAAATACTTGTTAAGTTTATTTTGAACACATGTGTTAGAAAATTAATATATTGTCACCGTTATACTAATTAATACTTTTATTAAAATTTTCCAGACGTTTCGGATCCGAACGCGAAAAAATCGAGCAGTAAGAATGAAGAAGAGAAACCTGATGATAAGAAAGCGGTCCACAAGTTGGGTCTACGTAAGTACTTTATGAATATTAAAATTTACTAAACTATATGGTCGAAGTACTCTACTTGCATGATCTAACCCAGATTATTTTAAGTGTGGAAGAGCCATGCTTCGGCACGAATGGGCTGGCTCGACCGGAGTGATACCACGGCCTCACAGAAAACCGACGTGAAGCAACGCTTGCGTTGTGTCGTGTGAGTGAGGTTACCGAAGGCCCAATTACGTTTCCCATTCCCAATGTCCCCAATCCCTGAATCCCCAACGATCCTCAAACTCCTAATCCCCAAAAAGCCGGTGATGCACTTGTAACGCCTCTGGTGTTCCAGGTGTCCATGGGCGACGCCGATTGCTTACCATCAGGTGATCCGTCTGCTCGTTTACCGGCTTATGCCATAAAAAAAAACAAAATTCAATAATCACCATAAGCGGGAACGAGGTCCTCTAGAATAGATCACGAATATAGTTCCCGTATGCTATACCTACGTTACTTTAAATCCTGCAGACAGAAATAGGAGCCCCACGTAGCGGGGCTTCGTTGTCAATAAATTCCTAGGACAATCTATCTTCTTAAAATAAGGTTTTGGTGGTTCTAGTTACATTGCGGCTCTTGCAGTTTTATATTAAAACTGTGAATGCGTAGGGTAAAGTAAAACACATATCTTAGAATGAAATTCAAGTATTCATAGATGAAATTCAACAATCTTCAATTTTCCTGTACACAGCGATCCTGTTTGTACTCTTTCAGCGTCTTAAATGCCAAAGATTTCTGAAATATCTGGCATAGAATCATACTTAACACTTTCTCGATTATTTTAGTCAAACTCACATTAGTGGACACCCGATGTTGCGAAAAATAAACTTGAATATCCAAAATTTACCCTTATCTATTTTCAACACAATACTTTTCGTTAAATCGGACACATGATCTCTACAAAAGTAAATTAAACATCTACAAAACATATTATTTAAACAGGCCAATGGACGTGTAATTTGATGTTAAATAAACAACAATATAGACTATTAATAATGTACATGTATGAGCCTGTCAAATACAGGAACAATTGAAATGAATGCATGCATAACATAAAGGAAATTGTGTGACGCCATGATTGGCTATGATCGATCGATTTAGGAATAAATTGGGAAACCAAACCGTATTTCAATACGATCACTACACTCAAAATGCTTTGGTACAGCGTCATGTGTGTTTGGTGTCGTTTTTATAAGGCATATGATTGTAATAACTCGTAAAAAATAGGCTGTTGTTTTTATTATTTGTAGGTATACATAAACATCACGAATTTCAGTCACTTTTACTTTAGGTATATTAAAGCATGTAGTAATGAAAATAAAAACTGATAACACAGAATGCTATCCAGCAAAAGTGTTATTTTCTAATTAAAGAAACGCATATGTAATCACCCTGTTAATAAACCTAATTACAATAATTGAACGATTAAAGTGTAGTACAAACTTTAATGAACCATTTACATAGACGCCTTTTAACACATTAGCGTTTAAACCACGACATATTTCAAAATAGGAATGATATACAACTGTCATTAATTGACCAATCAGCGGCTTGGAATGTCTAAAAAATAGTCGCGAATGAATCTTCAGAAACAGTTGAGTATCGAATGAATTTCTAATATGGCGTGCGAAGGAATCGTGCAGTAATTTTAATTAGACCATTTTACTTTTCTCTCAAACGATTTTACGTACATATATGGAAGGTATGTTCACGAGATTTGTTAATTTATTTGTGATTCCCCGCTTCGGATGACTGGTACGTACTTTCCTTTATTTTTTTGACGGATTACTATTCAATTTTCATGTGATACTGATGTTTAATATTCATATGTCCGCTTATGCGATCATTAGAGCGTGAAGGTTGCATGTTTGCATACGTTAATGTTGTCGTAAATTAACATATCATTAATTGGCGATCGGGAAAAGAAAGTCGGATGTGTAAGTACACTGAACATAGTCTGTTTTAAGTCACGCAAGGAAATTGTAACGTGTGTTATTTGATTTTGATAATAAATTATTTTTGTTCGTCGTTTACGATTGTATCCGTTTGTTTGTGTTTATTGTAAATTATGTCGATTCCTGTTTTGTTATTTAAGTCATACGTGACGTGGACTTGATGTACAGGAATGAGGAACAGGACGTACTTTTGGACTTCGGACTTCGAATTAGGCCGTTGAGTGTTTCTATTACAAACTGTTTCATATCAATTATAATATCTTTTTAGACGTATTTGTTAAAGGCTATGCAATTGTTATAGTTTGATATGAGCCATCGTATTAAAGACTTTTTGTCGAGTGGTGTGGCGACGCACATTGAAGTTTCAACAACACTATACTAATGATAGAAGTAAAATGATGTGCATAGATGATCAACGAGTAAATCAACAGATGCCGACACAAATTTTACATTTCAGACACGATCGCCTTGCCTCGGCGGGGGATCCTCCTTTTTAAGGGAACTTTACTCTCTGTGCCCTTATATACATATATACAAGTTCAAGCGCTAATATTAATAATAATGATAAACATCCTCATTAATGATAATTAATCTTTAAAGACTTCTTCAATGTAAACAGTAAATAAAAATCTCAAACAAACCACGTATACCAACACAAACATAACTTTTGAATCCTTCATTAGCTCACTCAGCAAAAAAGAGAGTTGATAAACATTAAAAAAGGAAGTTTCCCTGTCTGACCACAGGAAGGCATAAATAACTCTACCGCAACGGGCTAAAGCTCATATTTATTTCTCGGTGAATTTTTTCAAAATTAGCCATAACTTGATCATGATTTATATATCGTCCGCAAAATTTATGAGCTTCACGTTTAATTTTACAGCGACGAAATTTTTTTTGTCAGAGCTATTTTTCTAAAGCATTAAGTATATTTAATTTTTGCGAGTTATTGCTGGCAAGAATGGAGTGTCCTCTTCAGTTTCTGATTCACGTAACTTCGTTTTATTAGTACTGATAATGACTAAGTGATTATTATGTTTTCCTGAGACCAGGCAGCTGGCAGCGCTCTCTGAAAAAGCTGAAGCTTTAAAATTGTGGTATCAAAACCGTTTATCGCTTGCAGGTTGGCCGGCTTAGCAAATATGGCAAACTCTCATGTCTCACTCAGAGGAACCTCATGGTCTAGCAATGGACTCACGCCCTATTGATGATACGCATATTAATGGCATAGTCTAGACTAGAAGAGATAAGAAATGCTGATAAAATATAACAAAAGCCTTGTAGATGTGAGATGAAAGTAAACACATACAGGCATAAAATTAATAGGCAAATATTTTAGGTACATAAGAAAATTCAAACGCAACAAACAGAGTTATGAAACAATAAAAATATATTGCCACGTAATATATTTTGTGTAAGATAAGGCACTAGGGCTCATGTCAGGGTCTGAGATGAAAATCAAACTTGTTTTTGTAAGGAAAATACAAAATTTACAACGTTGTAAATCACATGTTATATAAAACACTGGATCCTTTATACTTTGATTGTCATATAATAAATCTTTTAGGTTAGTCTAAGAAAGTGTTTCATTTGCAGTGGTTGTATTTATAACCTTTTATTTTCATTAAATAAAGATAGATTTATGAGATTGTATGAGATTTTGGCAACAGGCTAGTGCTGAAAATGAGCGCCGCGACTCGAGCAATCGCGCTCGTGACACGACATTTTAGCTGAGCACTGGCCTTTTTGCGCCGTGCACCTGTACACTGTTGTTTTTTTTTACTATTTTTTTTTTCTTATCTTTTCTGTAATGCAAATAAACTGTTTTTCTTTCTTTCTTCTTCTTTCTTCTATAGAAAAACAAAAGGACATTTTTGATTCTTTGGAATGCTTAATTTCATTTATCCCATTAAAAACGTTAGAACTGCAGAAAATCCGGTGCTATTATTTGGCTCCCTCTATGTTAGGTTCACCATAACATATATATTTGGTTATAAAGTATTAAAATGTTCAGGTTTATTAAAAAGAGCTATAGTCTGGTGTCTATCTAATGCCTCACAAGACCAGTATAGGAGTGACTAAGAATATAAAATGCCACAACCACATGTCTCAGTCAAAATGAATTAACATATAATTATTTTGAATCTAACAAACTAGGTTTGACAAAAGACAAAGATAATAAATATGTATATTGTAGCTTTTGCGTACGGTTTCGCCCGCTTTGCCGTGGGATAAAAAGTAGTTATTCCAGACTATAATCTATTCCACATTTCATCCCGATTTCTTCAGCAGTTTGGACGTGAAGGAGTATTAAGCAACCATACAAACATCCTTTTAACTGCATGATTATTGCAGCTGGGCAACTGACTGCCGCACATCGTGTCTTGGTTTCGATTTCCGTACGGAACAATTCTTTCAATACCAGTGTGATCCAAAATTGTTTCAAGTCTAGTATGCGAACTCGTATATTTGTAATAGCACTTACGATACAAGAGAAAAGCCTAGTAGGTATGGGGCAACGTTAAAAAACAAACTATAATAATAATATATCAAATTTTCTCTCAGTCAATCACAAATCGTTTTACACGCACATAATAAAGAAAATTCTTCTAATAAAATTAATGATTGCCAATAACCATTTGGTTCTGAGTAACAAACAAACAAACATCAATATTTTTCATTGTTTTATGATGGTACAGATGATCGTAAACGTATAAATATTTGTGGGCAGTATAAATAACTAGATTATTGAAGTACATAGACATTTTTATGGTGTTTATATTAGGTGATATGGATATAAAAAGAAAAAAATGTGTGTTGTAGAATGGAAATTAGATTTTATTGGTTTTTATTACCTGTGTTTTTTTATAATCGGAGGTGAGAATTTATCTTCACATGAATCTTCACATGAAATTCTTGGAAAATATCATACTAGTTTTTATAGTTTCTTTGAGAAAAGAAATACAATTTATTTTCGTACATAATTACAGTGAACTTTCCGTGTACTTAAACTGAAATTAATATCGTCCATTTTAATTTACTAAGAAATGTCCTTTTTTAATCTAAATGAAACGTTTCCTGTATTCCAGAGACAGGAAAAATTTAATACGTATTTTCATTACGTCCTTCAAATTCAATGTTTTGGGGAAAATATACTCGTCCCGATATAAAATCTTAAAATGAATAGTAAATAAAAAGAAATATAGGATATTTGGTACATTCAACATACATCAAATAGAACAACATTGCCTCAAATTGCGCGACTGCTAATTAAATATTTTCAATAGTAGCACTAAGTCTAAAATCAAAACTAATGTATATTACACGTTATTACTTACTACAATTTTTTAACTGATGTTACATTTATCATGCTGAGTACATCTATCGTCGTCGATGTCGTGGTGGCCCGGAGGTTTAAGACGCCTGCTTCTCATGCAAGAGAGCGCGGGTACGATACCTAACAACAGCAAGTACCAATGTGACTTTTTCCGACTTACATGTACTTTCTAAGATTCTTTAGATACCACTGACAAACGGTGAAGGAAAAACATCGTGAGCAAACCTGGGCTTATAATTTCTAATTATAAGTTTGAAATCGCGAACCCACATTGAGCAAGCGTGTTGATTAATGCTTAAACCTTCTCCGTGTGAGAAGAGGCTTTTGGTCAGCAGTCACTTATAGGCTATTGATGATGATGAATCATAAGCACTTTTTGACCTCAAAATAAACCCTCATAGTTCATTACATAATATATCGGAAGCTAATGTCAATCAATTTTAGTTAACGACATACGATGACATAGCAATATGAAGGGCGAACTGTCTAGACGACCTAATTTCGGTGCCTAGGTCAAACATAGAATAAAGATGTGTCCGGTATCGAGCGACAGATTCGATTTGGTATAGCTATTTTTTTAAACGTCTTTGCCCCACAGTAAGATTTTTTTTCTGTGTCGTAGAGGCATTGACAAACATACAGGTTTACATTGCCTTAATCAAAAACCAATTATTTCGACTGTTCAATACAATACAATATTAAAAAATTATCACACTTTCATTAAGTAATTGATTTTATGAATAATTTAATTTTACTATTCTTCCAGCAAATTTTGAAGAAACAAGTATGCTGTATGACGCTAAAAAACGTGACGTCACAATACACAATCTCGTACAAAATTCATAGGAGACTGTCGTTTTGACAGTTCGAAAAAAGTATTAAATTTGGCTAGCTGGCAAGTACCCAATTAGAAATTATGAACCCAGGTTTCGATAATGTAACCCGACGTGTGATAAATCTACCAAAACGATCCCTATATTGCTCACGTTGTTATTAGAAAAGGGAGAGGAGCTAGTCGAATATCATCAACACCTTATAAATGCCCACTGCTGAGCAAAGCCTCTTCTCACATGGGGAAGGTTAGAGCATCAATCACCACGCTCGCTCAATGAGGGTTGGCGATTTCAAACTTATAATTAGAAATTATAAGGCCAGGTTTCCTCACGATGTTTTCCTTCACCGTTGGTCAGTGGTGTCTAAATAATCTTAGAATTAGAAAGTACATATAACTCGGAAAAAGTCACATTGGTACTTGCCGTTGGTAGGTTTCGAACCCACACCCTCGTGCATGAGAAGCAGGCATCATCAACCTCCGGGCCACCACGACATGTCGAATATAAAAACAAAAAAAAAAAAACAATCAGCCGAACATAGTACCTCCTCCTTTTTTTGAAACATGTTTTAACCGACCCTCTCCAACCAAAGCTAGCATTGCTACCTGTCTAGGTCAATCCTTACTTATACTTGGCAATTAGATATACTTATCTTTATTATTAATTATTTATTAATCAACGAATAAACATCGATACTCATGTAAATTAACACAGAATCCACATCTGCCACTCACATCACCTACTCCAGATATTAGAAAATTGCACGATTATTCTCCGAATCGATACGGATTCAACTTTCTTCATAACCGGACGTGAATCGATTTGACACTGATCGCTATCCGACCAGCACTAATGACATTTCAAATCGACGCTACAAAAGAATTGCGAGAGATTCATTTTTAACTCTAATTCCTTGGTTACAAAGTTGTATTTTGTTTGAGCCGTGTTGTTGGTTTTCGTGTATATTTGACGGTTGGGGAACGCGTTTGGAGAAAATCTGAAAATAAAAATTGTATGGATTTCAACGTGTAATATTGATGATTTACTGTTTACGCGTGAGAACTGTATGTTTCTGTTTTACGGGACTAGTTAAAGACTACGTTTGCGTTGTACTTCTAATAAACGTCTGTTATTCAATGTGTCTTGGTTTTGATTCCCGCCGAGAAATATCTTTTATTGTGATTCAGAAATTGTTGTCCCGGGTTCTGAGTACAATATCCTTACTATAATATTATCAATCGGAAAGTGAGTTTGTTTGTTTGTTCCACTTTCACGCCGTAACTACTAAACCGATTGCTTTGAATTTTTGCAGACGTGAAGTTAGAAGTCTTTTTATCCCGAAAAATGTGATATTCTCGAGGGAAAACGAAATTATTGGTACAGATGGCGCTGTGTGTATTGGTATATGTCACATAGGCTACTTTTTATCCTTTTGTGATGCGAGCGAAGCCGCGGGTAAAAGCCAGTATAATTATAATGTGAATTTTGTATATTAATAAACACATCCACGACACAAGAAAAAACCCAGTGTGGTGTTTAAAGAACAGCCTAGTTGGTCGTGCTGCAAAAATAGCAAAGACAAGTAGCAGCTTGAGCACAAGTATAAAGTTTAATTTTACAGAGCACACAATAAAATTCGGGAACCGTTTCCAAGTAAAATTCGATTCGGATGCCGATTCGGAGTCGCGGAGAACCTAACGGGTAACCGGGGCTCCGGCTCGACGAGCAGAAGGAACGGGGTGGTTTTTAGTCAGTAAGAGTCTGACACTCCCTTCCACCTCACCCAGGCGGGAGCAGTCATTCGATGATTTTCCACCCTTAAAAAAAAAAGTAAAATTACAAGTGATACTTACTTTAATTCATATAGAAATCTGTCACAGCTGGTACTCGTATTTTCTGTTAAACAAACTAAAATTAGTTGAGATAAATATTCAAGCCTTCAAGGCTCCAGCATTATCTTTTACGTGAGATAACAAACTGACAAAATTATGTAAATCATTTTAAATTAAGTTTTATTACAGTTTTTATCTTGTCTCTCGAGTTTCGAGTGACTTCGTTTTATTTATAACCATTGTACTTCTTTAAAAGGGAAGTTGACAAGATTATTTTTGTTTGTTATAGAATAATTTTAGTAAACCCAAAACTTAGGTCATCTTTAGAGTTTCTTTTTATCGGTGGCTAGTTTTAAGACGCCTCTGTGACATTTAGGAATGTAGTTTTTGCTTTGTATTCCGTTAAAAATCATCCCCTAAATTTGTTCATACAAAAGTAGTCTCTAAACATTAGAAATAAGGTCTATAATGTAGTTAGTAGAGAGCGGTTACCGGTGACCGCTTGGGGATATATATGGGGTATTATCTTGTAGGTTACTAGACAATGACGCAGTTTTGTGAGGTGGCCCCAATACCCAAATGCGCATAATCCAGACTTCATAATACCGTAAAATTCTCACCAAGACTTTGCTTGACCCAGAGACCAAACCTAAGACGTCTGATAAAAACACCAGCGACAATTAATAAGAGTCATGCTTCGGTACTGCTGTGCCGGCTCGACCAGAGTGATATCACGGCTTCACAGAAAAACGACATGAAACCAGGCTTGCACTATGTTTCATCGTATGAGTGAGGTTACCGGAGGCTCAATTATCCTCTCCTTTCCCCAACCTCGGCAATCTCTGAATCCCCAACAATCCTCAAATTCCTAATTCCCAAAGGGCCGGTAATCCACTTGTAACGCCTCTGATGTTCCGGGTGTCAATGGGCCACGTCGATTGAGTCCAGCTATCAAGTGATCCGTCTGCTCATTTATCGGCATATCCCATAAGAACAAAGAATAAAATTTCTAATTTAAAATGAATTTATACATATGGCATTAAGCCCGCCTATGTACTTTTGTTGCATGAAGTTAAAATAAATAAATAAATAAATAAATACATAACAACACAGTACGCTACCATTTTGTATGCCTTTTACAGCCCCATAAGCGATTTACCCCAAAACAACAATAGCAAAACGCGAATAAGTTTTAAAACGCAATAAATACGTAATCTATGATTATTACGAAACATTCTCTGACGCCAAATAAGAGACCAAAAGGGTCAAAATTATCCCAGGGCTATACAAGCCTTCAAAAGCAAGACCCCTTTACAAAATTCAGTAGAACAGACCCCTTCCCTTTGTTCAGAAGGTTGTAATTTCAATTACTTGTAAAATTCATATAATAATACGGTTTTAGTTATAAAAGGTAGTGTTGAAGAAAAGGTTTTTGGGATCAAGAGTATGCCCACTGGAGATTATACTGAAGGGTGGAGGCCTAGGCTTAACATATTTTACGTTTATGCTGCTTAAATTACTTTTTGTGCTATTTGAGTTGATTATTATTATACTTCTTTGTGACTGCCTCGTTGGCCGAGTCACAAGTGCGACTGCCGGGCAAGGGGTCTCGGGTTCGATTCCCGGGTCCGGCAAAGTATCACCGGGTTTTTAAAAATCTCAGTAGTAGCATGGAGTCTGTAATTGTGCCCGGTATATAGCAATAGGCTCACCCCCAATTACATGGGACTCATAAAATAAATAGTGAAAAGTGGGTGTTGCATTGTACAGTGGCTTTAAGTGCCGTAATGTGCACCTTGCCCGGGGATAAAAAGGCGTGATGTTATGTTATGTTCTTTGTGACTTCTGAGTATGGTGTTACTGACCACTGGGAAATAATAAAAAAATTTAAGCGTTGCCCTCACACTACAATTTTCTCCTGTGTCGTGCGGTTACAAACCTACAATTTTACATATACATGACACCCAGACCCAAAAGAACAATTTGTTTTTCTCACGACATTACCGACACGACCTTCAAACCTTCAAGAAAGGAGCATATTAATTTAAAAAAAGGCCGGTAACGTAGCCTTGAGTCCTTTGGTGTTGCGGGTGTCCATGGGCGGCGCTGATTGCTTGCAATCAGTTGATACACTGATTGTAAGCAATCAGCGCCGTTTGCCTCCTATTCCATTAAAACACCAAAAGTTGCTCCTTGCGAGAACCCGACTGCCCAACTACCGCGCCAACAATGCAGTAATATTGTGATAGAACTGAAACCACAAGCTAGGACTCGGAATCGATCCGCGGATACCGCACGATCTCTGGGGAGTCGGCGAACCTCCTTGCCGGATTACCGCCGTGGGATCTGGAGGCGAAGGTGCTCGCGCGCGTGTATCGCATGCGCGCGGAGGCACGTCGCCGGGGCGAAACTCCGCTGCCGCGCCAGATAAGTGCGTGGCGGGATGAGCTCCGGCGCGATCTCATGGCGGAATGGCAGCAACGACTGTCGCAACCGAGGGCTGGGCTCGCTGCCATTGCAGCGGTAAGTCCCCTCTTTGAGGAGTGGCTTGAGAGACGCTACGGCGTCCTCACCTACCGCCTGACGCAGGTCCTCACCGGACATGGAAGTTTCGGGAGGTACCTGTGTCTGATGGGGCGGGAGGAAACGCCCGGGTGTCATCACTGCGAGGACCACCCTGAGGACACGGTGGAACACACTGTTGCGGAATGCCCTGCGTGGGCTGAGCACCGCCGTGCCCTCAGGGAAGTGATCGGCGATGGAGACCTCTCGCGTCCGGGCCTAGTTCAGGCCATGATGCGGAGCGAGGGGGACTGGGATGCCGTCTCCTCCTTTTGCGAAGCAGTCATGCTGGCTAAGGAGGAGGCGGGACGCGTGAGGCAGCGAAGCGCTGCCTCCTCGCAACCCAGCCATCGCGAAGGACACACCGGGCGTCGGGGATCGCGGGACGATCTCCGGCCACCGTAAGCGCGGGCCTGCGGACGGCGAGCATGGGTGGCTCCCCGTCCGACCAGAAACAGACCCGAGCGTACGGCGCGTCGCGTTCCGCGCGCGCCTCAAAGAGCCATCAGACCACCACAGATGGGGCCCAATAGGGCCGATGCCGATTCGGAGTCGCGGAGAACCTAACGGGTAACCGGGGCTCCGGCTCGACGTGCAGGAGAAGGAACGGGGTGGTTTTTAGTCAGTAAGAGTCTGACACTCCCTTCCGCCTCACCCGGGCGGGAGCAGTCATTCGATGATTTTCCCCCCTTAAAAAAAAAAAAAAAAAAAAAAAAAAGGACTCGGAATCGAATAGCTAACACACGACTTACCAAACTAATAATGATCGTTCTAACTTAACTGTCTATTTTAAACTGTTACACATCCATTTATTGAACGTATTTAAGACATAGAAATCTATCTCGTTACGTGAATTTCAAGATTTTGGATACAATCCCCGGATTAGGCAAAGTATTATAAGATTTATCAAATTACGAAATTCTCAGTAGTAGCATGGGGTCGGAAATTTTGTCCAATGATTGGTAAAAAGGTTCGCCCTTTTAGCAACGGAGAAATATTTCTTTGGTTAGAGTATTATATCTAATAACACTTAATTCTCCATAGTAATACTGTGCAAATATTAAATGCACCCACATTTTATCAGTTATGTTTCGAGTCCTTTTCTTTGTAGGGTGTAAGTCCAGATCAAAAATGGGGCCCTTAACTAACTCAATACCAGCCACCACTTCGCCCATGCCCCATCTCTAAATCCCCAATACTCAAATCTCTTACTCTCAAAAGGCCGGTAATGCACTTGAAACTGCTTTGGTGTTGCGAAATCCATGGGTGGTCAGATTGCTTACCATCAAGTGATTCATCTACTCTATTGAAAAATGGTACTACTATTGAAATTTTCAAATACATAACATAAACATAACATCACGCCTATTATCCCCAAAGGGGTAGGCAGAGGTGCACACAGAAGTACCTAACTCCCACTTTCCACTATTTATGTTATGAGTCCCACGTAATAGCGGGTGAGTCTATTGCCATATACCGGGCACAATTCTAGACTCCGTGACACAACTGAGATATTTTTAAAACCCAGTAATATTTTGCCCGACCCGGGAATTGATCCCGAGACCCCTTGCCCGTCAGTCGCACTTGCGACCACTCGGCCAACGAGGCAGTCGAATTTTCAGATAATGATCTAGTTTAAACAATCGAACTTGACACTAAGAAGGAAAAGAGATCTGATAATCAATTCCAATTCTTCTGTAATTCCAGGCAGGCGTCAGAAGAAGAAAGTGATGCAAGTGATAATCCCTCTCTTATTCGGCATGAAATCAGCAGGGATGGCTATGTTTGCCATGGCAATAGTAACCGTGTTGACCTTGAAGGCATTCTTAGCGAGCAAAGTGGCACTCCTAGTCACAGTTGGAATGGCAGTCAAGAAGTTGTATGAGACTTATGGAAGTGGGTAAGTGGAGAAGAATTTGATTTCTTTGTTTTACATGTTTTTTTTTTGTTGCTGGTGAGGTTTTGTGTGCCAAGAAGATGAACTGTGCTTCAATTATCACATTTTGTCTTGGCACATGAAACAAGGAGTGTTTTTCAATCAGTTCTTGATTTTTGTTACGTCTTTCCGTATTTAAATAATTTCAATTATATCTAAACTTTAGATCAAAGCGATAAATGTACCATGCTTACACAAAATTTATTAAAGAGACAACTCCTAAAAGATATCCAAATTTCAATTTAAAATGAACCCAATATTTACTTTGACAACTTATTTTTGGGACGACTTAATATCCAATTTTCCTCTTCTGTCCCGAAATTCGGACATTGATTGGAATTACTCCACATTCCCATGGATTTAATGGAACTTGTCACAGGACACCTTTTTCACGGTCTGTCACGTAATCCCCAATAAGGATGGAAAGGGACAAACAATTAAATAGAGACTTTTTCAGTTACAAAACGATTTGTACCATTACAATACTCATAAACGTTGATGGCTTAAATGGTTTTTCGAAATCCATTACTGGCAATCTGAAAAAAAAAATTAAATGACAATATAGAAAATTGTGACTAGAGTGTGTGAAAAATGCATCGCCAATTTAATGGGATTCGTGAATCAAGTAGTCAAAAACATACACGTGGCATTAAAAACCTTAGCAAATACTTTTGAAACCTTTTCACGATCTGCCCGTATTAGTTAATAAATTATAGCTGTTCTCTAAATCAAAAGCTGATTTTGATTACAATTAACTCGTCGAGTATCGTATTTATAGACACAATTAAAGAACAATAGGTTGCGGTCACCGGTGACCGCTTGGTGTTTGACAGTTTAAAATAAATATCTATTTGAAAATCTTCTTTTCCACAAAAGGCGACTAGTATATTTTGGTGCCTGGCAATGCAGACCTCTCTGGTAATTATATCCTAAGGTCTGGTCATTGTATTAACTCTTATCCCAATAAAAACTTCTACAGTATTAAAATCAATTTCGTATAAACCATTCCACCATAGAAACAGTAATTTTAATCAACACAAATCGATTGTCCCTGTCAAATATTATTATGCCGTCATTTTCCCATCCATTTCCCAAACTGTCACCTCCAATAGATTACAAATTTTCTTTGAATTGAAGTTTCATGGAAATTAATCTCCTCTGTTCATTGTCTCGTTCCATGGTTGGTCATAAATCATTGTGCTTGCTTGAATTATTTTTTTTTCTCTTTTATTCTCGCCATTCACATATCTAGTATGGTCGCCTTAATTTTTTATTCATACATAGTAATATGGAGTTCTAAGGAGTAGATGATATTGGATTATTAAAGACACTCGTGGTGTTTCTAGTGTATTATATACCATCAGACGATTTATAAAATGTATTGTCATGAGTATATAGATATCATTTGAGTGTAACCATTTTAAAATTGACACATTGCTATAAAATAACTCAGCATTTTTATGTTAAAAAGTTTTGACATTGTAACATAATTTAATGAATATAGAGGTAATATCAGTATTAAGACGTAAATAAATTTGTCAAGAACAAATTTGAAAGATACTCTGCATACCTTGCCTACTATTGAAATGGGAATATTTATATCACTCAAAGAATTTTAAGGCTATCAAAATTAATTTTCTCGGCAAATGAATATCTTGATAAATATTTTCATTTCAAAGTTTTAAATGTACTTACGGCCATTTCCAATTTTTAATCCACAAATAGACATTAAAGCTAAAATTTATAAAATATTTTATATAAAACATATGGTAGAAACAAGATAAATATTATAAAAATATAAAGCTGCCACTAGATCGCCATATTTTGTGCCAGTTCGATTTTAGCTACATATATGTAGCTGTCTAATAGATGGGCAGGGCATAATAATGTCTTAAGTCTAGATAAGCTATTTGTATTAACCAGCTTGTCAATAGGCCATAAATACATTACATGAGATATTTTTGACGCTATATAATTTAGTAATGTAATTTAAGTGTGGAAGAGCCATGCTTTGGCACGAATGAGCCGGCTCGACCGTAGCGATACCATGACCTCACAGAAATCTGACGTGAAACAACTCTTGCGTTGTGTTTCGTCGTGTGAGTGAGGTTACCGGAGGCCCAATTACGCCACCTCCCCAGTCTCCCCAATCCCCGAATCCCTAACAATCCTCAAATTCCCAATTTCCAAAAGGCCGGTACCGCACGTGTAACGCCTCTGGTGTTTCAGGTGTCCATGGGTGGCGTTGATTGCTTACCATCAGGTGATCCGTCTGCTCGTTTACCGGCTTATGTCATAAAAAATACGAAATTAATTCGAGAATAATGACACATTTATCTTATCTTGATTTTACTCTACCTAACATATTTCTCTAGAGTGATTCATCTACCAACAGAAAAGTAATTGGAAATGGTCGTTAATAATTTAATTATGTATCATTATAAATGATGTTAATACGACTTACTAAGCACGACTGACTGCTGACTGACTTGCACACGATGAATTATTCTTGATATGAGTTCCGTTATATCCAGCATCATTACTTAGGAATGAGATGAGATGCGTGCTGCTATTTGCCTCGTTGTGAATGTAGTTGCTTAATAAGGCTCTATGCTTTCTATGCTTCGATTTCTAGATTAATATAGGAGTTTAGTGAGAGTACAAACCTTGGACAATATCGAGGGGTAACGGGCTATTTGGTTTAAGCGACATTTTTGCAACTTTACAGGAGAGCCTTTTAAAGTTTGAAATTTCGAAAAAAAATTCGTAACAAATACGCTTTTGCAGTTATTTGAACGGGGTAAATTGCATTGAAATTTAAATTAAATTATCTCGTTGCTGATGCTAATTCTAAATAAAGCGGACCTTTAATTACAAAGATAAATGTCGCTTAATACAATCTGCCCTTTTTTAGAGCCAGGAAAAATGATTTAAGTGACTTCATAACTACAATTGGCTACAAGGGAAAAAAATTAAGCGACAATGAACTCTATTTACAGAGTAAGCTAAAAAATATGAAGAGACGAAACCCAAAATTAATAGAAGCAAGCTATTTATCTTAACTACCAATTCAGACTAAAATGAGTGACAGGCTAATTTACTTATGTGACATATAACATTGAAATTATAACGTTTAATGTTTATGTTTATTTACATCTAAGGCGATTAATGGCTGATAAAACAACCTGGATATATCGCAATCACCGAAAATCTCAGATGCTTACATTGAATAAATAAACACAACACAATATCAAAGTATTTATTTAGAGTAATAATTACAGTTTCAATAGGAATATCGATTATATTTCAGCAAAACAATTAAATTAATGGGTCATTTACTGAAATTGCCGTTTTGTATGAAAAAATTTAAACGATTTTTTAATGTATTTTTTATTTGTATAATCAACGTAATCACCCATGCAATCAATGCATCGTTGCCAACGCAGTGGCAGTTTATTGATGCCCTTCTTCAATCAGCTGGACGGGTAGCAACAAATTCTTCAAATGCATTTTGTACTGCCTCTCGGTTATGAATTTTTTTCCCGCCAAGAAGATATCCAAATTCTGGAAAAAGAAGTAGTCTGGTGACTGGTGAGTAGGGTGGATGTCGGAGAGCTTCACAACCCCAGTTCTTGTAACGTGGAGGCCGTCTCTTGTGCAGCTTTAGGTCGCGCGTTGTAATGCAGGAGCAATGGAGATAAGCGATTGACCAATGCTGGTTGGAGATGTGTCAGCTTCTCCATCATTGTGTTCAGTTCTTCATACTACACATCCGTAGTAATGCTCACTCCGTTTGGTAAGAATTTGTGATGAATCAGAATAGCGCGAGCGCTAGACCATCAGTGACCATCACTTTTCTAGGCGTAAGTTTTCGTTTAGGGCATTGTTTAGGTGCTGAACTAGGATTCAACCAACAAGCTAAACGCGTGTGGTTATCACACAGATTTCATTTTTCATCGGAGGTGACAATCCAAATCAAAATCTTTCATTGTGTGTATATTGAGCAGTGCAGTGCAAGGCACTACTCGATGCATTTTTTTTAAGGGTGGAAAATCATCGAATGAATGTTGGGTGAGGCGGGAAACAGTGTCAGACTCTTACTGACTAAAAATCACCCCGTTTCTTCTCCTGCACGTCGAGCCGGAGCCGCGGTTACCCGTTAGGTTCTCCGCGACTCCGAATCGGCATCGACCCTGTTGGGCCCCATCTGTGGTGTGGTGGCTCTTTGAGGCGCGCGCGGAACGCGACGCCCCGTACCCTCGGGTCTGTTTCTGGTTGGACGGGGAGCCACCCATGCTCACCGTCCGCAGGCCCGCGCTTACGGTAACTGGAGATCGTCCCGCGATCCCCGACGCCAGGTGTGTCCTTCGCGATGGCTGGGTTGCGAGGAGCCAGCGCTTCGCTGCCTCACGCGTCCCGCCTCCTCCTTCGCTAGCATAACTGCTTCGCAAAAGGAGGAGACGGCATCCCAGTCCCCCTCGCACTGCTCGATGCATACTTAGCTCTGTTGATCATTTAGTTTGTGGGACACCCACTTATCAAGCTTTTTTACCTTGCCAATTTGACGCAAATGTACCAATATTGTTTTGACGCTAACGTCGAAAGCTGTTGCTAAATCAGCCGTAGATTTATGTCATCAACCTCCACAATAGCCCTTAAATTGTCATTGTTGCCATAGTCTTCGAACGACCGCGAGGTTCATCTTGAAATTAAAGTACTTAGGATTCAATTTCGATGAGCATTTTACGTAAACACTTTTAGTTTGTGGGACACCCACTTATCAAGCTTTTTTACCTTGCCAATTTGACGCAAATGTACCAATATTGTTTTGACGCTAACGTCGAAAGCTGTTGCTAAATCAGCCGTAGATTTTATGTCATCAACCTCCACAATAGCCCTTAAATTGTCATTGTTGCCATAGTCTTCGAACGACCGCGAGGTTCATCTTGAAATTAAAGTACTTAGGATTCAATTTCGATGAGCATTTTACGTAAACACTGGCGGTGTGCGCGCGTCCCGTCTGTCTTCGGCGCACTCTGGAGTGACTGAAGCGCCATCGCACGATAGTCCAGTTGGATGATAACGATTTTTAACACCAGGGCGATGAAATAAATATGGTATCATATGACATGATTGAAATGTACCATATTAAAACTTAGTGATTGAAAGACCGACTCGTATTTCTATGAATACTGGAAAAATGTTTCAATATTCATTATCAATGTTATCGTCTGTATAAAACGACATGCATTTAAAAAAAAAATGAGGGTTAAATGGTTTATGACTAAACAAAATATCTGAACGAAAACAACTATTTGGTTTAAGTAGCACCCTGCGTAGAAAATAGAGGCAGCTAGAAATGTTTAAGAGACGTACCATGACGCATTTGGATGACGGACAAATGTTTTAAGCGACATCACACCGTGTGATTAGTAGGAAGTCAAAATGATTCAAGTTACTTGTTAATAAAAATTAGAAACAAGAAAAACGCTTTAACTCATATTGACTTAATAATTAGAGATAGGGTGACTGGTTTATGTCTCGGTTATTAATATGATGGTATGGTTCAAGTACATAATTTAATAAAAAATGCGAAATCCATGTCGTTTAATACACTGCCACTTTGGAAACAACATGAAAATAGAATTGTTTGAAACGCCAAAAAAGTGCTCCGATTTTAATGAAACCGGCATCATTCGACGGAGAAAAATTCGCTGATTCCGAATATATATATAACTCAATATCGCCCAAAATGTCGCTTAAACCAAATAGCCCGTTACCCCTCGATATCTACTTTAAACTGTAGAATCTAAAATACATTATAACGGAGCCACTAGTGTTCTTTTTTCCTTTTATCGAACTCTCACAACTTACATAACATACCATCACGCCTTTTATCCCCAAAGGGGTAGGCAGAGGTGCACATTATGCCACTGTACAACGTACCACCCACTTTTCACTATGTATGTTATGAGTCCTATGTAATAGGGGGTGAGTCTATTGCCATATACCGGGCACAATTTCGGACTCCGTGCTACTACCGAGATTTTTTTTAAAAACCCAGTAATACTTTGCCCGACCCTTGCCCGACAGTCGAACTTGCGACCACTTGGCCAACGAGGCACTCTCAAAACTTTGAACAAACAATACCTCTATTTCTTTTACAATAAAAGGTTTTCATTTTAAAGGTAACTCGTGCCTTTTATACGTCATAAGTTACCAAATAATGAAATACCTGTATCAGAAAATATTTATATCAAGACATTAAAAAGAAAAAAATGTTAGTGTAAAATGTGTAATCCTATATTCGACAGGTGGTTTTGTTACAGAAGTCTGGATTAAAACAGAATTTAAAAAGTCTTTAGAAAAATATTATGATTTTCTTACTTCTTTGAATTTACACATTTACCTACCTGCATGATAGTACTAGTATTTATAATTAATAATAATATGATATAATCACCTCATTGGTTTCTTTGTAAATAAACTTTTACGTAATAACCCATATTATTAAAGCTATTTATTAGATGTCTAGCAATATTCAAACCGGACTTTGCCTAACTTAGACTATCCCTATACTGAGAATTTCATTATTAAATTAACTTAGTATTTGTATCACCAAAATGTCCCCTATATTCAAAATCTGAGCTATTTTCTTTAACATTTTGAGTCTGAAATATATTAAATGTTTGGTTGGAGCCATTCACCCATAATATTCAATAAGCCTTTCATGGCATTTCAAGAATCAAATATATTGGGTAAAGTATAAATAGAAAATGTCTTCGGAAAATCGTCCATATACACGTATTCAGTATTGGAGCTAATATTTAAATAGGGTCGCCTCTAACGGATTTTGATTTGAGAATTTTGAAAGGAGCTCGTATTTTGGATTTACGTTTAAGTTAAAGTAATAGACTTGTCAAGTAACACGTAATAGATAAAATGCTAGCCATAGACACATATGTTATGCCCAAGTATATCTAAACCTTCACAAGAAATAAAATCACATAATAAATACATATTTCATCCAATTTGTTATTTCATATTTCACGGTTTGGGTTTGCAAATAAAAATGGACGGATAGATGGAACAAACGCTTTGTTTCGTCCACCAGTGTAACGAGAAAGTACATTGTTGTTTGATGATTTAAAAAAAATATATCTAGGTATATGTCTGCAAAGTCAACAGCAGCTCTATTAATACTCTCAAGCATAGTTAAGGAGATTTGGAGTCTGTGATATGAAACATTATGACCTAATAATTAGTAAATAACCACTTTAAATCAAAGTATAATTTCTATCTACGGTTCATCAACAGCCTATAAATGCCCACTGCTGAGCAAAGCCTCTTCTCACCAGGAGAAGGTTTGAGCATTAATCACCACGCATGCTCAATGCGGGTTGGTGATTTCAAACTTATAATTAGAAATTATAAGCCCAGGTTTCCTTACGATGTTTTCCTTCACCGTTTGTCAGTGGTGTCTAAATAATCTTAGAAAGTACATATAACTCGGAAAAAGTCACATTGGTACATGCTGTTGGTAGGTTTCGAACCCGCACCCTCATGCATGATGAAGTGGGCGTCTTAAACCTCTATCTACGGTTAATATACATAAAAAAATATAACTATAAGTCACGGGTTACTCACGTGAAAATATTGAGTAATGTTCTACTAGTTTCGAGTCATAGATGAGCTCTTCCTCCTCTGAAAAAGAGCCACTCTGACCCTCCGATATATGAATTTCCTAGAAACTTGTAGAGCTTTTCTCAGTATTTTCACGTGAATAACTCGCAATTTTCAGTTAATTTAGTATGTTTCAAGATATTTATTATAAAAAAATATTAGGTACATGCATAGAAAAATGTCATAAAATTATATTTCAAAACTAACCCAAACCAGG
Organism: Spodoptera littoralis; assembly: GCA_902850265.1. NCBI lineage: Eukaryota > Metazoa > Arthropoda > Insecta > Lepidoptera > Noctuidae > Spodoptera > Spodoptera littoralis. The sequence continues at coordinate 11,330,332 of LR824554.2, read as the reverse complement.
CTACTATTAATTTAGATGTAAAAAGAACAGTTATTTTTCATATTTCTATTTCTGAAAACACGTGATTATGCAAGCCACTGCTTTTCACAAACATTAATTTCTTCTGAGTGCATACCGCTGCAGCTGAAAAGTAATATAATGTAAATGAACCATTTCTATGTAAATTCAGCACTGTACAGACTGAAGATGAGCACTGAAAAACCTTTCCCTGAAAAAAGGACCCATAAAAAGTTATATGAAAAATATTGCAAATATTTCTTCTGTCTTTAACAATTGTCTGATGATTTTCTTAAAAAGATTCGACCGTGGTAATTTATCCTTTCACTGACCAACCTTAAACCATCTCATAACTAAGAATTACTTAACGTGATATCGAACCTAACCTCTTACCAGTGTCCAGTGTCTCTTATTGGTCGGTGAAAACCAAAATACTGATAACATGCATCTTAATTTAGGCGTTTCTTAAAATGTAAGAGTGGTAGTGAAAACGGTCATTGAACTATCCTTTTATGACTCATCCGATATATGACTTTCGTGACGAAATTATTCTTTTAATGACTGAATTAATTACATGTGGACTTGACGATATTTTCTACGGACTTAACGAAACCGTTGCTGGAATATGACTGACAACTAATTTAACAGTGAATTTAATTAATGAATTCATTTTGCTCTTGAATTCCAAGTAATTTGCGATGACTGACATCCGTTAAATGTGAGACGCAGCTAATTAGTAGGTACTGCGTTTTCAGCAAATAATTTCACTAATATGCTCCGCTTTCTATGTTAATTAATTACGCGGTTATTGTACTGAGTCGAGTTCAGATAGAGATTTGATTAAATTACAAACAAAAGACTCAACAAAAGAAAAAAAAAAGCTTTTGTTTTTAATAAAAATTCTGTAATACAAAATTCAAGCATTGTAAAATTTTCGATAAAAATATTTAAGCGTGCGTCAATCATAGTTATAAACTGACGATATAATAAAAAACACTGACTTGAGTGACATAAAAATGACACGAAATACATTGTGTGCAAACTCTTTACAAAATAAATATGGAATAAATTGTCGGAGCAATCGATAACAATGTGAAATTGTTTATTCCAGCGTCGGTTTACAAAACCACCCATATCTTTACTCGCAATATCCGATCGATTTTCCGAGCGCCTCCTCGCACGCATACTCCGTTAGCGGAGTGAGCCCACAATTCGCGTCACCGGAGATGTATAGCCCCACCGCGATGGGTGCCCATGGGCAGACCAATGAAATAATACACCAGAGCGACGCGAGCGCTCAGCAGTCGCAACAGGCGCCCACAATGCTCGTTAACTCAACGAGAGCGGCTGAGAGATGGGACGGTAAGTCGAAACTGCTCAAACTTCTCGAACCGATCATCGACGGCATCAAGTATATTGTAGACCCCATCGCGAACGCATTCTACGGCGCCATGCCCGCCACCTTCCGAGGTCTCAGCTCTGACGTTTCCAAAGCGAAAAGCGTTGAACCTGTCGACGATGATCTGGAGGAGTTGGAGATTGTGAAAAAACCTAGACAGATATTGGTCCCCCAGCCTAGGACTATAGCTCAGAGGAAAATGTCTTATAGAAAAAATAGGCATCGGCCAAAGAAATACGCAGATCTTAAAGTAACGTTAGATAGGTTGAAGCAGAACAAAGATTTGCACGATTATATCAAAACTAAAAAGTATAAGTTTAATTATCCTAACACTTATTTTTATCCTAGGGTTAAATATTTTGTAAATCCAAATACTTTTTATAAGCCTAACAATAGTAGATTAATGCCGTACAGAAATATGCCGTATAAGGAAGTTACTACTACTGAGGTCATTAACACAACACCCGGTAGCAATTCTAATTGGAAACCTATAGTTGTGTTTAATAAAACATTACTAGAGGATGTAACAGAAAAACCTATTAGGAGAAGGTTTCGTAGAAAACAGACAAAGAAACGACGAGTTAGGTCAAAGAGAAGTTTAGGTGGTGATATAAGTTATCAAAACGCCACGTCGAGTACACTTTACGAAAATGTGTACAGTGCTGGCCGAAGTTTCTTTGATTTTCTAAAATTCTTTTTTGCAACCGACCCAATAGGGAGTATGATACAACAGTCAGACGAATATACAAAGTCTGTTCTTGATCAATCATTGAAATCTGAAGAGCCAGGGTTCTACACAGCAGCTTATAGAGTAATGATGATGACTTTAGACTTATTTGATGGTCTTCTTGGAGTTAATGAGGCTTTAGAAAATCATTTTCTGAAAGGCGAACGCGTTGTAAAAAGAAGAAAGAAAAAGAGTAGAAGGAAAACTGTTAATAAATCACAAACTCAAACAAAGGTTACTGGTAATTGCACACAAGTTGTCGAAAATAAAGAACAAAATACTACAACCGATAAACCTTGAAATTGTAAAGGAGTTGTAGGGTCTATGTTATTTGCATTTATAGAAGCATTTACTGTAAGTAATATAATTTTGGTGACGGTGTCTATTTCAGGATGTACTATAGAAGTTATCCCACTGATATTTTAAATTTGTAATAGGGTTTGTGTTTTGCTGTAAATATCAATGAGAATTATTTTTTGTGTAATATTGAAATTAACTCGATAAACTTCTGTTTTTATAAGTTCCCGCAAAATCGAGTCGGTTTCTGATTTCTGCTCAGTTTCTGAAATACTATCATTGTCGACTAATGCGTTTTCAGTTCCAAATATTCTTCTTTCTGCCACAATTTCAGAAACTGAGCACTCTCAAACATATAGAAAACTAGAATTTGAATTGATATTTGCACTGTTATGTTATATATAACCACAATCATTATGTTATAGGCTTCCGGAGACGTCCAATGTTTTATGGACAGTCGCGCGCTACTTCAGAATCCTTTTCGGCCTACCGCCATCGCCATTGAATCCAGCCCAGACTATGACCATGCCCATGTTCGTAATGCCACAGATGTACGGTCCCCCCATCACAATGCCGCCGTCTCAGTAAACAAAATTGGACACACACATGGATCAAGTGGCGATTTAAATGCCAAGCATAACGCCAAGCTAAATGCCATTCTGTCACGTGGCTTGATCCGAGTTTTGTGATAATCGTGGCAGTCTGGCATTTAGCTTAAAAAAACCAATAGCAATGTTTTAATTTCCTGGACATGGAAATTATTCTTTTCAATTCAATTTGGCCCTTGTCTCGTCCGGATTTTAAGACATTGCGACTCCCGACCTTAAAGACTGAAAACTTAATTTTTGAAATGCGCGAGCCCGTCGACTTTATTTTAATTGTATTGTAATTTATTTTTAAGTTATTTAAGACTTATTTATTCAGCACTTAGTTAAATACAATAATGTTAAAGAAGTGAATGGTTGTTTTATTTGATTTTTTGTTTACAACAGCAAAAATAATCTTAGCAACTGTCCTTGATTTGTCGAAATAAGTTGCAGAAAAAACAGAATTATTCTTCAAAAAGATAGCACAAAAGTTTCCCTATGAAAGCGAAAATTGTCAGGCCTCATAATTGGTGTCTTATAAAGTTTTTCTTTGAGAATTTTTATTATCAGCAAAAAAAGATTTATCAAACTATTGCGTAAAATGATGAGAAAATATATCAAGAAAAAGCTTTGAAGTTTTGTGAAGTTTTCTTTGATAAGAATAGAGTTTTTTATCTTGAGAGTGGAACAAGTTTGAGAATGTAATATCAGTGTCCTCTGGGAAATGGAAGTACTCAAACAATACTTTAGACATAACTGTTCTTTTGAACTGTAGAGATCAGTCAGTAGTTTTGACATTATGTAATCAAAATGTGTTTTGTGTAAGTATGTTATAAACGAAGATGATGGGGTACATGTTGACGAAAACGTTTACGTAAACTTTCTTGGAAAAACTCTTGTAAAGTTTTTCATGTAGACTGTGTAGTGTATACTACAGAGAAAGAAGATATAACTATCTTCTCTAGTTGAGTTACTAGTATATTATCTGCTGTTTGTAATGATTCAAGTGATTTAATAATGATATTAAAGTTAATTTCGAAAAAACCATAACATGTATTAAAATAACAGCGGAATAAAACTTTGTTCTTAAATAACGACATGAAATCACGCCTTGTATCCTCGAAGGGGTTTGGCAGAAGTGCACATTACGGCACTTAATGTCACTGTACAATGTACCACCCACTTATCACTATTTATGTTATTAGTCCCATGTAATAGAGGGTGCGCCTATTGCTATATACCGGGCACAATTCCAGACTCCGTGCTACTACTGAGAATTTTACTTTTAAAGGACCCAGATTACTGGGGTTCTAATGAACCCAATAAGAAGTATGTAACCCTGCCCGGCAGTCGCCCTTACGACCACTCGACCAACGCGGTTTTCAAACTTTGTACTTTATCAAGGACTAGCGACCAGCCCCGGCTCTGCACGGGTGCAATTAGAAACCTCTAAATTTATTAGTGTTTCTCTACTATATTATGCATGTATTATTTATAGATATAAACCTTCCTGAAGAATCACTCTATATATTAAAAAAAAGCGCATCAAAATCCGTTGCGTAGTTTTAAAGATCTAAGCATACATAGGGACAGACTGACGGCGGACAGCTACTTTGTTTTATACCATGTAGTGATTGACATTATGATAAATGACAACTCAGATAAATACTAATGGCTTTATTATTTTTACTACTATTCTATTAAAACAACTGCAATAAATCTAGATATGGCTAAGCTCCTCGCAAGGTATCTGGCAGTCGAAGGCTCTTCACAATATTTCTTCTCCAGTTGTCCCAGTCGTAGTACAGACTTGGATCCGTGAACACTTCATACGTCACGTTCTTCTTCTGAAAATTACAATAAATAATATTTATTATGTAGACGATATTTTTACAAAATGTCCACCGTTCATATGGTAGATGCAGGTCGCCGATCCGTAAGACATTGCAGAAGTATGAGTCTACGTTCAGTAGTGGACATCTTTTTTTTTATAATAAGTATCGTGAGACATACTAAATTAACTAAAATCGCGAGTTACTTACGTGAATATACTGAGAAAAGCTCTACTAGTTTCGAACCACAGAGGGGTTCTTTCTCATTAGCAGCGTGCGCGGTCACGGTGACGTCGCGCAGCTCACTGGCTGGCGTTGGCGCTCAGTATATTCACGTGAGTAACCCGCGATTTTAGTGGACGTCTTGTTGATGACAGCTGATGATGGTTACAGAGAAAAGAAATCCAGAAAAGGTATCCAGGGGCTGCGCCGATTGCGTACCATCATTTGATCCGTCAGCTCGTTTACCAGCTTATTCCATAAGAAAATTAAAACTAGTTAAGTAGTAAATTATGGGTAGCAATAAGTTTGACCACTTTTGAAACGTGTGGAGGACTAAGGGGGATGCCTTTGTCCAGCAGTGGTCTTGTGCCTGTTAATGAAGATGATGACTTTCAAATATTTCGAACAACTTATTGCCAGTTATATTATGAGTATCTATTATGTAACAGGAGGTGGGCCTATCATCCTACACCAGGCACAATTTCAAAATCCGTGCTATTACTGAGAAAATTTCTGACCCAGCCAAGAAACAAACTGACCTAGTACACGACAGTCATTCATAACATTGAATGACTGTTACATAACATAACATAGGCAGAGGTGCACATTATGCCTCTATGCAATGTAACTCCCACTTTTCACTATTTATGTTATGAGTCCCATGTAATAGGGGTTGAGCCTACCGGGCACAAATCCAGACTCCATGCTGCTACTGAGATTTTTTTTAAACTCAGTAATACTTTGTCCGACCCGGGAATCGAACCCGAGACCCCTTGCCCAGCAGTCGCATTTGCGTCCACTCGGCCAATGTGGCAGTCATTTATATAACTTGATAAAGTAGGTAGTATAAAATTAAATGGTTTTCTACTGAACGTAGATTTCCTAAACGTCTTTCTCTCTAACAAGCTCAAGTCGAGTGGAACAAAAATGTCACGGACTTTATTCCTGATGTGGGCGGTTAGATATTTATAAAACGGGAATTGTATTACAGACCTTATTTTTATACTTATAAGGTCCTTGATATTTTAATCATGAAAGGTAAAATAAAATATTGGACCTGTTGATTTTCTTATAGCAATGTTGTGCTAAGTGAGTTTGCAGAAGAATATTGTCAGGCGTTTGGAACGGCTGCTATTATGATGTGTTATACAGAGTGGTATGTTATAATGCCACCTGAAGAGGAAGTACTCTTAATACTTAAGATAGAAAATTGTACTCAAAGAAAACATTTCTTTATTTTTGGAAAGAAACAAATCTGCATTTAAAGATTTTAAAAATTTTCTTGCCTCACTTTGTAATTAAACCAACTAAAATCTGTCAAAGTTTGCACCCTGTACTTTTATTGCATCGATCGTTCATTGTTTTCCTTGCAATAAATTTATGAAGTTTGTTAGAGAGATTTCATCCTAATTGACCATAACAATGGATGCAATAAATGTACATGGTGCAACTTTTACAGATTTTAGTCGGTACGATTACCGTGTGCGGCAAGCGAATTTTAAAAATATGTGAGTCCAATTTTGTATCTTTTCAAAAATAAAGGAAAGTTTTCTTTTCCACCCTGTATAAGTATTTTAACATTTTTAGGTATTTAATTGTATTGATCTGCTTAAGCAATATGAACCTTATAAATTAGGTGATTGGTGAATTTACCTACTGGATGACAGATTAATGTGCAGCATGTCACAAACTGGTAGGTACCTACAGGATACCTTTTTAATTTACACGTTTTACAAAAACTATTCCAATAAAAAGTAGTTATTCATAACATAACATACCATCACACTTCTTATCGCCGAAGGGGTAGGGAGAAGTGCACATTACGGCACTTAATGCCACTGTATAATGTAACTACCACTTTTCACTATTTATGTTTTGAGTCCTATGTAATAGGGGGTGAACCTATTGCCATATACTGGGCACAATTCCATTTTTCATTCCATTCCATTCTTTGCTTACCATCAGGTGATCCGTCTACTCGTTTACCGGCTTATCCCATAAAAAAATGACTTTGAGTACCGTCATATTAGACACAATTTAAGAACAATAGGTTGCGGTCATCGGTATCATCGCGGTGTTTGACAGTTTAAAACAAAAACCCTACTTAAAATATATAGGTATATCACCAAAAAAGCCTAGCTTTAGATACGTCTTCTAAAAATCTAGACACGGTTTATATGTCATATCAAAGACGTTCACATCTCAAGATTTTTCCAGCACATCGCTCCTACATTTCAAAGAAGAATCCAATAAATCGTTGTGACACCTTGAACCGCGTAAGAAACACAATTCAATTTATTTTCAATCAAATCTCGACACTATTGTCTCTGTTCTTATGTTATAAAACAGAATGACGGTCCAAATATCGACATAAAAATATTGTTGTGTCAATGTTGAGCTTTCGTTTTGATATGTCATTCTGTAATGTAATTCTTTTTTATTATTTTTGAAAGATATGTTTTTGTGAAATGATATTCTAGGTTTTGCAAAGAAATTAAGGTTATAGAAAAGAAAGAAAGAAAGACAGTAGTTATACATAACATAACATTACGCCTTTTATTCCCGAAGGGGTAGGCGGAAGTGTACATTATGACACTGTGCAATGTAACACCCACATTTCACTTTTTGTGTTAAGAGTCCCATGTAATAGGGGGTGAGCCTATTGCCATATACCGGGCACAATTCCAGACTCCGCGCTACAACTGAGAATTTTAAAAACCCAGTAATATTTAGCCCGACCTGGGACTCGAACCCGAGAACCCTTGCCTAGCAGTCACACTTGCGTCCACTCGGCTAACGAGGTAGTATATTTTATTTACTTTAATACTTAGGCCCGAATACTGAAAGGTTTACCCAATTTTAAGTTCTACTTAAATATCGTGCGTTAGGGCTGCCCGTCTCCAGCATTTGAATTACATTTTCCTACTCTCTAATTCTGTTCAGTTTTGAGATTGTAAAAATCCTTGTTTTATATAAACAAACAAATAAAATACTTTGTATATTGAATAGGAAGTGTTCAATAACAATTCGTGTTGTTTTTTGATTGGTAGGTAGATTTCATTTTAAAAAACATGTTTTTTTTTAAAAAAACACATCGGGCTTATAATAAATCTGCGACTGAAAATATTTGCAGAAAAAATTACAACCAAACTTGCACAATATTTCCTCCTCGTCAAATTAAATATGTACTCGAACTGATTTTTTGAGATAAATCGCGTGGTTATTGTTAAAAAACCAACACATCGTCCGTTCGTCACTGCGGTACAGCTGTGCCTGTCTGCGCCCCGAACGCACCCCGACATCGAGGCCCGTAGGTATAGCTAGCGTTTCGTCCGTTTGTATGAAGTGGAATACTGTATCATATTATTACCGTGGCTATACTTAAGCGCGACTTAAAATTTAGTACCCTTTCAGTTATGTAAAATCGCGGGTTACTCACGTGAATATACTAAGAAAAGCTCTAATACTTTCGAACCACAGAGGGGTTTTCCTCATGAGCAGCGTGCGCGGCCGCGGCGGCGTCGCGCAGCTCAGTGAGCTGACTGAAACTAGTAGAGCTTTTCTCAGTATATTCCCGTGAGTAACCCGCGATTTTATTTAATTTAGTATGTCTCACGATAGTTGTTATTATAATAACATATACCCTTATAATATACCCTTTCAGTGCTCGGACGTAATAGAGTAAATTGAATTCTAGTTATAATTTATGTAATTTCTGATTTCTAAAGCTATATTTCATAAACACAGTCGTTCCTTCATGTTTATGTAATAAGTACTTAGGTATTTTCATATTTTTCTTATGTTATTAACAACTTTTGCTGCCTACGGAAACTTTTCAAAGGTTGACAAATTGTTGTTACTGTTTGTTCAAATATGTATACTTGCTTATTCGGCTGTCTAATGTACACACAGCTTTGCGCATGGCATTATAGATATTACACGAATACATTTTTAGGATTTTAGAATGACTACCTCGTTAGCCGAGTGGTTGCAAGTGTGACTACCGGGCAAGGGGTGTCGGGTTTGATTCCCAGGTCGGGCACTGTAATACTGGGATTTTAAAAAAATCTCAGTAGTAGTCTGCGATTGTGCCCGGTATATGACAATAGGCTCACCCCCTAGTACATGGAACACATAACATGTATAGTGAAAAGTGGATTTTACACTGTACAGGGCATTAGGCATTAGGTGCCATAATGTGCCCCTTTGCCCACCCCTTCGGGGATAAAAGGCCTGATGTTATGATGATGTTTTAAGAAGAATTTGCTAATGAATTAAGAAGTACCTACATAATATATTGAATCTTGGAAAAATGAAACGAGATAATATCTATCATGCCAGGTATCAAATTAATATTTCATACGTAATCAAACTTGGACCAAACGTCTTTTCTATGGGTTAAGCCGGTAAACGAGCAGACAGATCACTTCATGGTAAGTAATCGGCATCGCCCATGGATACCTGGAACACCAGAGGCGTTACAAATGCTTTACAGTCTTTAGGGGATTAGGAATTTAAGGAATGTTGGGGATTCAGGGACTAGGGAGTTTAGAGGTAATTGGGGCTTCTGTAACCTCACTCACACGACAAAACACAACGCAAGCGTTGCTTAACGTCGGTTTTCTGTGAGGCCGTGGTATCACTCCGGTCGAGCCGGCCCATTCGTACCGAAGCATGGCTCTCTCACACTTTGCCTCCAGTAACCCTTCCATAAATTCAATAAAATAATATTAGTACAAATAGTTACACATTATTGTTCCAACTTATTGTTATTGAGTCCCAATCGAGTAATAACATAGTTTAATAAAACGTACAAATATTTAGAGAATCAACAAAAATTCGATAAAATTGGACATATTCTAATATCTCCGAAGGGCAAAGGAAATTATACAAAACATGTTGCGGAAAATACGGACAGCATTATGGTAATTTATATCTGAGGGATCTCATGGTAATTTCGATGATTCAGAGTTTGTGGTCGTTTTATCAAAAATACATGACAGACTTTGAGGGTTCGTACACAGAACTGCGATGCATCGACGCGTCGCAAAAATGTGCGAGCTCCCTCTACGCATCGTAAGACCTAGCGAATTAATTCGCATCGCGAATCAAAATCTTACATTCCCAAAATCTTTCTTTTTGTTTTCCTGTATCTCCTAAGCAATAACACAAGTGCACGCTTCTTTTTTCGATCCATGTCACGATCTAGTTTTCAATTTAAAATACGTTTAGTACAGTTGACGGTCGTCGAAGGAATGGTCACACTGGGAGACGCCTTGTCGCACGAAATTGCATCGCAGCAATTCGCATCGTGATTTTTTGCGTTGCTAATTCGCATCGCATCGCGTCAGAGTTTTATTGAAACTAAACAACTAGAACCCAATGTTATACCATTGAATTACTTAAGGAAGATTCATTCTGGTAGAGATGTATCGCATAGTAATACTAAATTTTCATCAGATGTCCTATGAGTCCTATGTAATGACGTTTAAGCCTATTCCCATATCATCATCATCAACAGCCTATAAGTGCCCACTGCTGATCAAACGCCTGATCTCGCATGGAGAAGGTTTGAGCAATAATCATCACGCTTGTTCTATGCGGGTTGGCGATTTCGAACTTATAATTAGAAATTATACGTAAGCCCAGGTTTCTTCACTATGCTTTCTTTTACCGTTTGTCAGTGGTGTCTAAATAATCTTAGAAAGTACATATAACTTGGAAAAGTCATATTGGTACTTGCTGTTGGTAGGATTTGAACCCTCGTGTATGAGAAGCGGGCGTCCTAAACATCCGGCCCACCTCGACCTATTCACATATACTGGGACTTTTTCCTAGCCTGTTGGCCTACTAGCATTTTTAAGCAACAACCTTAAATGTACAAAAGTAACTACTTTATGTGAATGTATGGAATCGAACCAGAATCCTTTCATTCAGTAGTCTAATTGTGACTTAGTATGATGCCATGACTTATACATAATATGATTAATTTTTCGAGATGAAATTGTGTTGTTAAGTAAATCTATACATCTATACAGAAAAATAAAATAAGTGTCCGCTTTTTACTACATGCATACCTATACATAATTATGATACTTAAACTACAATAATATTTTTTTCCAATATTTGTTTGTGTTGTTTATACTGGTTAATCTCTGAAATGCATGGACCGATTTCGACGGGAATTTTACTCGCATATAGCTTATGTACTAAGGAGGAGAAAGCTTATGTGCTAAGTAAGATAGCTAATATACGCTATTTTTATTTTAGAAAATTGATACAAAACCAGTTATTGTCCTAAATCTCATATGCTCCGTAGACAAAGTCGCGGGCATTAACAAGTCAACATAATTCTTTATACTTAAAGGTAAAACGGGGTCGAGGTAATAATACTATTTATCTCAATGTCCTAGAAAGTAAAGAATCACGTTTTTGTGAAGGACACAAAGCAAAAGCGACCTTATTACCGAAGGTTACTGCTGTAAATACTAATTGTATTTATCCTTACGAGCTTAGGATACTTACGTTTTAGTACCTATGCTTTAGAACCTAGTTCTTAGCTGGAGACAGAAGTCTAGCTATTTAATTAGATTTTTTAGATTTAGCCTTCGAATAATAGCAACGGAAGGCCTTTTTTTAAGGGGGGAAAATCATCCAATGACTGCTCCCGCCTGGGTGAGGGGGGAGGGAGTGTCAGACTCTTACAGACTAAAAACCACCCCATTCCTTCTCCTGCACGTCGAGCCGGAGCCCCGGTTACCCGTTAGGTTCTCCGCGACTCCGAATTAGGGCATGCAAAACCGGTTTTCCGGTTTTGCGCAAAACCGGAAATCGGCCAAAATTTTACAATTATTGAAAACCGGTTTTGACAGCCAAAACCGGAGCTCAGCTCCGGTTTTCCCATTATTAAGTAACAATTAACATTTTGTTTTAATCAAATTTTTTTCAAACACTCTTACAAAAATAATTAATATTGAGGCATTAAATGTATCCGAACCGAACACAGCCTGCATCCACCCACTTTCACGCCTCTCTCCACTACCCCCGCCTGATGCTTAACTAAATGAAGTGCATTTTTGTAGTCGATAAAACATATTATCAGCACGTCTGTTTGCATTTCTCTGCATTTTTGAAGAGATGGAGATTCTGAGATCGTTGAGGGCGAATAAAGCTTCACGGGTGCTTACACCAGAATGAAATCCGAATTGGCTGTCTCCCAGTTGTTCGTCACACTTTACTCTTATTCTGTTCTGTATGATGTTTAAGAACACTTTTAGGACATCTCTCATTAGACTCATCATCTGGTACTCTCCATATTTTGTTGCATTTTGTTTTTTGAGTATTGTAATGAACGTAGACTTTAGCCAGTCATGTGGAAGAATGCCAGTTTCGTAAATGTTGTTGAAGAATTGGTCAAGTACTTCCTCCAATAGCTTGAGAATCTCGATGGGTAATATGGGTATTCTCGATGGGTAATATGGGTATGTTATCTGGTCACGTAATATCTCCGATTTTAAAATAGTTGGACCCGTGTCATCAGTAATTATTTGGATATTTCTTGATGGGTCTGCGAACATCTCCGAGCCTGCACCCCGCAGTTGATTATTGATCTCTTTTTTAGTGCAATATGAATCATATTATAATAATATTATTTTGTAGTTCGTCTTCAAAGTTACAAAAATAATGTTTTTTTTTGGTAATTGTGGCTGGCTGTATTTAATATTTAAAGATGCTACTTGTGTTTTCTATGTTTAAAATATATTATTTTTGATAGCAGACTTAATAGGTTCCAAAGATACCAAAAACTTACTTGTTGTTGATTTGATCTCAGTTAAATAATTTTTATACTATTATAAGTTCATTGTTATCTGTACAATTATTATGGTTTGGATGAAAAAGAAGTGAATCACACAATTTGTTTTATTTGTAGACTCAGTGGGTATTTAAAAAAACGGTTTTCTTTTTTAAATTAACTACATTGGATTTTTTTGATAAAACCGGACCTAGCTCCGGTTTTCGGTTTTGGTACCAAAAAAACGATGTTCAAAACCGGTTTTGATGACTTTCCGGTTTTGCATGCCCTACTCCGAATCGGCATCGGCCCTATTGGGTCCCACCTACCGGGTTACCGGGGCTCAGGTTCGAAGAGCAGGAGTAGAAACGGGGTGGTTTTTAGTAAGAATCTGACATACCCTCTCGCTTAATCCAAGGCGGGAGAAGTTATTGGATGATTTTCCTTCCTCAAAAAAGAAACCTTCGAATAGTAATATTCTTTCTTGACTTTACTAACCATGTGGTTTGCAAGACAAGTAAGGAACCAGTGGAATTGACAAGCAAGACCCTGTCTTGGATACAGTGAATAAGTTAAATAGTTAAAGCAAACTTGGAGTTCAACGAATGGAGTTTCTTGCTCGTTCTTCTCCACTCAAACCTACTTTCTGGACCGTGCACCTAGAATTACTGACGAACATACTATTATTTATTTCATATTTGTTGACGTTTAAAAAGTACCAAATTATGGTTTAATTGAAATAAATGTTTTTGAGTTAGAGTTTAAGTTAAAACGCTCGCTTCTCATGCTTGAGAGTGCCGGTTCGAAACCTACCAAAGGCAAGTACCAATGTGAGTTTTTTCGAGTTATATGTACTTTCTAAGATTATCTAGACACCACTGACATACTGTGAATGACAACATCGTGAGGGAACTTGGGCTTATAATTTCTAATTATACGTTTGTTATTGCCAACCCGCATTGACGAAGCGTGGTGATTAGTGCTCAAACCTTCTCCGTATGAGAAGAGGCTTTTCTCAGCAGTGGGCATTTACAGGCTGTTGATGTGTGATATAAGTTCGAGTTTGAGTTTGAGTTCTTAAAACTTACATCCACACACCACAATAAATATAAAATTGGTAGTGTAGTGGTACTGTGACTAGACATCTAGTTACTATAAACAATGACTGTGTTTTATCTTTAAATGCGTATAATTAATATTTTCTTTCTAGTATCACATAATCTTTGAAAGACTAGAATAAGTTGTCAGTTTCGACAAATTACAATCATACACATGGCATAACATCACACCTTTTATTCCCGAAGTGGTAGGCAGAGCTATGCACATTACGGCACTTTTTTTTGAGGGGGGAAAGTCATCCAATGACTTCTCCCGCCCGGTGAGGCGGGAGAGAATGTCAGACTCTAACTGACTGAAAACCACCCCGTTCCTACTACTCCTGCCCTTCGAGCCGGAGCCTCGGCAACCCGTTAAGCCCTCTGCGGCTCCGTATCGGCATCAGCCCTATTGGGCCCCATCTGTGGTGGTTTGATGGCTAAAGGCCACTATATAAAATGTAGATAACACCCACTTTACACTATTTATGTTATGAGTCCCATATATTAGGGGGTGAGCCTGTTGCCATATACCGGACACATTTCTATACTCCGAGCTACTACTGCGATTTTTCTAAAAAATTAGTTAAACTTTGTCCGACACGGGACTCGAACCCGAGACGCCTTGCTCAGCAGCCGCACTTGCGACCACTCGGACAACGAGACAGTCATTTACTTTCTAATAACACCAAATCTTTTGAAAGATGTGTGTGTTGTCAGTTTTTCCTGGTTATAAATGAGGTAAGCTCATTAATCAAGTACTTTTTGATTAATGAGTTTCTTGCGCTAGGAATTGAACTCAAGACTAGATGTTATCTTACAATTGATCAGTTTGTTATCCACTGATTTTAGAGTAGTAGGTTTTACAGTTTATATGATTAATTTAATTATAGGTAAGAATAAAATAATAGGTACCACCTGTTTATTGTAGTCAAAAGGATTAAATAATGTTAAACCATGTTAGTATTCAATTCGTTTATTCCACAATAAATAATTAGTACAATTAATGCAATTTTTTAATAAATTATTATATTAATAATTAAGGCAAATGCTTAGTAATTATTATTTAAATGCGAAATTAGCATCATTGTACAAGTTAGTGAGTACGACTAAAGTTAACATGATAATAAATAAATAAATAGTGTTATTTACATTAATAATACGTGTACACTTAATAATAAATTATTATTTTGAAAAAATAATAATAATAAATAATATAAAAATAAAAGTTGACAAAACATTAGCTGCATTTTATTTAATGTGTAGTTTCTGACTCATTTTGCTTAATCTTTTTTTTATTATTTTTTAATAAGTCATTTATTACTTGTATATATTATTATATTTCTTTGGTACCTTTTGTCAACTTTTACATAAACGAAACCTATTACACTTTGCTTATGCTTTTCTTTCCTTTGGTGGGGTTATTGTCATTCCCTTACTTTTTGGTACATTTTGTTTATGTACCAAATATTATTACCAGCATGTAAACTTGGTATACAAAAGACTTCGAAAAGGAGCTTTTCTCTCTACTGCACTGGTACATAACATATATCTGTTTGGTACAGTCACCCAAATTTTTAGTTTGTGTCAAAAATAAAATCACTCCATTTTTTTTCGTCTTTTTTTCAGTCCTAGCAAGATTGTGTAATAAGGTTCATTTTATGGGTTATTTTGTTGAGGTAAGTATCGCCGTTAACTCCATTCAGTATCAGTCATCCAATTGACTTAGTCCTTTTTGACAATAGCCTGAAAAGTATTCGTACTTTAATTTCTTTTAATTTAAGCTAATGTACTTTCATTAAAAGAATTTTTTACTCAGTTCCAAACGATTGTCTTGAATCGATTGACTGAAAAGAAAAGAAATGGTACATTGATATTATTAGTTTAGAAATTATTTACAAAAGCAATTTGTTATTGTTATTATAAAATACAAAATAAAATAGAAGACAAACAAAATAAAATACCGACTATTTTAGTTTTAAAATGTGAATTAGGATGGAAATAAAATAAAAAATATATCATTGAAATACTGGAATTCTAAATTTGAACAAAGGAATCATATTGCATTCAGTTATTAGGTACTAATTGAAATACTGTCTAATATTGCACTTGAAACTAAAATACTCGGTATTTTATTTAAAGTTTGAAATTAAATGCTAATATTACTTCATTCTAAAGAACGAATCTATTTGTGAAATAAAAAAAGTGCTTTCAGCAGAACTAGAGTCCGCTTATTAAATACTACAACTAATAATAAAAATATAAAAAGATGAATGCTTGCATATTAGAGAAATTATAACATAATTCCTTAAGTTATTTACTAAAGCTAGATTGTAGTAAGCAATTAAAGCGATCCATTCCAATGGCACATGTGTTTGTGAAGTGCAAAACTCTTAAAATAATTAAAAAGAATGCATGCAATTTGCAATTTTATATCTTGTTTATTACAACTTAAAGTATCTTTTGGTTTAAAGTTTAGAGATGTGATTTTAACGTTACATCATAATTAAGAGTGTGGGAAGATACTTTATAATATCTTATTACGTAGGGACTGACAGTGCAACTTATTATTTGAAGACTGTATAATTATTTTGTTTCATAACATTATAACACCACGCCTTTTATCCCCGAAGGGGTAGGCAGAGGTGTACATTATGCCACTGTACAATGTAACACCCACTTTCACTATCCTATGAGTCCCACGTAATAGGGGTTTTTTTTTTAAGGGGGGAAAATCATCGAATGACTGCTCCCGCCTGGGTGAGGCGGAAGGTAGTGTCAGACTCTTACTGACTAAAAACCACCCCGTTCCTTCTCCTGCACGTCGAGCCGGAGCCCCGGTTACCCGTTAGGTTCTCCGCGACACGTAATAGGGGGTGAGCCTATTGCCATATACCGGGACATATCCAGACTCCGTGCTACCACTGAGATTTTTTTTAAAACACAGCAATACTTTGCCCGACCCGGGAATCGGACCCTAGACCCCTTGCCCGGCAGTCGCACTTACGACCACTCGGCCAACGAGGCAGTCTCAAATTTATTCATAAGACTAAATCAAAAAAAAAAATATCTAGAACAAACAATTACATTTATTTCCATTCTGTTCATATTAATATTAATAGTTACGTAAAAAGTTGTTTCTGTAGAAGATGTTAATGTGAAAAATGCTATCTAGAGGTATAAACAGATGTATCTATCAACAGTACTTTCTATGGAACGAGATATCTACGAATACTATTCTCTACCAACAAAGTTTTCGGCAAAACGAGCTGTCTAGGAATACATATTTCTATGGCTAGTGCTTTCTATGGAACGAAATATCTACGAATAATATTTTCTATCAACAAAGTTTTAGGCGAAACGTACTTTCTGAGAATAGACATTTCTATGAGCCATGCTTTCTGCATCCAGTAGTGTTAACAAACGTGATTATATATTACGTTCCACACTCCATAATACGTTAGTTTCCTAAATTTTATTTTAATGTCCGTCTGGTAGATTATTTTAAAATATTAGACACGTATTTTTTCATTTCGGAAAATCGGAAAATCGTCGAATGACTTCTCCCTCCTGGGTGAGGCGGGAGGGAGTGTCAGACTCTTACTGACTAAAAACCACCCCGTTCCTTCTGCATTTCGAGCCGGAGCCCCGGTAACCCGTTAGATTTGCCGGATTACCGCCGTGGGATCTGGAGGCGAAGGTGCTCACGCGCGTGTATTGCATGCGCCCGGACGCACGTCGCCGGGGCGAAACTCCGCTGCCGCGCCAGATAAGTGCGTGGCGGGGGGCGGAATGGCAGCAACGACTGTCGCAACCGAGGGCTGGGCTCACTGCCATTGCAGCGGTAAGACCCCTCTTTGAGGAGTGGCTTGAGAGACGCTACGGCGTCCTCACCTACCGCCTGACGCAGGTCCTCACCGGACATGGAAGTTTCGGGAGGTACCTGTGTCTGATGGGGCGGGAGGAAACGCCCGGATGTCATCACTGCGAGGACCGCCCTGAGGACACGGTGGAACACACCGTAGCGGAATGCCCTGCGTGGGCTGAGCACCGCCGTGCCCTCAGGGAAGTGATCGGCGATGGCGACCTCTCGCGTCCGGGCCTAGTGCAGGCCATGATGCGGAGCGAGGGGGACTGGGATGCCGTCTCCTCCTTTTGCGAAGCAGTCTTGCTAGCTAAGGAGGAGGCGGGACGCGTGAGGCAGCGAAGCGCTGACTCCTCGCAACCCAGCCATCGCGAAGGACACACCGGGCGTCGGGGATCGCGGGACGATCTCCGGCCACCGTAAGCGCGGGCCTGCGGACGGCGAGCATGGGTGGCTCCCCGTCCGACCAGAAACAGACCCGAGCGTACGGCGCGTCGCGTTCCGCGCGCGCCTCAAAGAGCCATCAGACCACCACAGATGGGGCCCAATAGGGCCGATGCCGATTCGGAGTCGCGGAGAACCTAACGGGTAACCGGGGCTCCGGCTTGACGTGCAGGAGAAGGAAAGGGGTGGTTTTTAGTCAGTAAGAGTCTGACACTCCCTTCCGCCTCACCCAGGCGGGAGCAGTCATTCGATGATTTTCCCCCTTAAAAAAAAAAAAAACCCGTTAGATTCTCCGCGACTCCGAAGGATAGGGTCGTCATTTTAAAAATATCTAAACATATCCCACTTTTATAGAGAATTTAGCAGCACAAACGTTAAGAAAATAATTTATGAATGATTATTTTTTTTAAATACTTCGTTAGCTTTCTGTTCAGCGTGTGGCAAGATGGATGTGTTGGTTCAAGACTATAATAGAATACAAAGCATATAATGAAGTACGTTCCCGGGAAATCCTTGAGAAAATACTTTGTATTATAACAGTAGTTTCGAGCATCTTTCGCTAGATATTTCTAGCTTGTTTTCATACAAACTGAAGTTTTTAGATGGTAAGTATAAGGTACATTGTTGAGTAATTAACCGACTAAGAAAAAGAAGGATTTCAGTTTGAGCTCTATGTATGTTTGTGCGCGGTTATCTCGTAAATGGCTGAACAGATTTTGAATCGTTTCAAAAATGTGATTTTCACACTTTTTATGGCATAAGCCGGTAAACGAGCGGACTGATCACCTTATGGTAAACAATCGGCGTCGCTCATGGACACCAGAGGCGTTACAAGTGCGTTACCGGCTTTTGGGGGATTAGGAGTTTGAGGATCGTTGGGGATTCAGGGATTGGGGAGATTGGGGAAGGGGAGGGTAATTGGGCCTCCGGTAACCTCACTCACACGACGAAACACAACGCAAGCGTTGCGTCGGTTTTCTATGAGGCCGTGGTATCTCTCCGGTCGAGCCGGCCTATTCGTGCCGAAGCATGGCTCTCCCACACTTAAACTTAGGAAAATATTCTAGTATATTAGCTAACCGACTTTCAAAAAGGGATTGAAGTCGGTTCTTTAGTGTTTAATGTGATTACGATGAAGTGTTGATATTTTTTTAAGATATGTAAAAAATAAATTCATTTTGATGTTTTCATTTACATCTGTTTTTAGACAGATCCAGTTATAACTCAGTGCTGATCGAAATCTCTCTGGAACCGGTTTGGACATAGATATTTTATTAGATATCACTAAAAATATTAAGTACTTAGTTTATAACAAACTATAAACTATTATAATAGGTATATTTAGTTTAAATTGGACTGAAGAATAAGATCGTAAGAAGAAATAACCTAGTACCACATTCCGTGTTATTTTGACCTTGAACTACTATATCTTTTATCGTGCAAAATAACAATAATATAAAAACATAATATTAAATAAACAAATTTATTTAAACTGTACAGTGCTCTTCAAAGTAATTGCTACTTTAATCTCTGGTAAACAAAGTTGCAATTACAATTTTAGGTAGCTTGACATGCTGTAATGAGTGGGGTTAAAGAGAAATTTTACTTTACCAAAAGACCAAAGCTCACGAAAGCATTTTCTTGTTCTACGTTTAAAATTTATGCGCACCCTAATAATTTTCGTTTGAACTAAAATATTATGAAAATGAATTTTGGAGACCGTTTAGCCCAAAGGTCATTTTAGCCAGGCCAATAAAACTTCAAAAAAGGTTGACCTAAAGCGTTTCTGGAAAAGATTTATAACGATAGAAATCTGGTACCTTTTTGTAAAGTATTTATTACATCTTTGTAAGATTAAATCGAAAATATTTAATGTTGAATTCTAACATAACATAACATCACGTCTTTTATCCCCGAAGGGGTATGCAGAGGTGCTTATTAGGCCACTTTTCAATGTAACACCTACTTTTTACTATACATGTAGGGGGGTGAGTCTATTGCCATATACCGAGCACAAATCCAGACTCCGTGCTACTACTGAGAATTTTTTTAAAACCCAGTAATAATTTGCCCGACCCGGGAATCGAACCCGAGACCCCTTGCCCTTACACTTGCTACCACTCGGTCTTCGAGGCAGTCAATGTTAAATTCAGTTGGTTACAAAACGACAATAACACTATGGTTTTGTAACGCCATCTTTAGGGACATTTCATTAATATTAACTCGTGGTTTAGTAGGTATATTTTATGACCGATATTCACCATGACGTACGACATATTTAGCAACCAGTGACATATTTTTATACATTGCTAGCGGTCGCCGTGAACTTAGTTCTGGTTTAGAATTTATTCTTACATAAGAACCTTCTACTAATAATAAGAAAAAAATAATTAGCGAAATCGGTTGTTCTCGAGATTTCTACATACATCGCAAAATATTCAGCGATTCGTTGATAAATTATAAAACATACATAGATAAGTCGAAAATCTATTGTAGGCTAATGTAGCTTGAGTCACTTAGCACCCGGCTATAAGACGTTTCGTCTAACCAATTAAAGGCAAGAATACACTTGGAGACAATGCATGTCCTGCTACACGTGTCGCCAGCGACGTCGGGTGAAGTAGCGCAACGTTGCCGGACTTTGGTCGACATGTCTGGCAATATAAACGTCGCTGTTGACGCTATATGTCGGGCGATATCGGCCGACTTCACTCGACATTTGTCCCTTAGTGTATCCTTGGCTTTATTATACTTTCTTCATAAACTTTTAAAAACTAAACAAAACCATTGTCAGCTTTAAACAGCAGACTACTTAGAAATTTCTTTTCTTCCATAAGACAAAGCGGATTTTCAATATTCTTATAAAATGCTGCATTCATAAACTAAGTCCTGTTAAGTGCTAAGTCACGTCTGGAGTTCAAAATGAATGTTGAATGCCGTTTTAGGGTTCGGTAAAGTAATACATAAAAATATATTACATTTTAAACGGTTTTAACCCTTTAAGTACCGTCATTATAGACACAATTAAAGAACAATGGGTTGCGGTCACCGGTTACCTCGCGGTGTTTGACAGTTTAATTGCCTCTATTTCACCAATCATCCTACCTAAACATAACCTAACCTAAACATCGACTGCAGCGCCATCTGCCGGGCTGATTTGTGAATCTAAACCATTCCCAGATCCTCTTGAACACACACAAAAATTTCATCAAATCCGGTCCAGTCGTTTGTGAGAAGTTCAGTGACATGCACACTCACAGAAGAATTATATATATAAAGATTATATGAAGTATTATATAGAACCCTTCGTACAAAGTCCGACTCGTACTTGGAGTATTTTTATTTAATATGGTGCAGTCAGGTCTTTTATGAATTAAAATTTGCTGCTTTCTATTTACGAGGTGAAATACCTTAGGTTTACAGGGAAAAATGTTTTAAATTAATTTTTGTGTTCTGATTACAATATAAAATATGATTATGTAAAGTCTTTTGTTTTTCCTAAAGTATATTGACAGTTTTGATTAAGATTAAGAAGGAACAAGAGCCTAGCTTCACTGATAGACAGACGGACGGACAATTATTAAATTTTTGACGTTTCAAAAGTACCTAATTAAGGATTAGTTGAAAGAATTGGATTGACTTTTGACTTTGACTTTCATGCTATGGTTATATAAAAATTAGAATTGTATAAATTCAAAAGTAGTTTATAAAATCAGGGCAGTGTTAGTTCTACGTGATTTTTTCAAAATAATATTGCAGAATTAAGCCCCAAAAAGGATAATTTACAAATCATCTAACGCAAAACATCTACTTACATTTTGGCAAATAATTGAGTACAATTTTACCTGATTATATCAAAAATAAACATTAAGGATATTTTTTCCTAATTGGCAAAAATAAACAGATTAGAAGTTAATCTTCTCAAATCCTAAAAAAATACTTCAAAAATAAAATATAAAACCCGACAACATTTTTATTTTTTTCCTAATTATTTTCCCCGCTTCCTGATTGCCGTTTAAAACCATTAACCGGGCCTAGGATAATCTGCTTTATATTTAAATATTTAAAAACACATCAAGTAATACCTTTATACAAGGTGTTGTTTTAAAGCCGCGTCATTTTCTAGGACTCGGCTAACGATTCTGAGTCCGAATCAATAAAAAAAATTGTAGGTAAATATTTTTCATTTTTCTGTAAATTACGGAAATCCGTAAGTGCAAACTACACGCTGCCGTCTTGCAACTAGCTTTATTTCGCGGCTCAACACACACAAACTCAAACACATAATTGATATAATTTCTAATTCCATAAATCTCCAATAAGAAACATGGCTGTCGCTTATTCTGAAATACTGTTGAACTTAAACGATTTATTATAGCCGTATTTTTAACTATAGGCTCGAAATTTTCTGTTACATTGAACCTTTATGACTTCTGTGACATGCCCCCGAGAAATGCCACGGTTTCAAAACTACACCTTGTATATGAAAATTTTTAAATGGCCACATTTTGAGCGCGTTCGTAATGGCTGTGTGTAGGTAACACGTGGAAAATAATTTCATTTTTAATGGAATTTTTATTGTTTATACTCTGTTTTAAATTTTAATGGGTTTATGTTATTTGTAACGCGTTTTACTTTTTTACTTAATGTTTATTTTATTAACTAAAAATCGCAGGTATTAACGTAAATATACTTAGGAAAGCTCTACTAGTTTCGAACCACAGAGTGGTTCTTCTTCGTGAGTAGCGTTCGCGGTCGCGGCGATGTCGCGGAGCCTACTGGCGTAGAGCTTTTCTCAGTATATTCACGTGAGTAACCCGCGATTTTTAGTTAATTTGGCATGTCTCACGATAGTTCTTATAAAAACATGTTAGTTTTCTACCTAGCATATCAATGACTTGTCACGATATCATTCGAATACTGTCGTAAGCTTTTATTATTTAATTATTATTTTCTATATATCGGACCATTAGCGGTTAATTAATTTTTATGTTTTGCGGTTTATTAACGTAATTATTTGACGAGAAACTCGACTAGTTTCAAGCCATGCTAGAGACTCGTATATTCATGCTACCTCTAGAGGCTTGAAACTAGTTGAGGTCCTCGTCAAATAATTACGTAAATAAGGGCCGATTTTCCCAACGCCAGATAAATTTTAACTGAGAAATAACTGAATATTTGACAATTCCTCCATACTACATAACATAACATCACGTTTTTTATCCCCGAAGAGGTAGGCAGAGGTGCACATTATGCCACTCTACAACTCTACTGTACCTAACACCCACTTTTCACTATTTATATTATGAATGCCTTGTAATAGAGGGTGAGCCTATTGCCATATACCGGGCACAATTCCAGTCTCCGTGCTTCTACTGACAATAAAAAAAAAACCAGTAATTCTTTGATCGACCCGGGAATCGAACCCGAGACCCCTTGCCCGGCAGTCGCACTTGCGACTCGGCCAATGAGGCAGTCCTCCTCCTCCATACTAAAAACTGTCAAATGACATTTTTATTAAACAGTTAAGAATTACCTGACGTTGAAAAATCGGCACTAAGTCGAAAAACATAATAATGAATTTAGTATGACTCACGAAAGTTATTATATAAATATTATCGGATAAGTTTTCATCATATTTAACTTTTTTTTACCTGTCTTATATTATGGATTATGTTTTTTTATAGTTATGTTATTCATAAACAAAATTGTCTGTATTGTCTTTCCAAAGCCATATCACACATCACTACAAGACATAAATCCTAACAAATTTTATTTCGTAGAACGTATTCGAAGAGGAGAACAATAAAAGTATGATTGAATTTATGGAATATCTGAAGGCGTAACAATGGCGGATGTATTGAATACCTTCCTTGAATCTCAGCAGGATAAGAGAGGCAAAGCTTTTACAGTTCTATTGAAAATATTTCCTTCGACGAGAAGTTTACATTTCAATAGGAAGGGGTTTATTTTTACATACGTGTATAATTTTAAAAGTTTGGAATGATTCTGGTGTAGAGTTTATTATTTAACTAGCGACCCGCCCCGGGTTCGCACGGGTGCAATACTTATGTAAAAATATCTACTACAAAATGTCCTTATACACCACGTTCACAGCTATTTTTTCATTAGACAATACAAACATGTTTATTGACATTTTTCTCGCTAGAGAGCTCCGATAAACGCGTGCGATCTGTTAGGATGGCGCTCCGGGAGTCCCTTTTATAAATGACACCACAAGTGCTGCTAATAATTTATTTATTTTCACTTCACAACTTTCGACTTACAATAATTACTGTGTGATATAAAACGGTGTTAATAGTTGAAAAACTTTATCTGGAGTGACTCTATACACAACTAAGACGTATATTTTATTCTATGGCCAGTAGTGGGGGGTTATCCCTTAGTCGATAAATTATACTTGCGCGTATAAGTGCCACAGGATGTATCGATTGCTTTAATTGCAATTTACATGTATAGGGCTTTGTTCACAACAATGTAAGAGTGCTTAGATTTTTGTTAGTAACAATAAGCCGATTGTTTAGGTGGTAATTTAAAAGTATAGATCTTTGTTACCAATAATGTGAAGATTGTTTATATTGCAATTAAAAGTATAGTAATTCATTGTTAACAACAATGTAAGGATTGATTAGAAAATAATTTATAAGTATGGTTCTTTGTTAACAACAATGTAAGGATTGATTAGATTAGAATTTACAATAAGGCCTTGTTCATAACATCTCCCCCCTTTAGACTGAGCTTTATTTAAAATGTTTATTTTTATTACTATATTCTTTCTTAATAATAAAGCGAAGGACAAGACGTATCATCAATTTGAAAATTAATCTGTAAATAAAACTCAGTTACATTTAAGTCACAAAACAAAATCTAGAAAGTCTTATATAACATGAATCTTAATAGTTAAAAAAATAAAAAAAATAAATCGTTACATTTGAATATACTTGTGTAGTAAAAAATAAAATTTAAAATTTAATCTTAAAAGCTATACCATAAAAATAAAACAAAAACAAAAAATAGTTTTCTTATAAACTAGAGGTTTCTGTTTGATTTATCTAAGTTCCTTATATGTATTTACTATCATATGTTTTTTTTTTGCCAAACATTTATGTTACCATAAATAAATTTAGACTCGAAATTCTCTGGAAGTGATAGGATAACTTCTGTTAATAATTAGGATTTACATGAAAGATTATTTATGGTTGACTAAATTAATGGCAATGGACACATCAAATATTCTTAACAGTTTTACATTCGTGAATATTATCTAAAAAGGTGTAAGACAATCTGTCATCCGTTATTGCTACATATAGCTTAGAAGGGTGAATCATAGCATAAGTTAAACAATGCTTAGTATCGTGAGGAATAAGCTGTCGCAAATTCTTGTAGAGGTTGAACTTTATAAAATTTATTAAAAGAACTTGAATGACAAACATTAGCTTGTTATTATAGTAACAAACTGTAAACTTAGATAAGTCGATGATAGAATGTTCACGAGATACCTATGCTGGTTTTATTTCGTTAACGTGATGTTTAATGTGTTTTCTATTAACCAGAAGGGTGACGTTATTTTTACCATGCGTTTTGATTATTTTATAAGGTCCTTTCCATACTGGAGATAAGGCTTTTCGAAGCCTATGATGAAATTTTAAATAAACTAAATCACCAGTTTTATAAGATTTTTGATGTTTCTTTACATTTGTTCATATTTTGAATAGCTTTTTCACGAGAGTATCTCATCAGATACTGTAAAGCGCGAATGTATTCCTGATAAGTAATGTTATTGTTCGATTCAAATGCACTACTAGGAATCGTCGGCTTATAACCGTATAAAAGTTCAAAAGGAGAATATTCTGTAGAACAATGTGGAGTTGTGTTGTATGATAGGATCGCTGTAGCGAGATAGCTGTGCCAGTCGTCCTGGTTTTCATTAACAAATGACCTCAAATATTCTTTAAGGGTAGCATGACTACGTTCTAGTGCTCCATTTGTCTGTGGATGATAAGGCGTAGAAAACAGATTTTTTATTTTGAGTATTTCTGTTAATTGCCTAAATAATTCTGAGGTAAACGATGTACCTTGATCGGAGAGTATGATTTTGGGAAAACCGAATAACGAAAAGAAATGTATGAGATTGCGTGCAATTTCATCAGTGGTACAAGTAACCATTGGATAGGCGTTTGAAAATTTTGTTAAATCGTCCTGGAGCGTTAATATGTATTTAAATTTTTGGAGACCCGCTTCAGGTAAAGTGCCTACAATGTCAATGGCTAATCTTTCAAACGGCTTTGAACTTGTCGAAGTTATAATCATAGGTGCTCTATTGGAAGCTCGCAGTGGCTTATTAACTTGGCACATCTTACAATTTTTGACAAATTTTTCGATATCAGACCGCATACCTTTCCAATAATAGGAAGCTTTAATTCTACTTAACATGCGTTTAACACCGGGGTGACCAGCTATGGTCGTCCCATGATTTTCTTTCAGAATATTAGATATTTCAGCAGGGGTAGGATAAAGTAATTGATTTTTATAAATGTGTATTTTAATATTAGTGCCGTGGAAAATATATGAAATCATATTATAAATTTTTGTATAAACTAACCTTGTAAATGGTTCAGTAAAATCGGACAACGCTAATTCTTTCTGAGAATTATTTTTTAAGACAATTTCGTCTCTTAATTTGACAAGCAGATCATAAATGATTTTGTAACTCGTTTCGTCAAAATGATGAACTTTAGTAAATAAGAAATATAATATTTTGTCATTTTTACAATCGAGCATCTGCACTGTGTTAATTTCACGTTCACTGGCTCGATATTTCTCAGAATTCTCAGTCATTGATAACAATTGCTCACAATGTGGCATTGAATTATCTAAATCTAAAGAGGCTGGACAAGCGATATACTTTTGTTTTGCTTTATGTAAGCTCTCGTTGTGTTCTTCAATTTTCGTATCGCAATCAGGTAAAGTCTTATTGTCCTGTTTTTTTAAATATTCCTCATAAGAGGTAGAATTATTTTTACGACTACGAGTGGTAACAGCGTTTACGGGATAACGAGATAGTGCATCGGCGTTACTATTGACTCTGCCGGGTTTGTAAACGATTTCATAATTATATTCTTCTAGCTTTAGTCGCCATCTTAATAGACGTCCGCCTGGATCTTTCGCGTTAAAAAGCCATGTTAAAGGACGATGATCTGTCACAATTTTAAATTTGTAACCATAGAGATAAGGTCGAAATGTATTAACGGCAAAAAGAATGGCAAGGAGCTCTTTCTCAGTGGTTGAGTAATTCCCTTCTTGTTTATTTAAAGTCCGGGACGCATATGCAATGGGTTTATCTTTACCGATCTCACCCTGAGATAAGACTGCACCAACGGCATAATTTGAAGAATCCGTTGTTACTATAAAGGGTTTAGAAAAATCGGGATATTGTAATAAAGGAGCTGAGATAAGCTTTTGTTTTAGAGTATTAAAAGCATGTTGTTGCTCATGAGCCCAATGAAAATTAACATCTTTTTTTAACAAAGATGTGAGAGGCTTTGTTATATGGGAGAAATTCTCAATAAAACACCTATAATAATAACCTGTCAGTCCTAGAAAAGATTTTACATCTTTTGGGGTTTTCGGTATTGGAAATTGAGAAATAGCCTTCACCTTATCTGGGTTAGGCGAAACACCCTTATCAGTAATAACATGCCCTAAATAAGCAACTTCTCGGCGCAAAAATTCGCACTTGTCGGGCTGTAATTTTAAATTTGCCTGTCTGAGTTTATCGAATACAGATTGCAACTTCCGCATGTGAGATTCAAGATCATGAGAATAGATAATACAGTCATCCAAATATATATAACAATGGAGACCTTGTAATCCTGAAAGAACAAGATTCATCATTCTTTGAAATGTGGAAGGAGCATTTTTCAGACCGAAAGGCATTCTGGTAAATTCAAATTGACCTGAAATGCTATTGGTTGTGACACTGAATGCTGTCTTTTCAGTGTCTTTAGGATCTAACAATAACTGATGAAAACCTGACGCTAGATCAAGCGTGGAATAGTATTTGGAATGACCAAGTTGATCTAAGATGTCTGTTGTGAGGGGAAGAGGATAAACCTCAGAAATTGTGACATCATTCAGACGCCGATAGTCTATGACGATACGCCATTTTTGTGTACCGGAAGCGTCTAATTTTTTGGGTACTACCCACACTGGTGCATTCCAAGGGGAACATGAAGGGCGAATAATATTTTGATCAAGCATTTTCTTGATTTGTTTCTCAACTTCATCTTTATGTATTTCTGGAAACCGATACGACTTTACATGTATAGGGGCTGCATCTTTAGTATTTATAGAATGTTTTACTACATCAGTATAAGTTAAGAGCTCGCCATCAAGATGAAAGATGTCTGTATAATTAAGAAGACATTTCATCAGAGCTTTCTTTTCTTCTGAATTTAAATGAGAACATCTCATTTGATCGAGAACCTTTTCAGACCGATCAATATTTAAAGAACTTAACTGATTAATGAGTTCTGATTGAGCTTCGTTTGACTTAGAAGGAGCAAAGTGAAATGGTATAAGTTTAACTGGAAAGTCGTCTATTTCGACTTCGGATTCGGTAGTATTCAGAACAGAAACATTTATTCTGTTATTTGATTTTAAATTTACTATGCAATTTGCTAAAAATACACCATCACGAATTTTATGATCTAGTATTAAACCTACTTTTATGTCATCGATATCTGACAGATTGGAAACTGGACACTCAATGACCGTTTCTGACCGTGGTGGTATGATGTATGATGGCTTGCTACAACAAATAGGTATTTCATAACCTTCTAAATTAAGAGTGTTGGTAGAATATTGAACATCAATTTTAAAATGTTGAATAAAGTTACTACCAATAATTCCATCATAATCTAAATTGATCGTATCGTTAATCGCGTGAAACATAAATTCAAATGTTATTTTGCTTTTTGAAGAAACGCGATGTTCAAAATTGAGTTTAATGGACCCGAGAGATTGGCAATAGGAATCGTTGTCACTTAAGCCTTTAAGTTTTACAATTTCGGAACCAAGCACTGGCTTATTTTGTAAACTAGAAAATTTTACAATAGATATAGTTGAACCAGTGTCAATTAAAAAACACAAAGGTTTATCGTTAACATTTGTTTTTAAATAAACGTGAGGTAGAGAAACTTTATTGTGCACATAATTAATAGTAAATGTTTCCTCACGTGAGCAATCCCTAGAAATAAAACTCGATTTATCACGAGATGAGGGACTGTCTTGAAAATTTGAATTAGTATTTATCTTTTTATTAAAAGACTTAGAAGTGTCTGTAAACGCATTAACCTGTGTTGAATATAATTTAGGAACACAGTGTGAAGGATTCAAAGTTTTATTTGCGCGAACCTGTGTTGGGGAAAATTTATGAACACAGTTTGAAGAACTCAAAGTCTTAATTGCGCGAACCTGTGTTGGGTAAAATTTAGGAACACAGTTTGAAGAGCTCGAAGTTTTATTTGCGCGAACCTGTGTTGGGGAAAATTTAGGAACACAGTTTGAAGAACTCAAAGTCTTATTTGCGCGAACCTGTGTTGGGAAAAATTTAGGAACACAGTTTGAAGAACTCAAAGTCTTAATTGCGCGAACCTGTGTTGGGTAAAATTTAGGAACACAGTTTGAAGAACTCAAAGTCTTATTTGCGCGAACCTGTGTTGGGGAAAATTTAGGAACACAGTTTGAAGAACTCAAAGTCTTATTTGCGCGAACCTGTGTTGGGGAAAATTTAAGAACACAGTTTGAAGAGCTTTTCGTGTCATTTAAATAAGAAGGTTTCGGCAGACACGAATCCGGAACCCTGTTTAGTTTAAAGTTTTAATGTTATCGAAAGACGCATCGACATGATGTATATTAGAGCGATTATTGTTCGACACGTTACTCGTATTCGGTGCAGGACCACTTGATAGTGTAGAGTGATGTGCATCGCGCGAGCTATTTTTAGCTTTAAGTTTACGACATTCATTTATTAAATGACCACGTTTTTTACAATATGCGCAAGATTTATTTGGATTATAGAAATTAGAATTTGTTTGCACTGAATTATTATTAAAATTACTCTGCGTATTAAAATTAGATGAATTTAAATGATGTAAATTAGGATGCTTATTTTTATTTTTATAACATTCTGAAGCAATATGACCGTTTTTATTACATATTGTGCATTGTTTAGAGCGATTAGAAAGTTTAGACAAATTGTATATTTTTTCTTCTTCAATAGCATGTGTAATCGCTTCTGATAACTTCTTTGGGTTCCTACACCGCACTATATGAGCAATATTAGAGTTCAACCCTAACAAGAATGTATTAAGAGCTAAATCCTCCATAGCGGCGAGGCGACCTAAAAGTTCTTTATCACTATCGCAGCTGTAGTGAATATCAGATTGTAGTCTAGTTAAACAAGATTCAACACGTATTGAAAATTGCATTACGTCTTCGGAAGGAAGTTGTTTGCAGTGTTGTAGATCAACTAATAAATGAGTGGAGTGTTTTTTCTCTCCAAACGTAGTTTTAAGAAATAGTTTGATCTCTGACCAATTATTGAATCTTTTTAAACAACAAGCTGCTTGAGCCTTCCCTTCCAACTGCGAAATGACATATTTACATAAAACGTTCTGTTGTTCTGTAGTGGCTAAGGCTATCGCATTCTCACAATTTGTTAAGAATGCGGGTAACAATTCGCGATCTCCATTGTATGGCTTGATGAATTTAGTGAGAACTGAAAGAGTGATTTTGTCAGCCATTTTAATTTTTGTACTTTATTTAATACTACAGAACATCAGACAAACATGCACAAAATGTAAAAATGTATAAAGTTGAAAAAGTTGCAATTTAAAATTAATAAAATATATATAATAAGTTAAAATTAAAACAATGACTTCAGTAAAATTAAACGTTTTTTTTTTTTTTTTGAAAATTGAAAATCACTGCACCGATTATTATTTTCACTAATTAATTTAAAAACACTGAATAAATTTTGAAAAACTCACAGTAAAATTGTAGCATACGCGAGCATTCTGGAAGTTGCGACACGCACTTGGAATGACCCAGGGAGTCGTATTTTACCAATGCGCTTCGTCACGTTGCACTGCACACACACGGTGTGCCCAGAATATATGGCTGATGAGCAGTCTGTAGAACCTTGATGAATAGGTCCTTGCAGTGAAGCGGTGATGCGGACTCACACTGTAAAGTGGAGACTTACCGTCGACCACAAGGCAGCTAAGGTGTTCTGCGTGATGCGGGCTCACGCTATACAGCGGAGGCTTAACGTCGACCACGAGGAATGCAGCAGTGCGGGCTTAGGCTTTATGAGGAGCCCAAGGCTTATCGTCGACTACTCCACCAATAGGACTACTATACCACGGAGCCAACAAATGTTATGGTGCAGACGAGTGGAAATAAATTCGCGACGCCTACACCTATAGATCCTAGTACTCACGTATTTTCCTAGGATACCACTTCTGACACCAAAATTTGTTAGGATGGCGCTCCGGGAGTCCCTTTTATAAATGACACCACAAGTGCTGCTAATAATTTATTTATTTTCACTTCACAACTTTCGACTTACAATAATTACTGTGTGATATAAAACGGTGTTAATAGTTGAAAAACTTTATCTGGAGTGACTCTATACACAACTAAGACGTATATTTTATTCTATGGCCAGTAGTGGGGGGTTATCCCTTAGTCGATAAATTATACTTGCGCGTATAAGTGCCACAGGATGTATCGATTGCTTTAATTGCAATTTACATGTATAGGGCTTTGTTCACAACAATGTAAGAGTGCTTAGATTTTTGTTAGTAACAATAAGCCGATTGTTTAGGTGGTAATTTAAAAGTATAGATCTTTGTTACCAATAATGTGAAGATTGTTTATATTGCAATTAAAAGTATAGTAATTCATTGTTAACAACAATGTAAGGATTGATTAGAAAATAATTTATAAGTATGGTTCTTTGTTAACAACAATGTAAGGATTGATTAGATTAGAATTTACAATAAGGCCTTGTTCATAACAGATCGTTGCAAGTCATGAAGTGCTCTAGGACGAAACGCAGCCAACAACGCCGCAACAAATACATAGTCCCTACATTTTTAAATTTGTAATATCTTCGGAAATATTCACTTAAATTACATGCTGTAAAAAGCATATTGATCTATGATAAATGCACAATTTATTTAAAGTACTTAATTGGATAAGGATTAATGCTGTATTGTTTAAAATCACTTCGTAAATAACCATTGATAGTAAAGGATAAAAAACGGTTATGGTGGGTTATCCCTAATAGATAGACATATACCATCGCGGACTTTTTTGTTGAACTTTTGTAGGTGGTCAATACTGTAGTACATTACTTTGGTCTATCTCGTAGGGTACAGGCCAGCGTTTGCAATATAAGCGCAAAAAAACGTGCTGATTTACGACATCTCATTAGAAACCTCTAAATTTATCAGTGTTTCTCTACTATATTATGCATGTATTATACATATAACCCTTCCTTAAGAATCACTCTATCTATTAAAAAAAATCGCAAGATTTAAGCATACAAAGGGACATAGGGACAGAGAAAGCGATTTTGTTTTATACTATGTAGTGATGATGATTTTAATCTGTTCGTTTAATGGTTCCATTTTTTGACCCTGTTAGCAATTTCGACTCGTTTTCCGTACTAATCGTGCCGCTTATATGACTGTAGCAATTTACTCTAATTGTGCGTTCAAGTTTAAATAAAATGTTCAGACATGCAGAATTCACACATGCACGCAGCTATGGAAAAGTACTCATAAAATAGAATTTTTTAGTGATATTACCAAAACCAAACCTCAGTCAAAAATTAAAAATATTCGTGCAAATAGAAGTACTCAGAGTAATCAAAGCAGTCAAAAAAGTCTTGACAGTCAAGAAAAACAAACATGCACGGTTCAAACAATTTAATGAAACATGCAACATGCAATATGATCAGTCGGTCACCTGAGAAGAGAATAGCTTCTTCAATCCGATGATGGTTGATAGTAAAAGGGCAATCTTTGAGATCAGTAGGGCCTTTCCGACCATGAGGGCCAAGACCTTGAAGGTCAGGGCACCGAATAATCCGAATTTAAGGGCAGCCAAGGCCAACACAGGCCCGAACGGCTTCTGACGGCCTCTTCCACTTTCGAAGACCTTTGGGGGTTTCATTGATACACCTGGAATTGAAGAGAAATACATCTTTTAATAACTATCACAATCGGTTAAGTGGTTGATTGCCATTTCTCGGGCACAATTCTAGACTCAGTGCTACTACTGAAAATTTATTAGAAAACCCAGCAATATTTTGTCCATACCAGGAATCGAACCCAAGACCTCTTGCCCAGCAGTCGCATTTGCGATAACTCGACCTACGAGGCAGTCCACGCAACGCATTTCATTTTAAAGCAGTGGGTGAATTTCAAAGTCTGAAATATAATGTATCACATCACCATCGTAGAAAGATAGTCATAACACAGAGCATACAACTGGATTCCTGACATTTCCAATAAATGTAGCTAAACATATAAATGGTATATTATATTTGAGTTCCATCTAATAAATCCCAATTGGCCATTACAGTCCGAAGTACAAAATTGGTCTGCAAGTCCGGGCGAGCGTTCACGCAGATTCTATTACAGCCACGCATCGGCCCTTCTAATTACTTCCCAGCATGGCGGTCGACTGAGCTCGAATCAATTACACAATTCAGTACACCTGAAAGGCACCTTTAGGCTATTGGTATGTATGTAAGTATCGGCCTGAGCTGATATTGGAATTGCCCATTTTTTGTCATCGATTTGTGATGTATTCCGTTTGTGTATGATATGAGTGTATATGAGTGTGTATAGAGTCTAGAGGCATAATATGTAAAATATAACAAATGTTTTCCACATCATACCAAGACCCATAAATAATTTACCAATCGCCATTCAAAATTGTACATAGGGGCAATTTAATTTTCTTTAGTCAAATATTACATTTCATATCTTACAATGCCTATTATCTGAGGTTGAATTACCGAGTCGGGCAATCTCAGTAGTAGCATGAAGTTTGTAATTTTGTGCCCACTTTATGGCAATAGGCTCACCCCCTATTACATGGGACTCATAACATAAATAGTGAAAAGTGGGTGTTACATTGTACAGTAGCATTAAGTGCCATAATATACACCTCTGCTCACCCTTTCAGTCAAACATAACAAAATAAACCTACCAACACCAAGGCTTCCGTCCTTCTCCTGTTTGCCAGAGATCACCAGGTCTGCATCATTCAGCAGCCTGTACCTCAAAGACCGCGAGCTGACGAAGTGCCACAGTTTGTCCATGATGAACTGCTGCGCCTGGTCTTCGAGTGATGTACCGGCTCTTGCTAGGGTTTCTGATTTAATTGGGATTTCAGCTGCGGCTCCATGACTGAAAAATATAATTTGTAGCGTCAGTGTTGCTTTGTATTATTATTTAAGTAACAATATTAAATTGGTTATAAAACCAATTATACTTAAACAATAGGTCTGTTATAATTATTTCAGAAATGGCACGAAATCTTATCTAAAAGAATGAAAGCAGGAGTTCTGCCTAGTATTATACTACAAATAGGTTCATCACCTATTACGTGGGACAGAAAACAGGCCGTTCTGTGCCTTTAGCCAAAAGCCACTTTAGCGCTTGTCTACAAACAGTAGAAAACTACATGCATGACACTGACAAGTGTCTAAATTTACGTCAATTCCGTATAATTTTGTTTTCTACTCTACTAGTAGACAAGCGCTAAATGGCATTTGGCTACAGCTACAGTTATGTTCACCGGCCCTATCTCTCCGAGAATTGAAAGGCATGATTTTACGTTATGTCATTATTTAAATCTGATATTCTGCAATGCAATAATCAAACTGAGACTATTAGTCCCACACACACGATGTTAGCAGACTAATATTTATTTACAACAAGAGTAATTAGTCACTATGCTTCTACTTAAAGCCAAGAATACACTAGGGGGACAAAAGTCCTACAACATGCATCGTCGACAAATCAACATGTCAATCAAAGCCGGCCGATTTCGCCCGACATATTATAGGTAACGCGACAACTTATGTTCACAGCGACGTTGATGTTGCCAGATTTGTCGACCAAAGTCTGGCAACGTCGCGCTACTCCACCCAACATCTCTGGCGACACGTGACGCACAACATTAGTCCTTCTAGTGTATGCATGATTTAATACTTTAGGGACGTAAATCTATTGAGAATTATAAAAAAAAAATTAAAAATTAAAGATAAATAATGAATCTCGTTTCACCAACTTTTTAACAAACAAACCCTTTATAACAAGGAAGAGATTATTAAATAAAAAAGTAGCGCCCGCCGACAATCTTTACAGTTTGACGTACTAAAAAGTTTTTCATTAACGACAAAATAAATTAAGGCTGTGTGTACTTCGGAACATTTTTCACAAGTTTCGCCTGAAGTTTTGGGTTTGTCGGTACATACTTTTTATTTACGTTCAACTACCCTTTTTAATTTATAAGGAGAATCTGAAAGTTCTTGTTTCTTTCGCTCGTGGGGAAGATTAGTTGCATGTTTGGAAAGGTGTGTTCCGTATCTACGATTTTTTTGTTAAAGACTCTATTACTTTGTAAATAGAGTTGAAATTGGGATTATTTGATATACGGTTTATATATCACAATATTGATGACAACGTCGATTTCATCATGTTAACTATATTGTGAATATATGTATAAACCGAGCTAAGCATTAAAAAGTGAAATCTGAAATATACTGATTGCGGTGAACAAGGTCCCAATATTCTACATACAGGCCATGCAAAAAAACTGGGTCGTTATTATATCAAAAAGAACATTGTGTTCGATCATGTGAAGGTTTTAATTTTACAATACAGGACTTAGGAGCTTACCACCAAAAAGTATATAGCAATACCTCTTGCTCGTCCTTTGGGACATTAAAAAAATAACTATTTAAGAATTTTGACTGTACAATTGGTGCGGTGGCTGGGTAACTGGTTTCCGCGCAACGTATCGTGGGTTCAATTCCCGCACGGAACAACTCTTTGTGTGATCCACAGATTGTTGTTCCGGGTCTGGATGTCAAGTGTTTTTAAAATTGTATGTTTATAAACGCACCCACGACACAGGAGACAATTTTAGTGTGGCAATGTTTTTATTAAAAAAAATACCTTTCATCAACAATCATAACATCGTCTCCGAGCTGGAAGGATGCTGTCCTGAGCATCCGATCCACGTAGCCAACCAATTCAATGGCTATACACGAAGATGTCTCTCTCTGCACACATTTGTTCGTCAAACCTCGTTTCAACGCTTCTTCAGGGGATTTCTGAAAATAAGGAAGTCATAATTTAATTATAATAATTTATAATTTTTTTATGATGGAGTTTTTGTCATTAACTGTTGGAAAAATGGCGATTAAATATTGCTAGCGTTATATACATACATAACGCTAGCAATATTTAATCGCCATTTGGGTAGGCAGAGGTGCACATTATGCCACTGTACAATGTAACACCCACTTTTCACTATTTATGTTATGAGTCCCATGTAATAGGGGGTGAGCCTATTGCCATATACCGGGCACAATTTCAGACTCCGTGCCACTACTGAGAATTTTTAAAATCCCAGTAATACTTTGCCCGACCCGGGAATCGAACCCGAGACCCCTTGCCCGGCAGTCGCACTTGCGACCACTCGGCCAACGAGGCAGTCTAGCGTTATATACTAAGGCAGAAATATATTTTTACAAAGTATATGTTATCTCTTTCGTTCGTTCCTTGTCAAAGAGAAATATAAGTATATGGAGCCCAATCCAAATTTTTATTGTATTCAATCTCGGTACATAACCTGGGACGATAAAATTTAATCTTAACATTACTCCGACTGCGAGGCGGACATTATCCCACAAACAGTTTCGCATTTCTTATGAAAAAAGTAAATTCACCAAACGGCGATGTATGTGGCAAGTTAGGTGATGTTTATCATAATATGCTGGTAAAGTGTGTTAAATTTAAGGTGGCGAGAGACTCACTGATGTAACATTTTACTTACAAAAATTACATAACATAACATAACATCACGGCTTTTATCCCCGAAGGGGTACCTAGTAATACTTTGCCCGACCCGGGAATCGATCCCGAGACCCCTTGCCCGGCAGTCGCACTTGCGACCACTCGGCCAACGAGGCAGTCTTACAAAAATATGATTTGGAATCCTTTTCTAGTATTTTATCAGACCCTTTAGTGAAACAAGTGAATTTATTTCTGCAAATAGGCTACAAGGCAGCACTTTCACATGTCAATTTTATCAAGCGAACGATGAGGCCGACATTTCCTAACTGACTACTCTGAGAAGAAATGCCGAAACAAACTCAGAGGTCTGTCTCTTTTAAAGCAATGCAGCACGATCTATTGTAATGATGTTGCAAAAGATGAAGGGGTAGGCAGAGGTGCACATTTCGGCACTTAATGCCACTGTACAATGTAACACCCACTTTTCACTATTTATGTTATAAGTCTCATGTAATAGGGGGTGAGCCTATTGCCAAAAAAACGGGGACATTTCCAGACTCCGTGCTACTACCGAGATTTTTGCAAAACCCAGTAATACTTTGCCCGACTCGGGAATCGAACCCAAGACCCCTTGCCCGGCAGTCGCACTTGCGACCACTCAGCCAACGAGGCAGAGGCCAATTAGTTTTTAGTTAATTTGAATTGCTATTAGATAAATAAGTTTGGGTTACGATGTGGTAGCCTATGGGTTAAAAGCCCTTAAAATAAAATAGAATAAAAGAAATATGATCAATGCGAAAGATTGTGAGTTTATGTAGATAGTTTGTAGGCCGCCTATTGTTTGTGAAGGAAGCACATATTCGTCAAAAGGCGCGACAACGTAGACGCGTTACCCATATACACTTAATTGAGCAGTCAAAACACTACTGAGAATAAAATAACATCAATAATCTCTCAAAGAATCGAAAAAATACCAAAAATGTCGATACATAATTTCATGTTACACAAAAATATGCCATCGTACCTATGTATTATGGATTATAAACAGTGAATCATGGAAACAGTCATCTATTACATTTTGGATTTGGATTTATCATTCGGTTTGATAGCTTGGTTTTTCACGCAGTTTTCCTCAGACTCACTTTATTTCGTGTAGAGATAATACAGAAGGTTTATAAAAAATATTAAAACAGATATTACTGTATACTTAACTACTTTTCTATTATTTTATTACATGAATATCTAAGTATTTTTCTCTGTGTGTCTGTGATGTGATGTGAAGTGATGCGAAGTCCATTTTTATGCCATTTTTAACCAATCGAATAAATGCTAAAATTGTCTGATTTGTAAAAAGAGAAATACACAGAGTGTTGTCTTCATTCGCAAAACAGAATATTAGTCAATTAAATATTCATTCATTTATTAGTAACTTTAAAAATTTAAAAAAATATGTAGGTGCACCTTTAAAATACACTAAGACTTTAAAGAGAAAATAAATAATTGAAATACAAAGAAACGGAAAGAAAATAATGATACTGGTATTTGATATTTTAATACCAAAAAGTATAAATTTCTTTCACTACTTAAAACAACATATTATTCGTAATAATTTGTTATGATTTTCTCAAAAATAAAAATTGTGTCTTTTTATATTGTTAATTATTTATAAGTGAACCTTCTACATTCTCCTATTGTATGACAAACAATGGTGATAAATCGCGCAGGACCAACGCAAGGATCTTTGACAAACACATTAATCTGTTCGTTTCCTATCAATAAAATATTTCTCTATAGGCCCTTGTTTTGCTTTCAAAGGAAAAATGTACTGATAAGTAGGATAAATGGCACTATATAATATATATTGCAAGTATGCTCACGAAAATAGCATCGACATAAAGTATGATAAAAATAGTTCGAGGTTATTTATTCTTGAAGCGGTTCGTAAATATAACATTTTAAATATATGCGTACATTTTAAATTTGATAAAGAATGAATATAAAACAAACTGTATTATACAAATACAATAAAAACTAAAATAAAAACAATAATAACAAATGTTTTCATCAGTAGACGTCGCGGTAGTCGCGGAGAACCTAACGGATTACCGTGGCTCCGGGTCGACGTGCAGGAGAAGGAACGGGATGGTTTTTAGTCAGTAAGAGTCTGACACTCCCTCCCGCCTTACCCAGGCGGGAGCAGGCATTCGATGATTTTCCCCCCTTAAAAAAAAGGCCCAGAAG
Organism: Spodoptera littoralis; assembly: GCA_902850265.1. NCBI lineage: Eukaryota > Metazoa > Arthropoda > Insecta > Lepidoptera > Noctuidae > Spodoptera > Spodoptera littoralis. The sequence continues at coordinate 11,290,705 of LR824554.2, read as the reverse complement.
GAAATGGCGGGACGAACTGAACGCCTATGAAAAGGATTGGCCACAGAAAACTATAAGAAGAGATGAGTGGAAGGAGGGTAGGGAGGCCTTTGCCCTGCAGTAGGAAGACTACGGCTAAAAATCGAATTTATTATTTTAAATGGAAAGCAAAACATTTGTTTTGACGAGAATCGTGACTTTTAAATTTATTTAACGCTCATGCTTAACTCTTTAATTTTTCACTTCAAAAACACCCTTCTCTTTACTATTATTCCTCACACAATGCACACACAATTTAAGCATCTATTATGCCTAACAGAAGAGCCAAAATGTAACGACTATGATAAACGTATCTGTCTCAAGGTTTCACTAAAAATGGAACATGAATGTCAACGTATGAATATTAACTAACCTCAATTTTCGTCAATTATGGAACTTTAATTAGATTCTCAATCTCATACACGGATAATTCTGTAACATTATCGCTACGATTTACCTTGTGTAGGTCTAAGTCTAAATCTGTCGACAAATAATTTAATTAAGGGTGGGAAATATGCCGTGTAGTTTATATTATAACTTTCGTGAGACAATCTAAATTAATTATTAGGTTTTCAGCATTCCCCGACACACGACGCGGCGACACAACAGTAAAATTCGCCGTGTCGTGTCGCGGAATGCTACTCATGAATATGAGCCTTTGGCATGACTTGCATTTTTTTTTAAAACCTTGTCCCTCACTAGGATTTTCTCCTGTATCGTGAGAGCGTTTACAAACATACAGTTTAACATACACATCACACCCAGACTCCAAACAACAATTTGTGGATCACACAAATATTTCTTCCGTGCGGGAATTGAACCCGCGAAACGTTGCGTGCCAATCCACACCACAGCAACCGTGCAGTCAATTCAATTAGTTGAGATTTTCATTAATGAGTAAACCATGTTTAAGAACGTAATAGATTTATTACAACTCCTATTCATCCCACATGCATCTTAAGTAAGAGTCGATAAGCACCTTAGCAATATCATTCACTGAAAAGCCTATAAAGTCTAAGAAGCCTATTGAAATGTCTAAAGTCAAAGTGTAAATAATTTATTTCACTTTTGAAAGGCAAACAAACAATTAAAAGTGAAGCTATTTGCTCATTCCATAGGTGTAGATTCTTATAGAGAAGAGCGAACAAGAAACTCCATAGGTTACTCTTTTTCAATTAGGTTCACAATACAATTTTATAGTTACATAGTTTTGTTGTCTATCCTGCCTGCCAAGCATAAAAATTAGTGCACACCCTTATATGAAGAGGAGGCTTATAGTCATGTCTATTCTAATTTTGATGAATTAAAATAATTCTTTGAGCCGTTTGGGGTTGAGACGCTAGGTCCGTGAGGTCCGAGTGCGCTTAAATTATTCAAAAACATTTCAAAACGCCTGGTCGACACATCTCGTGACCAGAGGGCTGGTCTTTTTCTCGGTCAGAGGTTAAGCATTGCCATACAACGTGGCAATGCTGCCAGCCTTCTGGGTACTTTCCCCACTGACGTCGATGCGGACGAATTTTTCGATGCTTTATGTAAATAGTTGTTTTTAGTTTTCTTTTAATTAATTTTAATCTTAAGATGTATATATTTAATTTAGTATTAATTTTATTTAACTTTTTATTGAAGTAAATGATTTTATTTTAGCTTTAAAATATAAATAGTATTAACAATTTTCTTGAAAAGCCAGTCTCGAAACCATTAGCTAATCGTCCAGTCAATTTAATAACTCTGCAATCCTTTAAAACCCTACAAGCCAGGTTCCACCCACAACTAGACCCACGCACTAATTTTAAGACCTTTCAGTTAATGAAAAATTAAAACCTAAAGCACTTTATATTTTAGACTTTAATATTTTCATGAAAATTTAATCATAAAATAAAGGATTACAAGAGATAAAGTGGTAAAAACAAAGTGACAACTTAAGTTAATCTCGGTTTGTACTTTCAAAGGATTAAATTGAATACAGAACCTAGGCGAGAGAAAATATTATTTTACAATTGCGAACAAACGAATGGAGCCACTAGTGTTTTTTTTTACATTTTATCGAACCATCTATATCTTAAAAATAAATAATCATTAAGGGCGAACAAAGTCAGGCAAAGATGGGCAATAGAAGACAAAAAATCAGTTTTTTGTGACTAGCGGAAGAATAATAGGTTCTTCAGAAATAAGTTTAATGGCAAAGTTATATAGAAGATACTAAAAAGGCGAACAACTTTTGTGTTTACACTTTGTATACATTTTGTATTATAAGTGTGGGAGAGCCATGCTTCGGCACAAATGAGCCACTTCGACCGGAGTGATACCACGGCCTCACAGAAAACCGACGTGAAGCAACGCTTGCGTTGTGTTTTGTCGTGTGCGTTAGGTTACCGGAGGCCCAATTACCCTCCCCTTCCCCAATCTCCCCACTCCCAGAATCCCCAACGATCCTCAAACTCCTAATCCCCAAAAAGCCGGTAACGCACTTGTAACGCATCTGGTGTTCCAGGTGTCCATGAGCGACGCCGATTGCTTACCATCAGGTGATCCGTCGGCTCGTTTACCGGTTTATGCCATAAAAAATGTAGGTAAATTGCCTTTGATACATTAGGTCCCATAATAAAGTATTTGCATCGGAAAATATTCATGAAGAAATGGAAGAGAAAAACGCTAATGGTTCCGTTTCTGTGCCCCCAAGTGGCTGACTTATACTTGTTACTAACTTATCTATTTTTAAGTAAGGCCTTTCCAATTAAGTGCTAAGTGTATGTTACATATCGTTTATGAAAGGGTTTTCCATACTTAATTTTATTTCATCCGCTGACTGCCTCGTTGGCCGAGTGGTCGCAAGTGCGACTCTTTTAAAACCCAGACAATATTAAAGTCGGCCCTTAGTTATATATTTATAATACCAACTAACTATCTAAAAACAGAAACAATATTTAAACAAATGTACTCATTTATGTAGACACTAAAACTTTACATTTCTTAGTTATTAACCACTTTTTGTTACAAAAAGCAGATAAAAATCTAACCATTAATCACACTTTCAAATGCCATTTCCTTCTTGTGAAAACACAGACATACAGTATGTTCCTACTACCATTAAAACGATGTATGAAGACTATAAAATCACTCTACAACTTAAGTCACTATTCTATTTATACACTTTTTGTCTGTTTGTCTTTACGACTGTTAATTAACTTTAATTGGTTATGTGATCGTTTTGATTTATGACAAAGAAGTTGTGGTTTAATAGGAAGACGTGAAAGATTTCATTATCTATATTAATAACTAGCTTCTGCCCGCGACTTCGTACGCGTTATTCCAATTGTTCCCGTCCCCGTTCGTGATTTTCGGTAAAAAGTAAAAAAAAAGTATTGGTTAAAAAGTATCCTATGTCGGTCTCCAGGCTCTAAGCTACCTCCCTACCAATTTTCAGCCAAATCTATTCTGCCGTTCTTGAGTTATAAGTGGTGTAACTAACACGACTTTCTTTTATATATATAGAAGATATAGATATAGATTTCAAGGGGTACGGTAGACTCGATGGAAACATTAATAGAATAACAAAACATAAAAAATATCGATTTCGAGTCGACAACACATTTTCACACAGCAAAATTACGGAGATTATTTCGTTTTATTAGTTCATTTTAATGACACTGACAGACAAACCGCAGTCGCCATCTTGAGTAGACTATAAAAGTTCCGTTTCATACTGGCTCTCAAACACGCCTCGCCAATCGTCACGATGTCACGTCAAAAAAATCTAAATTAACAAGAAATATTAATAATTTAATGAGAACGAAGTCGCGGGTAACAGTTAGTGAATTATAAAGTGACTGGTTGACTCGTCAAAATTCGTTCCGCTCATTATATTTTCTCACCTTTCAAACCTTCCCTGGACTTCCTCGAACATTTCAAAACCAAAATTAATCAAATCGGTTCAGACGTTCTCGAGTTTTAGTAAGACTAACAAAGAGAAATTCATTGTTATTTATATAAATTTATTATTGTCAACCTTTTTGTGATATGGTCAGTAATAAGTTTACGTAATTCGGAATCATTAATTTCATTCATCGAAAATTATATATTAACGTCTATTTTTTAAATAACTTGTCCATAATATAGACCCTAAGACCATCTGTCTGAGGGTTTATATTGGAGTGTATTTAATGTAAATACTAGACAGACAAAATATCCAGATACAAAATATACATAATTCATTGATGCCGATCGTTCTTGAATATCCCGTAATAAATTCAAATACATATGAGATTTAACACAAAACAATGTATCTATTTAGCAAAAATAGGTTGAATTATTTCATAAAAACAGAGTGCATTTAAAATAATATCTATATAATATATAAAAATGAATCCCTTTTCCCTTGGTCACGGCATCACGCGTGAATGACTGGACCGATTTCACTAACTCTTTTTTTGTAGTATTTGTTATTATTACGAAATGGTTTTTAAGACAGAAAAAGTCCTTAAAATCCTACGGAAACGGGGAACGGATTGAGAGTACGAAGTCGCGGGCTAGTATTAGAAAAAAAATGAAAAACCCAACGACCAAGAAATTTTTTTTAGAAAATTATGACTGGCCTGCTCTTAATAGTCATCTACAATTCACGTTGACTTATGAAAACGTTCCGGATTTCCTCGTTTTTGTGTTTGCATTGTCATGAAACCTGAATAGGTCCGTGACCACTTTCAAGAGCCTCGTTTAATTTCTTTTGACAGATAAAGAACTGTAAGTTCAACTAAACATCCCCAAAAATAAGGAAGTAAGTTTTTACATACCCATAAAAAATACATACATACATACATAACTTCACGTCGTTCTCCCATGGGGGTAGGCAGAGACTAACTGACTAAGGAACGCCAATTACTACGATTCTTACATACCTCTTTCACTTCATAACAGTCACCAATCTTTTCATGCATGCTCGTCGGTTAAGGGTACTTTTAATTTGGTCCTTCTTTAATATAAAAAATATAACACCAATTTTATAGAAAGAGACGTGAACCTCTCCGTGTGACCTCGTCGATTGAACTAGAGAAACAATTTTAGTTATTGTCAAATTAATTGCGAGTCAATATTTGCAGAGCATCATGATCATAATTATTATCAACAGCCTATAAGTGGCCACTACTGACCAAAGGCCTCTTCTCACACGGAGAAGGTTTGAGCATTCATCACCACGCTTCCCCAATGCGGGTTGGCGATTTCAAACTTATAATTAGAAATGATAGTCCCAGGTTTCCTCAAAATGTTTTCCTTCACCGTTTGTCAGTGGTGTATAATAATTATAGAAAGTCAAAGGTTCGGTATTAATATATTTAATAACATAATATCACGCCTTTTGTCCCCGAAGGGGTAGGCAGAGGTACACATTATGCCACTATACAATGTAGCACCCACGTTTTACTATTTTTACGAGTCCCATGTAATAGGGGGTTAGCCTATTGCCTTATACCGGGCACAATTCCAGACTCCGTGCAACTACTGAGAATTTTTTAAAACCCAATAATACTTTAAACCAACAACTATATGTAAAATGTGTGTAATTATTACCTAAAAACAAAATACTATCCTGTTACGCTACGGTGCAATAGACGGCCCAACGGTGTAAATGAGGAACTTTTGTGCATCGCGACAACTTTCCGTACACGAGGCGCGAACTCAGCATAAATTGTCGATCTAATTTCAACGCGTGTAAAGAGCGTCATTCTTGGTACAACATCGACCAATTATCACCTACTTATTGTAATTTTAATTAATTAAAGTTATATTTTAAGAAACAATTTGGTTTCCTTTGCATCCTCCGGCTACAGCCTACGTAATTGGCGCAGTCGGTAGGATACTCGCGGGCCGGTTCGCGAGAGTAAATTGCTAGGATCGCTAATAGTCCTCAAAGTCGCGAGCCACCCGGGTGGTTATCAAGCACCGCACGAGTATCCGAATCTGGGAGAGCTGCAGCCACGAGGGGTATCCAGACATCGATACAGTAGAGGTACCATTTTGTGCAAGTAAGTACGCTAGAATCGTTCTAGAGTCGCTTTCCATTTTATCCTTAAGTGTTTCCCTAATTATCCAAGATTTTCCATCCAAGGCAATCTCGGTTATCTAGGTTAGATAGTAATAGTAATAGAATTAATATTTTAGACGCTAACAGAAATTTAGAAGCATACCCGTGTGAAAGTAGTAGTTCTCACGCTTCGAATATGGCTGAATCAGTGGATCATATTTACAAGGCCCTACGACTGGTGCCGGAATTCGACGGTAACTCGAACGTATTAACTCGCTTTATAAAATTATGTGATCAACTGGTAAATCAATACATGAGGAACGAGCCAGGTCGTGAATTAATTAATTTGGCATTATTAAATGGAATTTTAAATAAAGTAGTAGGGTCGGCAGCGAGGTTGATTAATACGAACGGGATTCCAGATTCCTGGGAAGGAATAAGAAGTTCTTTAATAAATAATTTCGCCGATCAGCGTGATGAAACGTCCTTGTATAATGACTTAGCCCTTTTAACTCAAGGTACGGCAACTCCCCAAGAATTTTATGAACAATGCCAAAATCTTTTTAGTACCATTATGACTTATATCAGTCTGCATGAAACGGTAGCCACTACTATTGAATCAAAGCGCACTCTTTATAAAAAACTTACACTACAGTCGTTCTTACGTGGCTTACGTGACCCGTTAGGTTCTCGTATTCGTTGCATGCGGCCTGATACTATTGAAAAAGCCCTTGAGTATGTACATGATGAAATGAATACGCTATACTTACAGCAGCGCAATGAACGTGCTCCTGAAAAGAAGTTGCAGTATCAGCATCAGGTTAGTCCGAGATTTTCTTATGGTTTTAAGCCACCCGTGCAAACGGCGCCGCCTTCAGCGCACCCGTTTACCTTATCGCCTCCTAGGCCTTTTAATATACCAGGACCGTCGCGACTATTCACGCCTCAGACTCAACAACCATTGTTGAGGAATCAACCCCCTCAATACCGTGGTCCCTCACGGACTCAACAGATGTTTAGTGCGCCACCACCTAATAATGGACCGCAGAATGTCTTTAGAATGCCAGGCCCTAAGCCTTCCGGGAGTAATTTACCGCAACCTATGAGTGGTGTTAGTCACTACGTAGCAAAACCATTCGCCCCGCGTCCAACCCACGATTGGTCGAGAGCTGGTAACCCACCACCTTCGAATTATTTTAAAACAAAGCAGGTAAATTATAACGATTTTACATGCCCGGTCGAGTATGATTACTACAACGATTTTTACAATACCGATAATTATTATCCTTATGATTATTTCGAAAATTCTTACGAATTTAGTTGCGAGCAACCACAGACTGAAGATACGTACACCATAGAAGAAGTTCCTTGCACTCAGCCTTCTGATAATGAGGATTTTCCGAAGGACTCCAAATCAGACAAATTAAAATAGAAATAAATTTACATACCCAGAGACAGTTACCATATATTCAAATTTCAAATCCCCCGCTCAAATTATTAATCGATACAGGTGCAAATATGTCGTTCGTCAGTCCAGCTGTCGCTCAACAATTCTTTCCTCACGTACCATACAATTACGACCCTTTTGAAGTCACCAATATTCACGCTACTACTAGAACTGACTACTCCATCACTATACCCTGTTTTAAAGAATTTAATGAGTCGGGTGATATTACTCTCTCCGTGTACGCGTTTCACGAATATTTCGACGGATTGATTGGCTATGACTTATTAGAAAAATTAGAATCTACCATAGACTTAAAAAATAAATTGCTAATTACACGGAACTCTAGTAATCCATTATTAATGTATAATTCACGCAACAGCAACCTATACGAAGACATAATACCGGCTAACTTATCTAAATTAATTAATGTCCCTATAAATTCTCAAGACGGTGAAGTTTTTCATTCCTGAACAACGAATCTCAAACTGTTTAATAGGCAATTGCATTACAAACGTTAAAGATAGTAGAGGCATAATAGAAGTTACTAACTCATCACGTCATGATGTAATCTTCTCAATGGATCGTCCCGTTAGCGCAGAAATATTTAATATTCAAGGCTTGCATTCTGAACAGTACGATTCCCGTGTTAAAGAAGTATTAGCACGATTACGAACAGAACATTTAAATCCCGAGGAGAAGGCTAACTTAGAGACACTTTGTGCCAAATACGCTGACGTATTCTATATAGATGGTGAACCATTATCTTTCACAAATCAGGTAAAACATTCTATTAAAACTACGGACGAAGTACCAATCTACACTAAAAGTTACCGATATCCTTTTGTACATAAGCAGGAAGTTCAGGATCAAATCTCTAAAATGTTACAACAAAATATTATACAGCCTTCACAATCTGCTTGGAGTTCCCCCATCTGGGTTGTGCCCAAAAAAGCCGACGCCAGTGGAAAAACAAAATGGCGCTTGGTCATAGATTTCAGAAAATTAAATGAAAAAACTATTGACGATCGTTATCCTATACCCAATATTGCTGACGTATTAGATAAGTTAGGCAACTGTCAATACTTCACTACATTAGATCTCGCAAGCGGATTTTATCAAGTTGAAATGAATCCAGACGATATCCATAAAACCGCGTTTACAGTTGAACATGGGCATTTTGAGTTTCTCCGTATGCCAATGGGCTTAAAAAACTCACCATCCACCTTTCAACGCGTGATGGACAATGTCTTAAGGGACCTTCAAAATGTCATATGCTTAGTATATTTAGATGATATCATAGTATTTTCAGTATCCCTCCAGGAACATATGGTAAATTTGGAAAAGGTCTTTCAGAGACTCAGGGAATCAAATTTCAAGATTCAAATGGACAAATCAGAGTTTTTGAAATTAGAAACAGCCTATTTGGGACACATTATTAGCAAAGATGGGATCAAACCCAACCCTGATAAAATCTCGGCTATCCAAAAATTCCCGATACCTAAAACAGCTACTGAAATTAAACGCTTTTTAGGTCTATTAGGCTATTATCGGAAATTTATCCCGGACTTTGCCCGAATAACAAAACCAATGACACAGTGTCTCAAAAAAGGTTCAAAGATTAGTCTAAATGATCCAAGTTATATCAGCTGTTTTGAAAAGTGCAAAACCCTTTTAACTAATGATCCTATCCTACAATACCCAGACTTTAATAAGGAATTCATTCTAACAACTGACGCTTCTAATCTGGCCATTGGTGCTGTTCTATCCCAAGGACAAATAGGTAGCGACAAACCCATATCGTACGCATCGCGCACACTAAATAGTAGTGAGATTAACTATAGCACGATTGAAAAGGAACTATTAGCAATAGTATGGGCGACGAAATACTTCCGCCCCTATCTTTTTGGAAGGAAATTCAAAATTGTAACGGATCATAAGCCATTGCAATGGGTTATGAGTTTAAAGGAACCGAATTCTCGACTTACCCGTTGGAGGTTAAAATTAAGTGAGTATAACTTCACGATCATCTACAAGCAGGGTAAATTCAACACCAACGCGGATGCTCTATCTCGTATCGAAATAAATCACGAGGATGTTAGTTCAATTACAGTTAACCCATCGGAGAAACCACCTTCTCTTACTGGTTCAACCACATTGACAGCCCATACTAGTACCGAAGATCCTATATTAGAAATCCCAATATCTGATGAACCATTGAATAAATTCTACCGTCAAGTATGTCTAGTAGTTGTTGGAGATATTAAAAAACGCCCCACTGTAACCAAACCATTTGACACTCACGTTAAAACCACTATACAGGTATCTGAGTCTAATCTTGAAAGTGATGTTATTAATGCCATTAAAGAAAACGTTAATCCTAAAGTAAAAACCGGACTAATTATTCATCCACCACTAGCTATGTATCATATTATTCCAATTATTCAAAGTAATTTTAAAAGTTCTGCTTTAAATATGGTCTTGACGAAGAAAGAAACAGAAAACGTTAAAGACTATATGAAACAACAGGAAATTATTCGCAATTATCATCAAGGAAAAACTAACCACCGCGGTATAACAGAATGTTATCTTACCTTGTCGCATCGTTACTACTGGCCCAAGATGAAAGAAAGTATCGCAAAATTTATTAATGAATGCAGAGTGTGTGGGCAGGCAAAGTACGATCGAAACCCCGTCAGGCAAGAATTCTCTATAGTTCCTCCTCCAACCAAACCCTTTGAAACTGTACATCTCGATCTGTTCACAGCCGAACATGAGAAATTCCTTACCATAGTTGATGCTTTCTCGAAATATGCGCAAGCATATCATCTCAGAGATGGTACAGCTATAAGTGTCATTCAAGCTCTTCTAACATTTTGCACCCATCATGGCGTTCCATATACTATCATTACAGATCAAGGACCAGAATTTACCAATGCACTTTTCTCGGAATTTATTCGCCTACATAAGATACAGCATCATAAAATACTTGCACATACTCCTAACGATAACGGAATGATAGAACGGTTTCACTCCACGATTCTTGAACATCTTAGGATCCTTAAAATAGAAAAGCGTAATGAACCCGTAGAACATCTCATGCCTTACGCAATTCTAGGTTATAACAGTTCCATTCACAGTTTTACCAAATGTAGGCCCATAGATTTGATCACAGGACATTTTGATCCCCGCGATCCTCTTGATGTCAATTTATCCGAACACTTATTACAACAATACTTAGAGAACCATAAGAAACGTTTAATTCAAGTTTATGAAACGATAAATGAAGCTTCACAATCTCACCGGATTGAATTAACTGAAAACAGAAATAAAAATCGCGAACCTGAAAAGGAATACCATCCTGATCAACAAGTATTCATTCGCAATCCCCTGGCCAGTAGACAAAAGTTAGCTCCGCGTTTTACTCATGATACAGTCTTAGCTGACCTTCCTATACACATATATACCAAAAAGAAGCGTGGTGCTGTTGCAAAGTCTCGCATTAAGAGGAGCCCTAAAGAACCTATATTGTTACAGGATGCTACTCCTCCTAGTACTACTATTCCAGACGACGCAAGGACAAGAAGTAACGATTGACTCTTTAGAAAACGGCCCTGGTATACTCCCCTTTAATTTAGGAACTACCCGAATGGTGTCCCACTACCACTCCTTTCTTAGTTACGTTAATCTAGATAAAATTCAGTATCAAGTTGATTCAATTAGTTTAAAGCTTTCCGAAGTTCGTCCTAGACTAAATAATAAAACTTCATTCTTATTCGAACCACATATAAACTATCTTACGACTAAATTATCTAAAATATATTCGCAATTAAAGACGTTTCAACACGGCCGCAATAAAAGAGGTCTTATAGACGGACTAGGTTCTATAATCAAAAGCATATCCGGTAACTTAGACCAAACCGATGCAATTAAATACAATACTGCTATAAAAACTCTACATGAAAATGAAGAGAAATTAGAAGTTCAAATAAAGCAGCATGTGAGTTTATCAAAAACTTGGATGTTGCAAAACTCTGATTTATTAACCAATATTACCAAAAATCAGGAACGGATAGGCGATGTTTTAAATTCTATGATAAAAAATAAAGACTCGGACTTTACTTATTTCGCCCATATGGCCCAACATCTACTTATTTTAAGTGATAATATAGATAGCTTATTCGAAGCTCTTCATAAGTTAGAATATACCTTAGGTTTTTACGTGCATCGAGCACACCACATACAGTAGTTTAGCTGAAATTAAGAATATGTTAGTTAAATTAAGGATTTTATATTCGAATGATGAAATTCTTGACTTAGAATTAAGGGACTACTACGATATAATTAGGCTAGGATACTTTTATATGGATAATCAAATAGTTATAGTCTTTAAGATGCCGATTGCCTTCCCTCAAATTTACAACTTCTATAAACTATCCACTATACCTAATAAGAATAATCAAATCCTCCTACCTACCTTACCGTATATAGCAATTTCTGGAAACGATTCTACGTACATGGAGGCTGAATGCCCGAAGGTAAATTCCTTGTACCTCTGCGAAACTAAGACAAGATACGAAAGACCAGATGAACCGGACTGCATCCAGCACCTGATCCTCCACCAGGAACTTCTCCCATCATGCAAACTTACTACAGTCAAATTGAGGAAAGAAGCCGTTGAACAACTAGATGAAAAGCATTACACCATAAATTTCCCACGACCCACAAAGGTGAAGATAGTCTGTAAGCAGGAAATCCACAAAACTCTAGAAGGAAGCTATCTGGCTGTCATCCCACATCACTGCTTTATCAAGACACCACATTTCACTATAGCAAATTCCAACAACCACATTAAGGGATTTGCTCTGGAAATCATACAACTGCCTACATCTAATGAGCTACCGGCGTCAAGGGAGCCACCAGTCATACTAAACTCTATTGCCTTAGAAAATCTGCACTCCATTAATAAGAAGATAATGTTAGAAACTCCAGTAGAATTGAGCAACGTCACCGATATGAGCCTGTACCATACAACTATTCCTGTCTACCTTATACTACTCGGTGCAGGTGCACTCATTATTGCACTGATGTATCGTCAGCAGCGATCACAACATTCTCAGAAGAACCAGTCTTTAGAAGGTCATAATTTAGCAGCTTCTAGAGAGAGTGCTGAATCCCAACAATCAAGGAAGATTAATCCCAGCGAGATTATAATTGACCACAGCAATATTTCATCATCCCTTCCACGCGAGATTTCGAAATAGTTGCTGATCTTCGGGGGGAGGTGTTACGCTACGGTGCAATAGACGGCCCAACGGTGTAAATGAGGAACTTTTGTGCATCGCGACAACTTTCCGTACACGAGGCGCGAACTCAGCATAAATTGTCGATCTAATTTCAACCCGTGTAAAGAGCGTCATTCTTGGTACAACATCGACCAATTATCACCTATTTATTGTAATTTTAATTAATTAAAGTTATATTTTAAGAAACAATTTGGTTTCCTTTGCATCCTCCGGCTACAGCCTACGTAATTATCCCAAAAACAATACAGCATAATTCAATAACAACAACAACATACCATCCCCTTAACCAGCGGGACGATTCACACGCATCTGCACTACTAACACACTTTCCTGACAATTGATACCTCATATTAAGTAACGCCCCAACTCATAGGAGAAAGCGGACACTTTCATATAGAGAGTATTTTGTTTTAATAATAGGATGCTGATTAATAGAGCGAGTGCATGCAAAATGGAATGAGAAATTGTTTTTTGTTTGCTAATTTGTTTTTGTTAAACGTTCATCGTTTTGTTAATGTTAATTAAGTTTGATGATGGGACATTTTTGAGTGCACAATTGGCACGGCAACATGTAGCGGTTTCGATTCCCGCAACTCTTTGTAAAATCCCCAAATGTTTGTTTCGGGTCTGGGCGTCATGTGTATGTGGAATTTAATGTTTGTAAACGCACCCACGATACACAAGAAAATCCTAGTGTGGGGCAAAGTTATAAAATAACAAATTTACCGATTCCAAAAGGAGGTTGAAGTCAGTTTTGTAAACGTAGTTTGTAAAAGAATTATGTGGTATCGGTTTTAGTTAATATCTTTTTATGGACTTCCAAATTAATACAAAAAGCCACTTAAGTCTTTGATATAATTATCACGGAATAAACTCAAAACAATTATAATACGATCACTCAAATTGTGCCATTTATATGGCAGTTTACACATTCTTTTTTCACTGGAATTGTTTAAGTGTTTAATACAGGGTAATTAGCCTCCCCCAATGACTTCCAGATAGGCCGGTTGGAAGCGACCTGCATCCAGCGGTTCCCTGCGACCTTGATCAGGTCGTTTGTCCACCTTGCGGATGGACGTCCTACGCTGTGCTTGCCGGTACGTGGCCTCCACTCGAGAATCTTTCTGCCCCAGCGCCCGTCGGTTTTCCGCGCTATGTGCCCTGCCCACTGCCACTTCAACTTGCTAATCCGCAGGGGAGTAACTAGTAATTACATAACATAGCATCACACCTTTTATCCCCGAAGGGGTAGGCAGAGGTGCACATTACAATTCTTTGCCCGACCAGGAAATCGAACCCGAGACCTTTTGCCCAGCAGTCGCACTTGGCCACCGAGGCAGTCAATATAATAATAGTAACTAGTAATTATTATTATTATTAATAGATAATTCGCTCACCACTCACCACTTGCACCAAACACAACAATGTTAATGAAACTCTAGTATCGACTAGAGCACCAAGTAGATAATTATAGCGACAAGTGAAAATGTAATTATGAAGTTCCGATGTTTAGCCGCAAGAACTTGTCAGTGTACTATTATCGATGGTTTAAAGTTTATGAGACGCTTGTTTGAACAATGATTAATGAGAAACCGCGTGAGTTACTGTTGCTTTTAGGGTAGTAATCGGAACAAATATATAGTGTTTGTTTTCGATTCTGAGATAGATTGTAATGCACTCTTTCTATTTATTATTGGTGTTTCTCACTCCCGCCTCACCCGGGCGGGAGAAGTCATTGAATGATTTCCCCCCCTCAAAAAAGGTGATTCATGATTTCGGTCACGTCGTGTACCCGGTAGTGTAAGACAAATATTTAAATTGTTGTAAGTTATGTAGGTAATAAGAATAAAAAGAAACTAAAAAAAACAGAAAAATACCCTTAATTAGGCATTAAAGTACTCGTCCGCATCACTGTCACCGGGGAACGTTCCCATAAGACTGGCAGCATTGGCACGTTGAATGGCAATACTTATTTAGTTTTTAAATATAAATGGCATGGAGCGATTAATCCAGTTACATATTTTACAATTTGCACTGCCTTCAGTATCACTTATTTACAGAAAATTATCACGAAATTGTGACGTAACAGTATTATTACGTTTCGTGGAAAAAATATGACTTCCAGAAGTCCAATCCATTTAATTACGTCATGATGTGAAAAAAAATGCCATACCAAAAATGCTGGTAGAATTTAGTCACACTCACATTTCGGCTACATCAGAGATAATCTGGTGTTGCAGCAGGTACACACATCAACAGTCTATAAGTGGCCATTGCTAACCAAATGCCTCTTCTCACACGGAGAAGGATTGAGGTTTAATCAGTATGCTTGCTCAATGTGGTTCGTCAGTGGTGGTGATGCAATGAGAAGCGGGCGTATTAGACCTCTGAGTCACCATAGCAGGAACGCGTAGGACTATATTTCACTAGGACACCATGGCATCGCAACCAATCGCCACCACCAACAAAATGTATGCAAGCTCTATAGTGAGTTACTCACCTAGTGTACGAAACCAATCTGGTTGCGCGACCAACAAGGACGCCAGTATTAGAGTTCTTTTTCTACATTGACGCTGTGTGGTGTGTGGACTCTGATGTCTGTATGTAATCTAGTTTGGTAGCTTACGAACACTATGGTGACGCGACTGGTGATATTACCCTTAGGCTAAATAGTTATGAGTTGCCAACTGATAGACAATAATGGACATGACTATCGATAGCATAGTAACATCATCATCATGCCTTTTATCTCCTGGGGTAGGCAGAGGTGCACACAGAAGTAACACCCAGTTTTCACTATTTATGTTATGAGTCCCATGTAATACGGAGTGAGCGATATTATAGTAATATATAAAATATTATATTATTATTATTAGACTGCCTCGTTGGCCGAGTGGTCGCAAGTGCGACTGCCGGGCAAGGGGTCTCGGGTTCGATTCCCGGGTCGGGCAAAGTATTACTGGGTTATTTAAAAATCTCAGTAGTAGCACGGAGTCTGGAAATGTGCCCGGTATATGGCAATAGGCTCACCCCCTATTACATGGGACTCATAACATAAATAGTGAAAAGTGGGTGGTACTTCTATGTGCACCTCTGCCTACCCCTTCGGGGATAAAAGGCGTGATGTTATGTTATGTTATGTTATAAAATATTAATTATTTAATTAGTATATTAGGATTTTGGTAAAACTAAACCGAACTTAGTTCAGAAGTTTCCATGTTTAACTTAAACTTGTAAGTTACGAACTTATGTCCAAGTTGCGCCTGCGGTGGTACGCGCAGAAGAGTCTAGATTCAATTTGCATAATCTTAAAGTTTCAGGTTTATTATAACCGAAGGAGGTTTGTATAAGAGATGTGTTTATACAAAAATTAAAGGTATTATATAAGTCATGCCTCTTTTGTAGGGGGGAGGGGGGCTGGTTATAATTTTAGTGTGATAAGGTATTCCATATTTTGTTGTGAAATGTTGAAAACTTTATCAATTTAAATTCACTCATCATCATCATCAACAGCCTATAAATGCCCACTGCTGAGCAAAGCCTCTTCTCACACGGAGAAGGTTAGAGCATTAATCACCACGCTTGCTCAATGCGGGTTGGCGATTTCAAACTTATAATTAGAAATTATAAGTCCAGGTTTCCTCACGATGTTTTTCCTTCACCGTTTGTCAGTGGTGTCTAAATAATCTTAGAAAGTACATATAACTCGGAAAAAGTCACATTGGTACTTGCCGTTGGTAGGTTTCGAACCCGCACCCTCATGCATGAGAAGTGGGCGTCTTAAACCTCCGGGCCACCACGACACAAATTCACTCAAAATCGTGAACATTTTAGGAAAAACTACAAGTTTCGAGCCACAGAGGGGCTCTTGCTTATGAGCAGCGTGCGCGATATTTTCATCAATTTGACCTACTTTGATCAAGATGCAATATTAATAGGATCAAGTATTAAATTTAAGCAACGAATGAGATTTAAAAGTATAATACGAACTCTGGATACGTCCTTACAAAAAAATACAATTGCTTCAAAGAATGCCTCGTTGGCCGAGTGGTCGTAAGTGCAATTGCCGGGCAAGGGGTCTCGGGTTCGATTCCCGGGTCGGGCAAAGTATTACTGGGTTTTTAAATATTCTCAGTAGTGGCACTGAGTCTGGAATTGTGCCCGGTATATGGCAATAGGCGCACCCCCTATTACATGGGACTCGTAACATAAATAGTGAAAAGTGGGTCTTACATTGTACAGTGGTATAATGTGCACCTATGCCTACCCCTTCGGGGATAAAATGCGTGATGTTATTTTATGTTACAATTACTTTAATTACTTTATAAAATACAATATTTGTTAAACAAGTCAGCAACGAATGATAATAAGACTAACACTATAACAAAAATATTATTAAGTACTTTAAGCTTTTAGTAACCATGAAAGCTAAATTAAATACTACAACAATACAATAAAACAATACATAATTCTTACTTAGTTACTTATTTATATAAAGTAAAGCTTTGTATCAGAGACATAGTTTACTGTCAAGTACTTATCCCGAAAACAAAAGAAGATTTACGAAGGATAACCACTTATCCTGACTAATACGTTTATATGACTTTTTTTTAAGGTGGGAAAATCATCGAGTGACTGCTCCCGCCTGGGGGAGGCGGGAGGGAGTGTCAGACTCTTACTGACTTAAAACCAACCCGTTCCTTCTCCTGCACGTCGAGCCGGAGCCCCGGTTACCCGTTAGGTTCTCCGCGACTCCGAATCGGCATAGGCCCTGTTGGGTCCCATCTGTGGTGGTCTGATGGCTCTTTGACGCGCCGTACGCTCGGGTCAGTTTCTGGTCGGACGGGAAGCCACCCATGCTCGCCGTCCGACGTTTATATGACTAGCTGTCGCCTACAACTTCGGTCGCGTAGAATATGATTACTGTTTTTATCTCATGGGATCATTTAATCGGGATAAAAAGTATCGTATCACCTATGTCAGCCCATACCCTGCTTGTACACCAAATTTCATCAAAATCAGTTCGGTAGTTTCAGCGTAATCGACGGACAAACATCCAAACAAAGAAACTTCCACATTTATAATATTACTAGCGACCCGCCCCGGCTTTGCACGGGTGTAATATGCATGTATTATACATATAAAACTTTCTTAAGAATCACTCTATCTGTTAAAAAAACCGCATCAAAATCCGTTGCGTTTTAAAGATTTAAGCATACATAGGGACAGACAGACGGTGAATAGCGACTTTGTTT
Organism: Spodoptera littoralis; assembly: GCA_902850265.1. Classification (NCBI taxonomy): domain Eukaryota; kingdom Metazoa; phylum Arthropoda; class Insecta; order Lepidoptera; family Noctuidae; genus Spodoptera; species Spodoptera littoralis. The sequence goes on along the minus strand of LR824554.2, from coordinate 11,272,660 downwards.
TATACTACCTATATGTAGTGATAGTGTGATGATCTAACGTAAAGATAATTATGAAAACAATACACCTAAAGCTAAATACATTTTAGTGGGATCTTCAATTGTGGCATTTATTCCAAGTATGCTAAGGGTACTTTTTGTAACTAGCGTTAGTTGTTAGTAATTTAGTATTTAACTGAAAGACTGCAGATCTTAAAACAAAATTAGACAAGGAAACTCAAATATATTACCTATAAAGATATTTAATCGCACCCCTTACAGAAAACCGACGTGAAACAACGCTTGTGTTGTATTTCACCATGTGAGTGAGGTTACCGGAGGCCCAATTATCCCCCTCCGTAGTCTTCTGAATCCCCGAATTCTCCACAATCCTCACATTCCACATTCCCAAAAAATTAAGAGAAAAGTTAAAAAAACTACTATAAAAATATAGACAAATTCACAGGAGCAGTTGAAAAATAAGTCGAACAAATATTATAAATAATAAATAGCAATACATACAAAACTTAATATACACAATGTATAACTAAATTATGAATATAGAGTATTAGTAAATGAATTTGTGAAACAAAACAAACAACTATTGGCAACTAATCAAATAAATGCGGAACCGAAAACCACATTATTCAAAACTAGAACCAATTAATAACCACTGAGTTATTCAATACAATAGACCATTTTGCACAATTGATGAAATGAAATAATCTATAACTAGTACAATAATTATTCTGTAATCATCAAAGTTCCAAGTAATAGTTCCATTATTTGAACCATAATTATAGTTCAGTGTGTGTCGCGGCTTCAATAAACAAACAATTATTGTGTTATAATATACCTAAGTATATCACTTAAGAGTAAAATACATTAATGGTCACCAGACATAGGTACTTTCCATCATCACATCGACATGACATCTTATGACATCCGCGGGCCGGTTCGACCGGAGTGATACCACGGCCTCACAGAAAACTGACGTGAAGCAACGCTTGCGTTGTGTTTCGTTGTGTGAGTGAAGTTACCCTCCCTAGCTCCCTAATTCCTGAATTCCCAATAATCCTAACCCCCTTTAACGCTGGTACCGCACTTGTAACGCGTCGCGTGTTTCAGGTGTCCATGGGCGACGCCAATTGCTTACCATCAGGTAATTCGTCTGCTCGTTTCCTGGCTTACCCGATAAAAAATAGAAGATAGAAATCAATAGATGACGTCACAACTTTTACATCGAGCAAGTAAAGTTTGCGTATAGATTAACATGGATAAGAAATCCCAACGATACAAGTGTTGGGCAGTAGCTCACCAGGCACCATCTCGCCTAGTCAGAGAATCCTGTCTATTCCATAGTACGTAGTATCACAGAAAAGAGAATATTGTCTATAGGTACCGCTATATCATTTTTCTGTGGCACCTACTAATAATAGTGAATGCTTTTACCAACGCTCATAAAGTGCTAACAAGAGTAATTGTAATATAAGTAATGATAAGTAATTAAGACATTAATGTCGAATAAAATTAACGTGTATCACAATTTATGTCTAGTAATCCTGTTGAGTGAATTGTTATAACATTAATAGTGTTGTCGTGGGTTTTTACTAATTGTCGTTGGAATTATCCTATAGGGACTTTTGTTATTGTTTATTTTGTGAAATGATAATTGTATTATGGAAAATTAGGTGCTGTATCGAAAAATGTGCAGCTTAAACTTTTATAATGAAAAGGTATTATGCTGTCACTATATTATAATCAACAACCTAGGATTCCACTCTAGAGAAAAGCCTCATCTCACATGGAGCAAGTTTGAGCATTAATCACCACGCTTGGTCATTGCGGGTTCAAACTTGTAATTAAAAATTATAAGCCCAGGTTTCCTTACGATGTTTTTATCGTAACCGTTTATCAGTGGCGTCTAAATAATCTTAGAAAGTACATATAACTCGGAAAAAGTCACATTTGTACTTGCCGTTCGTAGGTTTCGAACTCGCATTATGCATAATTTTATAAAGATTCCACCAATGATATTGGCTGCTAGTTCCATGGAGGTATAAAAAAAAACAAAAACAAAATCATCATGTAATCAATCCTACGTCACCTAAACTGAATCGCAATTAGGACATCTCCAACAATCGTACTTTCAACCTTACAACCATCAACATAGTCTTTAATTTTGTATAAAACAATTTATTTATTTATTTATACATTTGGAAAACCAACAGCTATATAATTTGATTAAATAGAATGTGGTATGCAATAAGAAGCCAATTACTGGTTTCCACGATTAGTAACAGAAAGTAGAAACATGCTATCACAGTACTAAAATTACTTATTAAACTCATTAAACCACAGGCAGTCTATAATGATGCACAAATTACTCCAAATATTAAATATTAAGGACCATATAGGTACCCGCTATATAATAAAAAATATTACCATATACAAATAACTGGCCTCTAGAGTTCCTGCAGACGTATTCCATAATTAATTGGAGCTAACAGTTATCTCCAATTAAGATACGCATAGCTTGCGACCACTTGCTCTGGCCCGTTATGATACACACTGCAGTATAATCGAGCTTGCTTGTTGGGGAAATTATTTATTAAGAGTCATTTATATATTATTCTTTAGTACCCTATGTTTGCATTGGTCCCTGTAATCATCATCAACAGCCTATAAATGCCCACTGCTGACCAAAGCCTTTTCTCACACGGAGAAGGTTTGAGCATGAAAGGTTGTAAACAGACTTCAAAATAAAATATATCTAAATTTAACCTGTATGTATGTTCTCACGAGTGGCTCAACCGACTTCAATGTGACATTTAGAAGTGTTTGTTATACTTAAGAGAAGGTTTTAGTATATTAACTAGCTTTTACCCGCGGCTTCGCTCGCGTCACAAAAAGATAAGAAGTGGCCTATGTGACATATACTTTTACACACAGCGCCATCTATACTAATACTTTTGTTTTCCCTCGGGAATATCAATTTTTCCGGGATAAAAAGTACCCTATTAGTATATTAGTACCTTATTATTAGTATTTAATCCGGACTTCTAACTTTACTTCTGCAAAAATTCAAAGCAATCGGTTAAGTAGTTACGGCGTGAAAGCGGAACAAACAAACTCAATTTCCGATTTATAATATTAGTAAGGATTAACCGAATCCTAAAAAAAAGAGGGCCGTGTTTTTTAGTTTATGGAAGATTTTATAATGAAGCATTTTATTAGCAATTTTAATCTAAAAGATAAGTTAACCCATTGAAAATTGTAAAAAATCATCCCCTAAATTTGTTCATACAAAAGTAGTCTCTAAACATTGTAAATAAGGTCTATAATGTAGTTAGTAGAGAGAGCGGTCACCGGTGACCCCTTGGGGATATACAGGGTTAAAGAAATACCATCCTTTATATTCAGTAGACCCTGATAGCTTTAAATGACATGCGCCAAATATTTTGTATTCCAATAATACGATTCAGTATTCAAAATTAAATTTAACATTAAGTTATACTGAAGCTATTTTCTTTAACTCAAAAGGCGTCAGAAGCGTTTTACAGTATCAGCTATGCATTTTAACGAGCGGTATGTCTCAGTATAATGCACAATATCAATTCAAAGAAAATTCATTAGCAGAGTTGCGTGCACGCACTGAGCTGTATCAGAAAACCGCTTTCAGTCAAATACCAATAATCTTGAAGTAATGTAGTAATTAGCCAATAGCTTTCCACTGTACATCATTCATGATTATTGTCTTTTACTGTCGTTTATATTGTCAATGCGTCAGTCAGTCAGTTAGACTGACTGACGGACTATTAAATTTTGTCTAATTAAGGATTAATGTTTAAATAAATGCTATGACTGATTTATGAATTCCGAGCAACCGGCTACGGCGCAACGTGTAGCGGGTTCGATTCCCGCACGGAACAGGTTTTTGAGTGATCCACTGATGGGTCTGGGTGTCATGTGTATGTGAACTTGTATGTTTGTATACGCACCCACGACACAGGAGAAAATACTAGTGTGGGTCACGTTCTTTTAAAATAAAAATATTTTTAACGTCTGAACAGTCATTTACATATGCTGCTATATTATTCTGCATGAGTACCTATATCACGCAGAATAATATAGCAGCATAAATCTATTAAAGTTAATTTAAAAATATTTATTTAAGTTTTCATTAATATTATCATACTACCTAAAGCGTATAGGCTTAATAACGGACTGATGGACGACCATCTATATTTTGAGTAATGAATGCTTCAACTTTAACTTTATACTCTATCGAATTATATAATTAAACCTTATTCTAGATTTATTCTATCTACCCGTGAAAATCGCACAGAGATGCGTGCAGTAGTTTTTGAATGTGATTTAAATGTGACGGAAAACATTCATTATTCGATAGTATTAACGAAGCATTAAATACTTTACTGAATTAAATTTGGTTTTATCGAACCACGACATGGATGCGAATATAACTGACGATAACGACACTAAACTAAGGCGGGATGCCTTAGTCTAGTAACATAACATCACGCCTTTTATCCCCGAAGGGGTAAGCAGAAGTGCACATTATACCACTGTATAATTTAACACCCACTTTTCACTATTTATGTTATGAGTCTCATGTAATAGGGGGTGAGCCTATTGCCATATACCGGGCACAATTCCAGACTCCGTGCTACTACTGAGAATATTTAAAAACCCAGTAATAATTTGCCCGACCCGGGAATCGAACCCGACACCCCTTGCCCGGCAGTCGCATACGACAGCCTTAGTCTAGTGTTTTGTGAAATAACAGATAAAACTCGTACCTACATCAAAATCAAATAAGTGCCCCAGACATATTTATCATACTAAGCTCCCATCCAGTTGCTAAGCTCAACAGAATGGATTCTAGCAAACAAAAAATAAATCGAAAATTCTGAACACGTTTTTAATATTAAAACATACAAATTATTCATATATCTGTCTGTGGAAGTGATTAAACAGACAGCATATCAAACTATACTACTCAGTATAACTTGACATACCATTGACAGAAAATTCTTTATAATCGAAGCTCAAGTTAGACTGGATGTGTAATCTTATATGCTGTCGTTTTGTTCCAATAAAAGAACAAAAGATATTAAACATAGTACATCCCGATAATATTCGAACAATTGAATATAATCCTCGCTCATAATATGAAAAAAGCCTTTTCAGATGTCGGAAAAGTATTACGCTCGAAAGATGAAAATATGAGATAAAATTGAATGGATAGATTCTTTTTGTTACGAAGAGAATGTCTACATTTTTGATGTGATATTGCAATCGATAATGAGTCTTATGGGATGGGTGGTATGTTATTATTATTTTTTTACTTTTCAGTCTGTTGGTTTATAATAGGCTATTATAACTCAAATGGTATTAATGTATACGTAGTTGTGATGAATACAGAAATATATATTTAATTAAGTGAACACAAAATGGTCGTAAATACATCTTCGTTACACAAACCGAAGAAGAATTTAATTTTAATTAACTACATTTCAATTAATTGGTACGGTGGCTACTCATTAAAGAAATTTACGAAAATTTTGTATAATTTCACAAAATCCAATTACACTAAAGCGTAGTCAGTGATTAATTTTATTAAAATTTATTGAGACGCTCATTTGTTTAATTAGATTTCAAGTTTATATCGTTTTGTGAATTCATTTCCAATAATAATATATTAAGATTCATAATAAAACTGTCATATTAATATTTTTATAGTTGAAACATTAGTAAATAGATAAACATGTAAAAATAAATATATAAAAACTAAAACACAACCAAGAATTTGTTCCATGGAAAACTGTGGGCACAAATACATTTTCACAAAAATAAAAATCGATAAAAAAATTATTCTCACCTCCTTATCGATTTCACTCGCTCTAACAATACCGAAAATCAGAACCGCTAATAAGTATGCGCTCTTCATTTTATCGATATTTTTGTTTAACGTCTTTTCACTTCACTGACACAAACTATCGTTGATTTGATTGGCTCACGTGTGTAAACCAAATGCTTGAATCTGCTATAGTATAGTGTTATATATGAAGACGCTTCGCTGATTCCCTGCAGTGGGGCTTGCATGTTAGGAAATCATGCATGTCGATTTGTTTGTTTGTTTGTGGATTGTGACAAATGCTTGTGACTGTTGACTAGTTTGTGCCAGCAACTTCGTCTGTGTTACCCGCGAAATAAGTATTTTATAATTTAGGACTGTTGTCTACTGTCATCATAAGTTTCATGTAGATTACCTACCTCAGTAGTTTTTGCGTGAAAAATAATAGGACCACACAAAAATCGTGAAAATAATCCTTTGCACATACTTCCTTCACGGGCGAAGCAACTCAAAGTTTACTATTTTATCTTTAGTATTTAGTGTTTGCACGGGCCTGCGGACGGCGAGCATGGGTGACTCGCCACCCGACCAGAACCAGACCCGAGCGCGTCGCGTTCCATGAGCGCCTCAAAGAGCCATCAGACCACCGCAGATGGGGCCCAAAAGGGCTGATGTTGATACTGAGCCGTGGAGGTCTTAACGGGTTGCCGGGGCTTCGGCTTGAAGTAGGTATAGGAATAGTGTGGTTTTTAGTCAGTAAGAGTCTGAAACTCCCTCTCGCCTCAGCCGTGCGAGAGAATTCATTGAATGATTTTCCCCCACACAAAAAAAGTATTTAGTGTTTAAAAATGAAATATCAATAAAATACCTACAAGCTCTTTAAATCTTAATGCTGACATAAAAGGAAATACATTACCGAACAATGATGTAAATATAAAAGAGCCTCAAGCGATTATGTCAACCATACGACGTACTAAGAAACCGCTACACCGCTCACGACTAGTGAACATGTTTATAAAGAAAACGACGTAGGATTCAGGAACATACTGATATCCTTAATTCCCTTTCATCTCCCCTAAGGGAGACAGACGTGATAATAACTTATTTATTAGAAATGCAATCAAGGAAAACGTTGAGGATAGAACAAAAATTAACTTACTATAATTATAGACCAGTTGTGTTTACTAAGTAACTAATTTCTACACCCTCTTACTTTTGTTTTATTTGTCACCATTAAGTTAACTTATATAAGAGTAAACCAGCTAATAATCTGTTAAAAACCACTATCTTATTTTTAATTTCATACTTTTTATGTTCCAATTTAAAAAAAAAACAGCTACTTCTGTACTACAGTCAAACTAGACGACCAAAACCGGGACTACTTTCATACTAATTAAAACATAACCCTTTCATGGTCGTGGGCGTGGTTCCTTAAAATTTACTTCCTCCGTCTTGTACCCCTATACATTAAATCTAATAGCAAACATCCGTGGCGTACGAACGAGCCTTTGTTGTCATACCTATCACTGGGTTTTATAATGTCACTGTCATTATAAATATACCCGTAAGATACTAATGCTTTAGCAAATTTTCACCTTCGAATAAAGTCTTGGGAAGACAATGTTTAATAATAGATATGAGGTTTTTGTCAGGCTTAATGCAATACTAGCTTCTGCCAGTGGCTTTGCCCACGTTCCCGGATAAAAAGTAGTAAATGTATTCCAGACTATAATCTACCCCTTTTCCAAATTTCATCTCGATCTCTTTAGCCGTTTTTGCGTGAAAGAATAACGAACACACAGACACATAGGTACATACATTCTCATTCACTTTCGCATTTATAATATTTTATTTTATTTATTATAATTACACTTTTGAAAGTGTGGGAGAGCCATGCTTCAGCACGCATGGGCCGGCTCGACTGGAGTGATACCACGGCCTCACAGAAAACCGACGTGAAACAACGCTTGTTGTATTTCGTCGTATGAGTGAGGTTACCGGAGGCCCAATTACGCCCCCCCCCTCCCCAATCTCCCCAATTCCAGAATCCTCCACAATCCTCAAATTCCCAATTCCCAAAAGGCCGGTAACGCACGTGAAACGCCTCGGTGTTACAGGTATCCATGGGCGGCGACGATTGCTTACCATAAGGTGATCCGTCTGCTTGTTTACCGGCTTATACCAAAAAAAAAACGCTTTTGAGAGAATGGGTATAAAATGGCCGACTGCGACACACGTAGCGGCGACTATCTAACATGGCTTGAAACTAGTCGAGTTCCTCTTCAAACAATACGTCAGTAAGCCGAAAACATAATAATTAATTTAGCATCTATCACGAAAGTTATGATAGAAGACTGTGAAGTTGAAATCAAAGACAAAATGTTCTGATCGGCACCAAAGCTTACTAACCCCTCGTCGAAATTGTGTTTTAAGATATAAATGTATAACTAAGAGCCAGACCAATTTACTTGCAATAGTTACCCGAATATTAGGAACTCAATTTGACAGCGTTTACAAGACTGATCCATTAGAAGCTCTTCAAGCAGTTTGAGGGTAATTGCTTTTAGATGGACGCCGGGAAATAGCTGTTTGAAAACTAATCTATATTAATGGACCTCATTTTGATAGTATTTGCATAAATGACATTGTTATTGTTAAATGTCTTTTTAACCGATTTCAACAAAACGAGGTTCTCAGTTTACCTGTATTTTTTTATGGAATAGGAAGCAAACGAGCTGACGGATCACCTGATGGTAAGCGAGCAGCGCCGCCCATGGACACCCAACACCAAGAAGTCACATGTGCGTTGCCGGCTTTTTAAAAAGAAATACGCTATTTTCTTGACGGTATGTATGTAAAATCTTCCCTTAAGTATAACAAACACTTGCCGCGGAAGGCCTAACGGGTTACCGGGGCTCCGGTTCGAAGAGCAGGAATAGGAACAGGGTGGTTTTAGTCAGTAAAAATCTGACACTTCCTCTCACCTAACCCAAGGCGGGAGAAGACATTGGATGATTTTCCCCCCTCAAAAAAAAAAAGTATAACAACACTTGCCTGAAAAACACATCAAAATCGGGGTCAGTCAACCGCGAGGTAACCGTGCACAAACATACATACAGGTCAAACTAAGAATCTGTTTATGAAGTCGGTTAATGAAGACAAAGCCAGCGGGCAAGCTAGACGCATGCGTAGCTAATGATATTAAATTATGTATAGCAACTACTGGCGCGACAGAATGTATCAGCTGTTTCACATTCAACGCCATTTTGTAAAAGTCAGCTGAGTTATACGAGGAGCATTAATACTGGTATTCAAGTCTTTATTGATCCTAATAAATCGGAAATTGGTAAGTTAAACAATGATTCATTTTTCGTGTTTAAAATCACGCCTTTTATCCCCGAAGGGGGTGGCAGAGGTGCACATTACGCCACTGTACAATGTAACACCCAATTTTCACTATTTATGTTATGAGTCCCATGTAATAGGGGGTGAGCCTATTGCCATATACCGGGCACAATTCCAGACATTATTATCTTTTTATGCATTCTCTTTTTTTATCTGAGATGTAGGTCCTTAGACAACTAGTACTTATTTCAACTGGTGTTGTGGCCGTCGCGGTTCTTGTTGCAATCAAGGTATTATCTCATGTGACAATGTCTAGCGTTTATCTACAAACAACATACACCACAGTTGTCATTGCTGGCTTACGTTTGTAATCCAATAGATAAACATGACAGGAGAGATCAGATGCAGGATCTACTGTATAATATACGTACCATAACATAGCATAATATCACGCCTTTTTATCCCTGAAGGGGTTGGCAGAGGTATACATTACGGCACTTGATGCCACTGTACAATGTAACACCCACTTTTCACTATTTATGTTATGAGTCCCATGTAATACCAGACCTCGTGCTACTACTAAGTTTTTTTTTATTTCCAGTCATACTTTGCCCGACCCGTGAATCGAACCCGAGATCCCTTGCCCAGTAGTCGCACTTGTAACCACTCGGACAACGAGGTAGTCATACATACATATCATCAATAATCATTATCATTAGCGTCGTTATTTGCCAAAAATTCGTATCTTAAAAATTTCGATTTCCCAAAAAGTTCATTCAATGGTTCATCATAAGTGGCTACTGCTGACCAAAGGCCTCTTCTCACACAGAGAAGGTTTGAGAATTAATCACCATGCTTGCTTAATGCGAATTGGCGATTTCAATTAAAACTCACATTGGTACTTGCTGTTAGTAGGTTTCGCAGCCGCGCTCTTAAAAAATGCATGAGAAGCGGGCATCTTAAACCTCCTGGCCACCATGACATTGAATAGTTACTTACAAGAAATCAGAAAAGAATCAACATAAATAAATTCTATTTTCATATTTTAAGCTAGTCAAACAGTTTCATTGTATCATCTTCTAAAAGTATTATATCAGCATTGCCTAAACTACATTGTTAAAAAAAAGATTGATGCTACATCACCATACAAAGGAAAAGAACCACGATATTTTCTTGCCGTAAAGAATATCCTTCAAAAGTATAAAGTCGAAAAGCAAGCGTATACGAATATTGCAAATGTCTGGAAGAATGTTCCCAGTACAAACTCATGCGGAGTATAAAAACATTTATACCAACTTATATTTTCTTGCAAAATGTTTATTTGCCACAGTTTGTACTGTTGAACAAGGTACTTTTTGAAGTTTACTAGATTAGCCCTGTTCTTTTATATTAAACTGCCTGCCTCATTGGCTGAGTGGCCACAAGTGCGACTGGCGGGCTAGGAGTCTTGTGTTCGGGGCAAAGTATTACTGGGTTTGTAAAAACCTTAGTAGTAGCAACTGGAATTGTGCCCCCTATTACATGGGACTCATAACATAGATAGTTAAAAGTGGGTGTTACATTGTAAGTGGCATTATGTGCCGTAATGTGCACCTCTGCCTATGGTATATACCATAAAAGGCGTGGTTTTATGTTTGTGTCATGTTATATTTCATATTAAAACGTAGGAAGTTAAAATACAAAAAATACGCAAATGCGTTTAATCTAAGTAGGTATATTTCTAAAAGCACAATATCAACAGCGTACCTGCGACTTAAACGATATATTGCGATTATTGGAAAATGTATGTTTGTCCAAGTTTTTCCTAACTTTTACTTTCAACATAAGATTTTATTGGCTTTCCGTTACGCGGACGGAGTTACCGAAAAACTTCTAGTTTACTGGAAATCCGCCAACAAATCGTTGTGACGAAGGACTTTTTGAGGGATCTTAAACCAGCTTCGGAGTTTTGAACGTCAATTCAAGTATGACTGAGTGTTTAAGTTGTAAAGTCAAGCCTCTGGAGCATGAGTTTCTGAAGTGATATCTGTCACTGTAGTATGCCAATTCCGTAATAGATTGTACATAATAAATATTTTAATGAGTTTTATCCCATACTAGCTTTTACCCGCGGCTTCGCTCGCGTCACAAAAGAATAAAAAGTAGCCTATGTGACATATACCAATACACACAGCGCCATCTATACCAATACTTTTGTTTTTCCTCGGGAATATAAATTTTTTCCGGGTTAAAAAGTACCCTATTATTTAATCCGGACTTCTAACTTTACGTTTGCAAAAATTCAAAGCAATCGGTTGAGTAGTTACGGCGTGAAGGTGGAAAAAACAAACAAACTCACTTTCAGATTTATAATATTAGTAAGGACTAGTAAGGATTATATGTTTATTTAAAATTCCTCTAAAGTTACATTTTTAAAAACTACAAAATAAAAAATAATATTTAAAAATATTATAATACGAGCTGACCAGTAATAGGAGCATGGTCCAAGCTACCGGTGGTTAGGGCTCCAGAGACAGAAACCTCACGATGGGCGCCGTTTCAAGGAGAACTGCCTTCTGTATCAGGCCCTTGACCTGCCTAACGCTAGCCTCCTAAGGTGGTTGTCGAGGCTATTAGGGATAACCCATTGGCCGACACGACTATCAGCACAATGATAGCCGAATCCACATTCCACATGTCGACAACCTCGTGAGCCAAATCAAGATATTTGATTTGTTTATCTTTTTCAGCTTTCACGAGGTTGTCGTTATGGGGAATGGTGACATCGATTATTATAAATGAGTTTTTTTATTGTTATACTCGTCAACTGTTAAGGTTTATAACAACAATATAAAGAGTTATGCTTTAAAATATACTGTGCTATATAACTTTGTTATATAAATTAAGATACAATAATAATTCTTCATTCAGTAGTAGCACGGAGTCTGGAAATGTGCCCGGTATATGGCAATAGGTTCACCTCATATTACATGGGACTTATAACATAAATAGTGAAAAGTGGGTGTTACATTGTACAGTGGCATTAACTGCCGAAATGTGCACCTCTGCCTACCCCTTCAGGGATAAAAAGGCGTAATGTTATTATGTAATATTTCTTCACTGACATACATACACGTATACTGCAAGTTTGTATTTATTGTAATATTTACGATTGCGAAAACGCGAAATATGAAAATAAATTCGCCATCTTCATTTTCATTTGCACTCAATAATTTTAGCGTGACAGAAGCACAAACATACAAACTTTCACGTCTATCATATAACAGTATAGCTACAATTATTTTCACTGAAATTCATTTTCAGTATTTTTATTACAAATTACATATCAATAACGTCGGTGCAATAAACCATTTTCCGTCGTGGAATAAAAATGAAACATAGCAATAACTCTGATTGTTAATAAGCGTGAAAATTCACAGTAAATTACTATTTAAGTGCAAAAAAACCTCATTGCGTGACACAGTAATTGATGATTTAAATTTTATTATGTTCTTTTTGCTGTATACCTCTAATTGTATGTAAAAGGTTGACCACCGCTGGCATGTGGGTGGGGGAGACGTCATTGTTGTCATTTTTTTACTGATATTTATGTATATATAATGATATGTCTATATAGTGAGCATACGTGTTGCTTTTCGATTGTTCAAGTATGTAGACCTTTAGCTGTATATATTCATGTTAATTTTGTACGACAATATCTGAATGAATAGTGCCAAAAATGAGGACTGTATCACATCACAAATATATAATGATTCGATTTGTTTGAAAGTCAAATACTATAATGCACTTCCTTCCTCGCAAATGCAAGGGGCAAGGGGTCTCGGGTTCGATTCCCGGGTCGGGCAAAGTATTAGGTACAGGATATTTAAGATATTAGATATTTTTAGTAGTAGCACGGAATTTGAAAATGTGCCCGGTATGTAGCAATAGGCTCACCCTCTATTAAATGGGACTCATAACATAAATAGTGAAAAGTGGGTCTTACATTGTACAGTGGTATTAAGTGTCGTGATTTGCACCTCTGCCTAACATTCAGGGATAAAAAGCGTGATGCTATGATATGTTGTAAATCTCACTCAAATTATTAATCAAAGAATACTTGACCGGAAACGGACGGAAATTATTGATTATAAATTCTAACTCGGTGTATTAGTGTTCAAAATTAAATAGCGGCTGAAATGTCTAGAAAAAAACATTCATCTTCTATCGTCGTATCATCTAATCTAAAGTTCTGCAAGCAAGGTTTACTTAACAATAATTAAATCGTCAAACACAAACAGGCTCTATCTGGAGCAAACCACGAAAATTTCAGAATTACCCATCCTCCTGAAACTTTCTCAAAAGCCATTATTTAATTGATAATCAATAACGCTTTCATTAAGTTTGACGGATGCCATGAAAATGAGCTCCACTTCCGTCATCATCACTGTATGAGACTGTCATACTGAAAGCATCAGTCTTGCCTTCATGAATTTCAGGACAAAAGACTCGTGTTATAATGTTAGCGTCAGTAATCTGTTTTGTAATGAATTTATGTTGAAATTGTTTGTTAATGTAACGGTGTTTTGTTTGTTTATTTATGTAAATTATTTGCTTTGTGTGTTATTAAACAATTTATCAAATTACGTCATTATTGTTGTCGGCTTTTATTATTCACTAGCGACCCGCCCCGGCTTCGCACAGGTGCAATATGCATGTATTATACATATAAACCTTCCTTAAGAATCACTTTATCTATGAAAAAAAACCGCATCAAAATCTGTTGCATAGTTTTAAAGATCTAAGTATACATAGGGACAGACTGCGCATAGTGACTTTGCTTTATACTATGTAGTGATGTAGTGATTATTATTAGACTACAAGTCTCCTCTATACCTACTTATCGGATTTTTTTATATGTTGGCCGACGTTTAGCCACTATTTAGTCTGGTGGTAAGCGATGATGCAGCCTATGATCTGCCTATAAGCAACCTATTCACTCGGGTCTTAAAGACACTCAGGTATATTATAATATCGGTGTTGGGTCTTTACGCAACACAGTATGTACCTACGATTTGGTACCTGTAGGTACAGTTCGACTGTATAGTTGAAATGTCACAGTTAAATTGGGATGATGACAGGGTATGAAATTTAAAACATAATTAGTCCATAAGTTAGCTAATGAAAAAATATTAGACACGTATTTTTTGTATTTTGTCGTATAACAAAACAATACTTAGATAAAACGAATCAAAGTTTAGGAGTGGGGGCTAAAACGTCATTTCTACGTATAAAATGTACATACATAGAAGTGACGTCACGCGACATTTCAAATCAATATATCGTCGAAAATATTCGTTTATGTAAGAAAATGAAAAATACGTGTCTAATGATTTAAAATAATCTACCAGACGGACATTAAAATAAAAATTAGGCATCTACCCTATTGTAAGGTGTGTAGCGGCTATAAGCCTAAAACTTTTTATTTCGATTGATATTATTATACCAACAAAAGACGGTCCAGACATCCTTGAGGTTTGCGCATAACGACCATTATGTTACATTTCAATACATATTTTATGGACAAAATTATAATACAGTTTCGAATACATAAAAATTGTGTAGGTATCATTATTTATTTATCGATATTAATTATTATACAGGAATGACCTGTGACAATGGTTGTAGCAAATAAACTCAGGACTAAAAGTGAATTCACTATTTATACTTTAAACGTAGAATAGAAAATGATTGTGTTTTCTCGTTATAATGTATCCCATGCATAACCTATTATTTTCTGAGATGCATCCATAAAAGCCATAAAATATAATATCTTTGATCTATACACTCACTGCCTTTTATGGATAATAAAAAATATGATGAATTATGATGTAAAATATCTACTTTCTTAGAGCAAAGACCTAGTTTATTACTTCAAGCAGAAATAGACGATCGAACTGCCGTCACCGTACTATCATTTTGGTTCGGCTGTCCAGTGGTATCCATTGAACATATGCAGTGGACGGCTGTACACACTATCGAAAATATTCCGGAGCAAACAAGAGTGATAAGAATGGTTCTGTTCGATCGTATATATGTGCTTTTAGTATGACCTTTAAAAGAAGGATTTTATTTATTTTATCTTCTATTACAAACGGTAAGACATTATAAAATAAAATATGCTCATAATAAGTACCTACTTATATGATATTTACAGTTCTGCCGAAACCATAATTATTATGAAATCAAAATCAAAATATTCTAGTCACATTGTTGTTTTAAGACTAAAACGAAATAGTTTTGATTGAAAATAGTTGTTTGTGTTCAGAATAACATTTGATCTCGTAGGGTATATTATTATAATTGGGTAGATTCCTAAGTTTAAAATAAATTGTTTTGACTTTTAATGCAATTAATAAAAAAATTATTATTATTTACACATTGAATATAACACTCACATCACACATTGCATCAATAGCCTATAAGTGGCTACTGCTGACCAAAGGTCTCTTCTCACACGGAGCCTCAATCACCACACTTGTTTAAAGGGGGTTGGTAATTTGAAACTTATAATTAGAAATTATATGCCCAGGTTTCCTCACGATGTTTTTCTTCACCGTTCGTCAGTGGTGTCTAATAGAACAATCACCTATCACGTTATAGTTAACAAGTTCATTACCATTCTTCAGTCACATTTTCAGACTCCTTGCTAATGTAATTTTGAATGAATCAAAATAATACTGCTTTGCCGTTCTCCGCCATAAACAGTTACAGTTTACAGTTAAGCCAAAATCAAAGCATTTATTTTGACTAAACCATTAACGCCCGAATGGTACTCAATTTTTTTTCTCAAAATCAAAGTCAAAGCATTTACTTCAATTAAACCATAATTTGGTAGTTTTGAATTGGCAACAAATACAAAATAAATAATAATCTATCAGTCAGTCCGTCAGTGAAGTTAGGTGCTCATTCCAAAATGTTAAGTCTTTGGTCTTTGCCCACAAAATACCTTATAATTGGATATTCATTGTTAAAAATAGCGTTGATTATGTACCAACTACAAAACTAGCATATTTCAATCATGGCTCATGTTTATTCTATATACATACATAATAGATAGATAATTACGATACAAGCATTCGATTGCGTGTGCGCCTCTCGTGACGTACTTTCCATCTGAGACATTTACAAGATCATTGCGACTTGAAAGTATTTTTTTTAGAGTTCCTCGTATAATTTTTTCTTTTTAAAAAAAATATTCATAAACCAGTGGCAGGCAGTGACAGACTCCCTTTCAGGCTATTAAAAATTTCATTCATTCATTATCTTACACCTGTACCCCAAAGGAGTAGACGGAGATTATGGAACTTCAATTACTACGACTCTTACATACCTCTTTCGCTTCATCAACACTCATCAGTTTTATCATGCATGCTCGTTGGTTAAGGGTACTTTTAATTTGACCCTTCTTTATATATCGCCGATCTGGTTGATCTCTAGGCCCTCTCTATCGACGCTCCCACTTATATCCGCTATTAAAAATTTAATAATCTTAAACATGAGAAAGGAGTTATTGGGGAAAGTCTATGTTCGGCAGTGGACGTCTTATGGCTGAAATAATGATATTGATGAAACATAAGAAAACCGAATGATGCTAGCAGGGTATTCATTTAAAAAGAGGAGGAATCGTTGAGCCTTTATACGTAGATAAGTTCATGATCTGGTAGTGCAAGCTTTTGGTGATGATTTATTTATTTATTTAGAAAATTTACATATATAACACTACAGCTTACGCCATTAAGTTATGCTGTTAATCTTATATAAATACTATTATTAGGTACTTAAAAACAAACTAATTAGGTAATTCAATATAAGAAATAAAAGTTAACTAAAATTAACAAAAAACTATACAATTGAATAACAAAATTGGTAAGGTTGGTTAAATATGATGGTGGTGATCATTTAAAAATTCATGTACCGTAATGAGCAGAACTCTGAAGCAGATAAATTTTGTAAAAATAACATCAGACAAATGTAATAAAAAATCTGATCACACTTGTAACGCCTCTGGTGTTCCGGGTGTCCATGGGGACGCCGATTGCTTACCATCAGGTGATCCGTCTGCTCGTTAACCGGCTTATGCCATAAAAAAAATAACAAAATCACTCCAAAATGTACTAACAAAAAAAAAACAAAAGAATAAAACGTTTGACACCAGAAGAAAATGTACCAGGAAAAAAGGACATCGACATATAAACCACAAAGACAGTGTACGGAACCAGGCAATGTTCAAATAATTCTTGAACAAGTTTTTATACGATTTTCCCCGATGTAATGTGTTTTCTGTTAGTTATACATGCCGATGCCGGTGAGGAGGACTCTCATTCTTTTTCAACCATCCATGTATATTTATGGACATCACCGATATTTTCCAATGGATCTGTTGAAAAATGCTGCCAGTTATGGTGATTAGTTCCGATTTCATGAACAATTGATGATGTGACAGATTTGTTTACTTTAACCGAAGAGCATGCGTAATAAGGCTGATGATTGTTGATGAAGCGAAAGAGGTATGTAAGAATCGTAGCAATTGGCGTTCCATAGTCTCTGCCTAGTGCCTACCTCCATGGGAGACTTGAGTGCACGTTTGGTGCGGTGGCTGGGCAACCGGCAACGTATAGTTCGATTTCCGCGATTGTGTGATCCACAAATTGTTGTTTGGGTCTGGGTGTCATATGTATGTGAACTTGTATGTTTATAAACGCACACACGATATAGAAGAAAATTCTAGTATTGTGTACCTAACGTTATATTAAAAAAAATCCTAGTATTGTGTAACGTTATATTAAAAAAAAAAATAGCGCTTTTCATTTATGTTTTGATTATTTTCAGCCGTGTAATATAATAGACTGCCTCGTTGGCCGAGTGGTCACAAGTGCGACTGCCGGGCAAGGGGTCTCGGGTTACTTTCCCGGGTCGGGCAAAGTATTATTTTAAGAGTTTAAAAAAAATCAGTAGTATCACGGAGTCTGGAATTGTGCCCGGTATATGGCAATAGGCTCACCCCCTATTACATGGGACTTATAACATAAATAGTGAAAAGTGGGTGTTACATTGTACAGTGGCATAATGTGCACCTCTGCCTATTCCTTCTGGGATAAAAGGCGTGATGTTATGTTATGTAATATAATAAAGTAACTGTGCGTCTGCTACTCTTCTTCAGATTAGGTATTGAACACCTAAGTGGGCAACCGATATCTCATCCAGATATTACTGCTGTAGCATTTGACTACAATCGGTTATTACTTTCTGTCACAATTTAGAGACTACACATTTGAAAGAGACTGAGCTGCAGTATTCTAAAACCTGAAAACGGTGCGTACAGCACCGTCATAGGTTGGTAAAATTTATGTAAAAATACTATGTTTGGTAACATAGGACTGCACGGTTGGTGCGGTGGCTGGGCAACCGGCTGCCGTGCAACGTGTCGCGGGTTAGATTACCGCACGGAATAACACTTTGTGTGATCCACAAATTGTTGTTTCGGGTCTGGGTGTCATGTGTATGTGAACTTGTATGTTTGTAAACGCACCCACGACACTGGAGAAAATCCTAGTGTGGAGAAACTTAAAAAAAAAGAAAAATTTGTGATTGATAGGTTCATAAGTCTGCTCAATAGACATTTTATCTTGTATCAAAGATTAATCTAGAGGTTAAACAAAAACCCTTTTCACATAGCAATGTCAAGACCCCAAACTCAAAGGTCGTGCCTCAAACCAAAAAACCATCAAGTAAGATAACGAAGCAATATTTTTACGAGCAAAAAAGCCTCAGGCATCAACTAGAAACAGCAATAAAATTCTTATATGTAATAAAAATATGATGTGGACTTGAGTAGCAAAATATAATGTTGTGTAGAAGTAGACTATACTGTTAGAGTAGCCATTTTACTTAGTGATTACTGTTAGTGTAGTTCTAATCTAGTGTGATTATGAAAGTAAAACTGATATTATTTATTCTAATTCTTTTCCTTTTCTTGTATAGAAGCACTATTTCTGTGGATTGTCAGTATGCGTATGTGGGCACCATGTTAGACTACAAGATTTTTTTTTTTTTTGTTTTAGTAAGTTATTAGTATAATGCGTCAAGCGTGTCTTTGCATTGTTCTTACATATGTGTACAGTATTGAAATATGTATCAGAGACATTGTAGAACATACTTTTTTTAAAAAGAGTAACGAATGGAGTTTCTTGCTCGTTCTTCTCCATTCGAATCTACATTTTGGAATGAGCACCTACTTTCACTGACGGACTGACTGACAGACTATTATTTATTTTGTATTTGTTAACGTTTCAAAAGTACCAAACTATAAAACCGGTACTCGACGAGTAGACACAATTATAAAACAATAGGTTGCGGTCACCGGTGACCGCTTGGTGTTTGACAGTTTAATTGAAATAAATGCTTTGACTTTGAAATATTACAACTTGTAACTGCTGAACTAATATGACATTTTTGTTTGGTTATCGGGGGAGCCCCAGCAACCGGCCGGTTTAAAGCAAGAGTAGGAACGGGGTGGGTTTTAGTCAATAAGAGTCTGACACTCCCTGTCTGACCTCACTCAAGTCGGAACAAACCACTGGATGATTGCCAGTTTCATAATAACTATGTTCATACTGAATTAACTAAAAATACGAGTTACTCACGTCAATATACTGAGACTATATTAGTGAGTTTTAAGTCACAGAGAGACTCTTCCTCATGAGCAGCGTGAGCGGTCGTAATATCACCGTGATCGCGCACCCTATATATTTGAGTTAGTAACTCGTGATTTTAAATTATTTCATGGATGATTAATGCCAAAAAAATGAAAGTAAAATTATCTGTATTAATTATAATTAAATTTATTATATTATTGTATTACCATATTAGCCACACTATTTTGGATCACAATTTTTCACACACATACACACACAAATACGTATCCTGCAGAATAATTATTTTATTTGTATGCATATTTAATTGATTTTTCCTTATTGAGCGGCTTACCGTCGTCCGTGACTCACTGTAGGGTGCCATCTGAAAATCAGCGTTGGGCATGTACGCTCAACCTAATTTATTAATTTTTAATTACTGTGTTATTATTGTATTGCCATTGTATATCTATATAAATATCTGTATTTATTTCTTCTTTTCTTTTTAGTTTTGTATTATTTTTGTATCTGTATGCATGCCTACCACAGAAATATTATATCTGTGATGCCTACCGTCGAATAAATGCTTTTTCTTTCTTTCTTTCTTATCAGCTAACACTTGGGTTTCTACCAAACTACCGATATCTAGTTTTATGTCCTATACCATTCTTGAAATATTAATCGTACGACTGCGGAACATCTAACATTTTCTTCAATTCAAACATAAAATTCTATATTACGAAGCGATCCACAGCTGAGAAAAATAAATAGGCTCATTGTAGTACGTGTAATGACAGTAAAAATAAAGGAACATGGCATGATGGGCTGTTAGAACGGGCTCTGTCACAATGGCTACAGAACAATGTAACATACTCAAAGCTTTTATGCTTACTACCTGCTGACGACATAGGGACACCGGGGATTGGCAACTCCTGAATCATTGTTTTATGAGTGCGGGGATAAAAAGATAGTTTTCGTATTTAAAGGCTCATCTACCAATGAGTCAGACACACAACTGTGGGAGAGCCATGCTTCGGCACGAAAGGAGCGGTTCGACCGGAGTGAAACCACGGCCTCACAGAAACAGAACCTCACAGGAACAGAAACAACGCTTGCGTTGCGTTTCGTCGTGTGTGTGAGTGAAGTTACAGAAGGCCCAATTACCCCCACCCCCACCCTTCCCCAAGCCCTGAATCCCCAACAATCCTCAAATTCCTAATCCCTAAAGGCTGGTAATGTACTTGCAACGCCTCTGGTGTTCCGAGTGACCATGGACGACGCCGATTGCTTACTATCAGACGATCCGTCTACTCGTTTACCGGCTTACCATAAAAAGATAAAACAAATAAAAAGCTAATGCAAGTGACGACTTGTTTTCTTTCTACATTCTTCCCTACCAGATGTTATCCTGTCACAAACACCTGTCTCTTTGGTTATTTTTTGTTATACTTTGACAACAAAATAATAACAAACTATAAAATAACACGAACAGTACCTAAATAAAGAAGTGTAGCTGCCATATTTCTTGCGTAGGACTGAACTATTACTATATAGGTAACTATTTTTACAAAAAATTCTGAAGTCGTATTTTTGTCGCGGAGAACCTAACGGGTAACCGGGGCTCCGGCTCGACGTGCAGGAGAAGGAACGGGGTGGTTTTTAATCAGTAAGAGTCTGACACTCCCTCCCGCCTCACCCAGGCGGGAGCATTCATTCGATGATTATCCCCCCTTAAAAAAAAAGTCATCTTTGAAGACCTACGTAAATGATAGTTTAGGTTCATCACTACATAGTATAAAACAAAGTCGCTGACCGCCGTCTGCCTGTCCCTATGTATGTTTAGATCTTTAAAACTATGCAACGGATTTTGAAGCGGTCTTTTTTAATAGATAGAGTGATTCTTAAGAAAGTTTAAATGTATAATATATGCATACTGCACCCGTGCGAAGCCGGGGCGGGTCGCTAGTTAATCTATAAGTCTGTGTGTATCAAAATTTCCACACAGAAACAAGGAACAAATTTTAAGGAATTTGCAATCACGACACTACAGTCATATAGTCACTATACACCCAGTTGGAATAGAAACCATTGTGTCTTTGCAAGCAGTATAGGAACTTCACGGGAATCTAGTTGGAAACTGTCATGAATTCTATAGAATACAATAGGTCAAAGGATGACTTTAGAGATCAGTATCGCTTGGACTATTGTTTCAGTTAGAAGAGTGTGGTTAATATAATTAAAATCTTGGTGGTTTTGCGCTGGCTTTTTACTAGAAAATATTTAACCGACTGCTTCGTTGGCCGAGTGGTGGCGAGTGCGACTGCCATACAAGGGGTGTCGGGTCTGATTCCCGGGTCAGGCAAAGTATTCCTGGGTTTTTAAAAATCTCAGTAGTATCACGGAGTCTGAAAATGTGCCCGGTATATGGCAATAGGCTCACCCCCTATTACATGGGACTCATAACATAAATAGTGAAAAGTGGGTGTTATATTGTACAGTGGCATTAAGTGGCGTAATGTGCACCTCTGCTTCGGGGATAAAAAGGCGTGTTATGTTATTTATGTATAATATTTAACCTATCTAACAGCATGGTACAAGTTTCAGAAATTATTCATTATGTTGTAAAAATATGGATTATGTACTACTTCGCTTCGTTTTTTCGTGAATATACTTTGTCGGTATAAAAAGTAGTAAAGTACCTGGGTACTTCAGGTGTTGTGCCCAGGATATTAAAGTATAATCATACGAAGATAATAATCGGACTTGTAGTTTTTGCATGATGCGTGAACATACAGACAGACAGACAAAAAATTTTAAGCCACATTTTTGGGTTCGGTATCTATCTAGTAACGCCCCAACTATTTTTTTTAATATTTTCAATGTAGGTACAGAAGTTAGACTTCTACAGTTTTATTATATGTATTGATAGGATAGGTAAGTATGTACACCTAGATAAAGCTAGTGAATTCGTGGCTGCGGACAACCGCAATGGTTGCCGGGTGCTTCTTAGTCAGTAAGAGTTTTAATTGTGGAAAAGCCATGCTTCAGCACAAATGGGCCGGCTCGACCGGAGTGATACCACGGCCTCATAGAAAACCGACGTGAAACGCTTGCGTTGTGGTTTGTCGCGTGAGTGAGGTTACCGCAGGCCCAATTACCCCTATCTCCCGAATCATCGAATCCCCAACAATCCTCAAATTCCTAATCCCCAAAAGACCGGTATCACACTTATAACGCCTTTGGTGATTCGATTGTTCACGGGTGGCTTACCATCAGGTGATTCGATTGCTCGTTTACCGGTTAGTTACAAAAAAGTAACACTCTCGCCCCACCCAGAGCTTGAGGAGTCATTTTATGACTTTCTACATCAAAAAAAGTTAATGGATCATTAATAAAAGCGACACTAGTATGCAATTAACAAAAAACACGATAAACAGTTTCAATAAACACAATTATTATTTTCTAAATTACAATTAGGCAACATTTATTAATTTGCAATACATAGAAAATGTAAAAAAAAAATATAAGTACATACCTAAGGCGTCGTGATTTAATTATAACTTCTTAGGTTTTACAAACTGCTGGATAATGGGATCGTTTTTCACAGAAAAATGGTGCTGGAATGTCACACCAAATGTCGTTGAGCAAGCCAGCCCGATATATAGCACCACAGAATTGTCCGGTTGTGTAATTATTTGGTTGTCCAGCAGAGAATTCGGTGTATCCTGCCTCTTCTAGCGTTTGACCTAAAAATGACGATTATTTGATCAAGTCGTCACATTGTTTGACCTTCAGGCTGAGCAAAGAAATACCTCTAAGTGTTCTCGCAGCAAATGAATGCACACAGTAAAAAACCAATCAAACTACACACTACAACCTTCTTGGCGTGGCTGTTGACGAGTCAACATCTCCTGAGTCCTGACGATACTCTATGAAGGAACAAAACAAGTGTGTATTTTTTCTCTAGCTTTTTGTATTACTACTTGTGGAGACAAACCCCCAAAACGGTTATTCTAAAAACCAATACTTTTACCGTGAATGGTTCTCCAGTCGCCACGTTCGCCCCAGTCATAGAAACCGATGATAGCAGCGTCTTTCTTGAAAGTTCCTATCATTTTTCCATCTGGATATTTTGCGTATAGTTCCTTTAGTACTGTAGCTTCTACTTTACTGTTGACTATGGCAAGGTGACCACCTTCAGCAGAACACGCGAAGTGCGCACGACTGAACGTACGAGGCACTGTGTGGAACTTATAGCAAAAATTCGTTCTCGAATCCAATTTGTATTCTAAAATGAAGACAGAAATTTATTTTTCGAATTATCGTAACGGTAGAAAATAAAAAAGAAACTGTTGAAAAAGTAAGCACCGATCGGGTGACCGGTACCTTTTCATTTTAATGAGACCTATAGTTCAGCAGTGCAGTGTAACGAGCTGGTATTGAGTGGCAGATACATACCAGGATCTATAGTTCCACATTCATTGGCCTCAGTCTTAAGATCGGCAGAACGGAAGCAGATGTAATGCCGAGTCGCATGACAGGATCTGTCAGCCGCTTCGCCATTCCCGTTGAGCGTGATACAATGTTCTTTATTCCCCACATTATTTGGCTCATTTTCTGCCCAAGTTAATAAAACTTCACTTAGAGGTACACCTAGAATTTATTTAGCTTCTATTATTTCTGTAGGATGTGCCCTTTGCCGAGTATCTGTAACATCTGTTTCAAGTGCATTGCGTTGAGTTTACCACCGTCCGTGATCTCATTCACACGGAGAAATACAAACAAAGCTAACGCAGCCGTATTTCACACCAATTTCATATTAGGCAGTGGTATTCATCTAGTTGAGCCGGTCCATTTGCCAGTGGCGTGCAGTCCATATAGGCAAATAGGCTTTGCTTGACATAAAATGTACTAACGCGTTTATTAAGATTCAATAATATAATAAAAGTTTGTAAAAAAACGGCTAACATAAATATACATTCACATATACTATACACGGACCGCACGCCTTTGTAAAGCAATGAATGCGCGCCGCACGCACTACGCATGCGCTGCTATTCCTTAAATCTTGGTTGTTGGTTGTGACGTCACAAAAAGTATGCAACGCGCATGCGTGAAGGTCACGTGACTATGGTCACAGCACAGAATAACCATTCATAAACGCAAAAAAATATTACACGATTCAATCTAGCCGGACTTTTTGTTTGTGAATCTGCGCCATCTATTGATTTTTTTGTTAAAACTTCTGAACGCGTTCTATATAGGTAATGCGAATGTCTTTTTATAATTATGCATACTAAAAAAATATGTTTCAGGTGTTTTAATTAAAACATTTTTACGCGTTGTCGCTTTATAGAAACTTTAACCGAGGAGTTGACTTTATTATTTTAAAAGTTAAAAGGAAGTTATCGAAACGTCAAGTTGCCGCTACTCAAAGTTTCAAATTATTATCAACGAATGTTTCTTATTGGAAAATATAATAAGACAATGATGCAATTCCATTTGACTTATGTAAATTAACCTTTTATTTTTTTATAATTAAACACTGGGTTGCCTTAATGTTTTAGCTATAATTTTTTTATAATAAACACTCAATTGACTACGATGGGTAATGACTTTCCAATGTTTTCGGCCATATTGTTTTCATGTGATGTGCGATCGCTTTGTTTATGTTTTCGTTTAAATTATAAGGAATTAGTTTTAAACATAAAGTTGCATAAATATGTGTAGAAGTAGTAAAATATATGTGTCGATTTTTCAAATAGTGTATTTGTTTATCAGTGTCTTGTATATTATTCGATTGTGAAGTTTGTGTTGATAATAGGTAATTTTTTGTGTTTGTTTAAAGTTAAAAACAGTAAGTTTTCGCAAAAATGTGTTCTATAACGACTAGATTCAGGTAATGACCATAGCATACCTACTCAAGTTACGAGAATTGACCCAAGTCAAAGGTAGGTAATGTAAATATGTAGGTACTATAATGGATCTTTTATATGATGTTCTTGTTTATTGTTTGATAATTCTTAAGAATATCAAATTCACATATTAATTTATTATTAATAAATATTATTAATTATGTAATGTAATAACAAATGTACCGCTTATACTCGGCTCGGCCACAGCCGGCCGCGCTTGTTGTTGTTTTGTTTGTTGGTAGGTACCTACGATCTTAAATTCGTAATTATGATTTTGAATAGATTATTTAGCAATTTGATAATTGAATTTGGTTCATCAAAATTATGCTTCATTATTAGTATAATAAATAGATGCTTCATTATTTGTAAGTTTTGTTGGCTTATTCGATAGCTGATGAAGTACTTTACAAAAAATACGCGAGATGTCAGTGTATGTAATTTGGCAAAAGAATAAACCACAATATTCTTGAACGCACTTTTCAAAATGTATACTGTACATGTACCTGTCTTGTGGGAGTATGATTGTATGACCGGGGGGGAGGGCTTTAATCATACGATATTTAGTTGCCTACCCTGTCTAGAAAATGTGTGCACGCCACTGCCATTTGCGTAGTATTGTGTGTGGGCTATAAAATCTATTGTTTTTGGTATTATTACTGTCTTTATTATTTTAATTTATATTGAAGGAAAGTATGTTTATAGTATAACTATTGTGACACATTTTAAATTAAATTTTATATTTTCGGCTTACTCCCATAACTGTTCATCGAGGAACTTGATAAGTTTCAAGCTATGCTTGAAGCTGAGCAGTATTCCGCGGCACATGACGTGGCGACTGACGCGTTGCTACTGGCAGCAATAGTAGTTGTATTCCTTGTCAAACGGTTACGTGAGTACGCCGAAAACAATAATGAATAAAGTAAGGTAAATAGAAATACCTTCAACAGTATAGAAGTCGCCTGTCAAAGTCGCGTGAACTCCTGTAAAGATTTCTGATTTCGATGTGAAAAATGTGTTCATAATTTTATTCATCTCAGCTTCGATATCTGCGTTAATTGGAGAAGCCAGTGTTGCACCTATTTGAACAAATAAAAGACATATAATAAGAGAGGCATCAATGCATTTATGACAAATTACACTCTTTCGCGAAGCATAGTTTGGTAAACTATCTTAACTTTTACTGCTTAATTCAAGAATATTGCTATACCTATACACGTATCATTTTCGTTACTAAGTAACTGCCTGACAGACAACGTAACTACTGAACCGATACTACTAAACCTAGGAAGCTAAAACAACTAGGAAGCTCTCCGGCCACCTTAAGTACGAGCCTGCGGGCGGCGAGCATGGATAGCCAGACACAAGCGGCGCGTCTCGTTCAGCGCTATCAGACCACCTCAGACGAGGCCCAGTAGGGCTAATGCCGATACGGAACCGTGGAGGACTGATAGAGTTGTCGGGACCCCGGCTCAAGGAGCAGGAGTAGGAACGGGGTGGTTTTTAGTCAGAAAGAATCTGACACTCCCTTTTGCCTCACCCGGGCGGGAACAGATATTGAATGAATTTCTCTTCTTAAAAAATGTTCTTTGGGAAGTGTAGGAGAGCACGTAAAGATTTTCTGAAATTTCCACGAGAACGGGAAAGACGGAAAATACCAAAGCGAATTAAGGGCACTCCTGCTAACATTGCAGGGTGATATCATACTTATTAACTTTTTTATTTTGACAACGGCCTTTTTACCTCAGGTTGGAGGATGTAAACACATTATGCAATGTACCATCTACTTTTCAACAGTTTTGTTAGGAATCACAGTAATTCTTATTGGGACATAATTCGATTGGACCATGACTTTGCTTATACAGCGTGGAAGGTAAGGTAAGGTGATGGTAAAAAACAAGGTTTATCATAAAAGTTAGAAAATAAATAATTATTTTATGTAATAGATGTAGCTCAAGGCTTAAAATTGCATCAATAATTTATTCTCGTCAACAATTTCTTTCAGGAGCGTTCCGTTTTTTTTTATAAGCATAAGCCGGTAAACGAGCAGACGGATCACCTGATGGTAAGCAATTGGCGCCACCCATGGACATCCGGAACATCAAGGCGTTACACTTGTAACGGCCCAAAAGGCTGGTAATGCAAGCACGTTCCGGCCTTTTGGGATTTGGTAATTTGAGGATTGTGGAGGATTCGAGGATTCGGGAGACGGGGACTAGGCGCAATTACCCCCTAATTGGGCCTCCGGTAACCTCGCTCACACGACGAAATACAACGCAAGCGTTGTTTCACGTCAGTTTTCTGTGAGGCCGTGGTATCACTCCGGTCGTGCCGAAGCATGGCTCTCCCATCTCCCAGCATTTTGGGACATTATTAGTTCATTGTGACAAGGTAATTCATATCTACATTGATTATAGCGGTAGACAGCTATATGTTTCCTTAGTTAACATTAAGCAGGCCGGTGAACTTACCTTCCAGTGTGCAGCGTAGTCGTGCGTCAGCCCAAGTAGCTGGCACCACGAAATGTTTGAACCAACCCTTGGCTTTACTGCTGTACTTGTAGTCACAACGGAATGATGATGCCTCTATGGTCAAAGTCAAATAATTATTTCTGCAACTTCATATAAATGGTAAAATATTTGGGCGATTGGGAAGGGGGGACTATTTGGGCCTCCGGTCACTCGCACGGCGAACGAAACACGTTACAAGTATTTTATTTTATTTTATTTTATTTTATTGACACTTCTGTATAATAACATACGATGGCGGACTTAATGCCGGTATTGTAGTAGTAGTAGTAGTGTAAGTATTGTTCCACTTCGGTTTCTTGTGAGGCCGGAGTATCTACTTCTTCTTATTCCCACAGTTAAAAATACAAACATATACTTGATATAACCCATTATTTGACATTTTATAATAAAACACATTTACTTTTTTAATTACGCAAACATTAGTACATGAGTGGCCTTAATACATTAGCATTTTCTACCAGTCTGACCCTTGGGTGCAAAAATCATGCAATGAATTCTATTATTTTAAAGAGAATAATTCGGGACGTGCATGTGTGGAAGATATATACGAATATACCTACAATATAGTATAAATAAATACAAATTAAAGAACATAATATAAATATATGATAATACACATTTATATAATACATTAGGTAGTCGTTTTCATATAATTTTACAAAATTATAGTTTTCTTATAAATATCCGCTGTTACTAGAACCAGCTCTTTCTCTCTTTAACCTATGTATTAAAAAAATAAACTGAATTGCAACAGTGCATGAATACATGAAAATGTTACCTGTATAACAAAACAGAGTAAATAACCAAATAACAGAACATGTTACACCAGTCTTCATGTTGTTAGTTAACACACGTCTATATTTAATTCAAACTCGATGGTGTTATGAAACTAGTGCTTACAATAATCAGGCTTTTATAGCTAAATATCAGTTAGGCATTGGTGCTCAAAGTTTTTTATGCACAATGTCATTATTGTTACCTCAGATTTGATTTAACTTTTGCCCATGTAAATTTATCTTCTCTTTATACATCGCTCATGAGTCGCCTGCGTGGAAGTCGACACAGTATCCTTATTGCTATAGTCGATAGACATGATTGTCCATTGATGTGAAAATAAGTGCAGCGGACTAAGTCCCTGAGACTATTAATATTGTATCTATAGTTATATATGATTGTGTTCTTTCTTACATTTATTTTGATGGATCTAAGTTATCTAAATAAAGAAACTTTATTATAATTATTATTATTAGCACCGCACCAACCGTCCAGTCAATTAACATTTAACAATCAGAATATAACGTTTGATTAGATAGATATTAGTTTAAACATCGTGAACTGTTTACTGTTTGAATCATTATTCACTAAAATATTGTGATTCAGGTAATTCAATACTTGACCTGTAAATTATAAACAAGTGCTCGTTGGAGTGTAAATACAGGTGCACAGTTTGTATACGACATACGTCAACTCGTAATCGAGAACAACGTTGCCACAATACCCGCATCACTAAAGGAGTTACAAGTGCGTTGCCGGCTTTCTTAAAGTTAGGGATTTAAGGTTGGGGATTGGGAATAGGAGGAGTATTGGGCCTCCGATAATCGCACTGATACTGCAAAATATAACGCAAGTGTTATTTCACGTCGGTTTTCTGTAAGGCCGTGGGATCCAATCGAGCCGACCCATTCGTACCGAAGCATAAAATCAAAATCAAATCAAGCAGGCTGGATATGATGAAGAGCAACATTGTTCTTAGATAGTAATTGCTATAACAAAGAATCAGGCATGACTTAATTTTCTTCAACCATTTTATTTCAAAGACGTAAAATAGAGTTTAACAAATAATGGTTCAATTATACTTCATATTCTTGGGGATGTTATAACATACTTTTCATCACGCTACAATCAATAGGAGCAGAGCAGTGAAGGGAATATGTGAGTTTGTGTATATGTTTGTTACTCAGTCATATTAAAACGACTGAAGCGACCGGAATGAAATTCGGAACAGAGGTAGATTATGGTGTGAAGTAATACATTTACACCTGGGATCGCGGGCGAAGCCGGTGGCAGAAGCTAGTTATTAAAAAAGCGACATTAATAGACAATTAAAAAAAGCACGACACAGAGTTTTAATAAACGTGATTTGTTTTTTACATTCATCAATTAAGCTACATTTACAAATTTGCAGTACATAGGAAATTAAAAAATACAAGAAGTCATCATGATTACTCTAAACTTTCTTAGGTGTTACAAACTGGTGGATAATTGGATCGTTTTTCACAGATAAATGGTGCTGGATCCTCACACCAACAGTCGTTGAGCGTGCCTGCCCGAAGTATGGAACCACAGAATTGTAGCCCTGTGTAATTGTTTGGATCTTCAGAAGAGAATTTGCTGTACCCTGCCTCGTCTAGCGTTTGACCTAAAAATAACGATTATTTGATCAAGAGGTCGCATTGCTTGACCTTCAAGCTGACCAAAGATTTTAGAAATATTGTTCTGAGAGTCAAAAGCATGCAGTGCCGCTCGCAAATGAATGCGCACACAACAGGGACGTAATCAGAAACATTCATATAGGACACACAACTCCAGAGTCTTGAGAATGATCTATGGAGGAACGAAACACGTGTCGATTATGGTTTGTGTGTGTATTTTTCGTCTAGTATTTCAGTTTTTTTATTGGGACAAGCCCGCCACAACCTCCCAAACTGCTGCAACCTCTATAAGCCAGGATCTACAGTAGATAAAACCATTAAAACACCGGAACACTGAAGTCCGGCGCGTCCCAGGGACATCAATAACTGTCTTGGTTCCCGCAACGAAGTGAATCAGAAGATATTATAACAGATTTTTGTTTTTTATTTGGGCAGCACTGTGATCCGCCTCCAACCATGTCCTCTCCAGCCGTTCATGCACGGATGAGAAGAACTGATAAAGGTGGTGGCCCTTCATAGAAGATTCCCATCTACACTGCAATTCAGTTATAAGTTTAGTTAATGGCTTAAACAATCTAGACATTTTATTTCGATCACGTTATGCTAGAAAGCTTGCAAACAAAGTAGGTCTCACATTGTAGTACATAGCACGTCGTTGCACCTGATGATCGACCAGAAGTACGCCCGCGAGCACAGGTAGGGCCTCAGTGCTAACCGTCCTATAAGCCTTACACAAGAAAATCAAGGCTAGACGCTGGCCTTGGAGATTTTTTTGCATTATTTCGCACTTTAGGTTACTACGTGTCGAGATACGCCGCCGATATAAAAAAAAATCAATACTTTTACCGTGAATGGTCCTCCAGTCACCACGTTCGCCCCAGTCAAAGAAACCAATCAAAGCAGCGTATTTCCTGAAATTTCCTATCATTTTTTCATCTGGATATTTTGCGTATAGATCTTTTAGTACTGTAGCTTCTACTGCACTGTTAATTATGGCAAGGTGACCACCTTCAGCAGAACACGCGAAGTGCGCACGACTGAACTTGCGAGGTACTGTGTGGAACTTATAGCAAAAATTCGTTCTCGAATCCAATTTGTATTCTAAAATGAAGACAGAAATTTATTTTTCGAATTATCGTAACGGTAGAAATAGCAAGCACCGATCACCCATTCACTCTTTGGCGAAAATGTCAGTGTGGCAATAATATTGTAGAGGTATATTTCATTAGCCTTTCATCAACAAAATAGATTACAACACATTTATCATCACTCACTTTATTAACTCCTCAAGAAATTGCATCTTTTAAACAACAATCGACAACCCTCGAACTAATTGCGGAGAATAGCACAAACCTTTTTATTTTAATGAGACGTATAGTTCAGCAGTGCACTGTAACGGGCTGGTGTGGAGTGACAGATACATACCAGGATCTATAGTTCCACATTCATTGGCCTCAGTCTTAAGATTGGCTGAACGGAAGCAGATGTAAGGTCGAGTCTCATGACAGGACCTGTCAGCCGCTTCGCCATTCCCGTTGAACGTGACACAATGTTCTTCATTCCCTGCATTATTTGGCTCTTCTTCAGCCCAAACTAATGACACTTCACTTAGAGGTACACCTGGAATTTCATTAGCTATTATTATTTTTGTGGGATATGTCCTTTGGCCAGTATCTATAACACGTGCGTTACGTTGAGTTTGCCACCGTCCATGATCTCACTCACACGGAGAAATACAAACAAAGCTAACGCAGCCGTATTTCACACCGATTTTATATGAGACCAGTCCCTCCAGTTGTGCCTTGTGTGTAGGATACAGAATTGATTCTTTTTAGTACTACTATTTTTTTATCATTTTTATTTATATCGAAGTAATGTATGTTTATGTTGTAATAAGGTAAATATTATAATCTTAAGTTAAATAATATAAGTAGCGCCATCTAGTGTTAAGTTGGCAAGTTTCTCATAGACGTCGATATATTATCTGTGTTCTTCTTTTTTGTCGTCTGCATGGCGCCCATCATGTGCTTTCTGTGAGATTTTTAATAAAACTACGAAATATAACAAGCTATTATCTATTATTCAACCACATCCACCACTTCAACATGGTAGCAGAGCGTGGTTAAGTGGTTTCACGAAAAAGTCAATAAATATGAAGTGCAATTATGAAATCAAATTACGATTGAGGTTATCCGGTCACAACGGAAAAGTTAGTTTTGAAAACGTCTGAATCTACAAGAATATACGTAAATATGGCACAACAAGCTAAAATAGAAGACATCATGATACCTATTTTTGATGGGGCAAACTATTCGAGTTGGAAATTAAGGTTGGTTACTTTGTTGGAATACAAAGAATGCAACGAGGCCGCCATAGGCATAATGCCGGTGAAATATAAAAATACAGAAGCGGAATGGAAGAAGATGGATTTAAAGGCAAGGACTATTATTATGAGTACTATTTCGGACAAACAATTAGAATATATCACTGAGTGCAAGACAGCTTTTGACATGTTACAAAAGTTCGACAAAATGTATCTTACTCAATCAACATCTCTTCAAATTATATGTCGAGGAAAAGTGGAAGCGATCAAATTAAATAATTACGACACAGTAGAGGATTTCTTCGTTGATTTTGAAAAATCCATAAACGAATTCAAAACAGCCGGAGGTAAAATTGATGAACCTGAAAAGTTAAGATACCTGCTCAGAGCCCTACCACCAAGTTATAGTTATATAGGAGATTTTCTGGACGTGATTCCTGAAGAACAAAGGACTGTGGACTATGTACATTCAAAAATAAAGGAGAAAAATATGACTATGTGCGATGACAAGAAAAATAATGTGAGTACATATACAACCAGCACCACAAGAGCTCAATGTTTTGTCTGTGGTAAGACTGGTCATCTCAAGAAGGATTGTTGGCACGCTCAGAGAAATAATCAAGGACAAAAAAGTTCTCAAGGAAGTTTCCAGTCGTCTAGTCGGGGTCAGCGAGGACATCAGAGAGGATCCTACAGAGGTCGCAGCCTAGGCAGAGGTCAAGGCCACTCATCTAGCAATCATCCTAAAGGTGAATCTTCGAGCAACGGTCCCTCCCAGTCATGGACAGCTGAAGTATGTAAACCAGAAGTAAACCAGGTATCCGGATGTAATGAAAAGGTAACATTTAATAATAATAGTAATGTAGTTAATTGGCTTTTAGATAGTGGGTGCACTGACCATCTTATAAATGATTATTCATATTTTTATGACAGTGTAGATTTGAAAGATTTTGTTGATGTAAAATTACCAGATGGAAAAACCTTGAAAGCAACCAAAGTAGGTACTGTAAAAATGTATTTCAAAAACTATTATATTGTGAAGTATGTAGATTTAGAAAATGTCTATTATGTCGAAGGAATAAAACAAAATTTATTAAGTTTTTCAAAGGTAACTAATAGTTGTACAATAGTAGCTAAAAATGAAAGTGCTAAAATATATAATGAGTCTAGAGAGTTGATAGTTGTTGCTGATAAAATTAATAATTTGTATTGCTTAAAAGGTTATGTCTTAAAAAATGAAGTTTGCACAAATTCTGTAAAGTTAACGCAGAAAGAAAAATGGCATAGGGCACTTGGTCATGTGAATTTTCAATACTTAAATAAGATAATAAATAATAAATTAGTTGATGGTTTGCCAGATAAAATTGAAAGCACAGAAATGAAATGTTCAAATTGTATTCAGAGTAAAATGACTAATGTACCTTTTGAAAATAATAGAACAAAAACTACTGAGATTTTAGAACTTATTCATACTGATTTGAATGGGCCACATAACACAACTGGTTATGGTGGAGAAAAATATTTTTTAACCTTTATTGATGATTATAGTAAGTGTACCAGGATATTTTGTATTAAAAGTAAAGCTGAAACTGCAAAGTGTTTTATAGAGTTTATAAATTTAGTAGAAAATAAATTTAATAAAAGAGTCAAGAAGATTCAGTGTGACAATGGTAGAGAGTATTTAAATAAGGATATTTATAATTTTATAAGGTATAAGGGCATAGAGTTGTTACCATGTCCACCTTATGTTCATGAGTTAAACGGAGTAGCGGAGAGGTATAATAGGTCTGCTATGGATATAGGTAGATGTTTAATGAGAGAAGCTAAAATACATAGGAGGTACTGGCCTGAAGTAATAAAAACAGCAGCTTATTTAAAGAATCGTACTATTGCAAATACAGTTGAAAATAAAACTCCTTATGAGATATTTTTTGGGGTCAAACCAAATGTAGAGCATTTAAAAATTTATGGAAGTAGAGTCTATGTTAGAGTTCCTGAAGTGTTAAGAAAAAGTAAATGGGATGATAAAGCTCAACTAGGAATTTTAGTGGGTTATAATGAAAATAGTTACAGAGTTTTGTTAAATAACAGAATAATTAATGCAAGGCATGTACAGGTAATTGAAGAAAATACTCAGTTAATTTGTTTGGAAAAAGTAGACAATCAAAATAATAAAGATTTGGAAAGTGATAATACTTTAGATGTTTCAAATGAAGAGGTTAAAGATGAATATGAAACCGATGAAAACTTTGTAGATGCAGATGAGACTTATTCTAGTAGTAACGTAAATAATAATAGAGAAAATGACGTTTTAGTAGAATCACAGAAAAGAAAGAGAATCCCAGTTTCTAGATATGGTAATCCAGTTACACACTTTATTTATGTTAACCATATTGATGCAAATGTACCAAATTCATTCGAGGAGGCGATGAACTCCAATGATAGTAAGCAATGGCAAATAGCCATGGATTCTGAAATAAATAGTTTAAATAAAAATAATACTTGGCAAATTGTAGAAAAACCAAAAGATAAAAAGGTAATTGATGTTAAATGGGTTTTTAAAAAGAAAAGTAATAATGAATATAAAGCTAGATTGGTTGTGAGAGGGTTTCAGCAAAAAGATTTTAATGAAAATGCTTACTCACCTGTTGGAAAAATGCAAACTTTGAAAATTTTATTGTCATACAGTTGTAAAAATAAATTATTTGTAGAGCAAATGGATGTTGAAACAGCCTTTTTAAATGGTTATGTAAAGTCAGAAGTTTATGTAAATCAACCAGAAGGTTATAAAACAGGAGATAATAAAGTTTACAAATTGCAAAAAGCTCTCTATGGTCTCAAAGAAAGTCCTAGAGTGTGGTATGATTGTTTTGATATATTTATAAAAACTTTGAATTTTGTTAGAAGTAGTTATGATTACTGTTTGTATGTTAAAAAAGCAAGCAAAGATCCAATATACATATTAATATTTGTTGATGATCTTTTAATATGTTGTAAAGATAAAAATAAAATAAAAGAGGTGAAAACAAGTTTAATGAAACGATTTGCAATGAAAGACTTGGGGAAAATTAAAAGCTATATTGGCATAGATATTGAGTATAATGATGATAAAAATGTGATGACATTAAGTCAAACAAAGTATATTGAATCTTTGGCTGCAAAGTATAATTTGGTAAATACTAAGTTATATGATACTCCTATGGAAACAAATTTAAAATTAGAGCAAGCTAGTGAGGTCGATGAAAGTATTAAGTACAGAAATATAATAGGTGAATTATTGTATATTAGTACAGGCACAAGACCAGATGTAGCGTACAGCGTTAATTATTTGAGTAGATATCAAAGTTGTTATAACCGAACACATTACAAATATGCAATGAGGGTGTTAAAATATTTGTATAAAACTAAGAATCTAAAGTTAACATATTATGATAATGCAGATGCTGATATTTTAGACTGTATGGTTGATTCAGACTATGCAGGGGATAATGTGGATAGGAAGTCTACAACAGGTTTTATTATAAGATTTTTTGGAAATTTAATATTTTGGAAAACACGTAAACAAAATACAGTAACTAAATGTTCAACTTTTGCAGAGTATATTGCATTGTCAGAGGCAGTAACTGAAGTACTTTTTATAAGAAATTTGTTAAGTGAGTCATTTGATATAAACTTTTGTTATCCAATAAAATTGTATGAAGATAACTCAGGTGCAATTGCAATAGCTAAGTATGGTAACTTTACTAAAAATTCAAAGCACATTGAAGTGCAATATCATTATATAAACGAGAATTATGAAAACAAACTTATTGATATAATTAAAATTGATACAAAATGTAACTTAGCAGATATGTTGACTAAGAGTCTAGATAAATCAAAATTTTTGAAAAACAGGTTTGAATTAAGATTAATTTAGTTAAGAGTTCAGATTATTACTTTAAAGTACTGTTTAAGTAAAATATTAAAACTGTAATAACTTTAAAATACTGTTCATGTAAGATAAAATGTTAAGATTATAAATTTAAGGAGGTGTGTTGTAATAAGGTAAATATTATAATCTTAAGTTAAATAATATAAGTAGCGCCATCTAGTGTTAAGTTGGCAAGTTTCTCATAGACGTCGATATATTATCTGTATTCTTCCCTTTTGTCGTCTGCATGGCGCCCATCATGTGCTTTCTGTGAGATTTTTAATAAAACTACGAAATATAACAAGCTATTATCTATTATTCAACCACATCCACCACTTCAACAGTTTAAATATTATAAGTTTCGTGAGAGTTTCAAGCTATGCTCGAGGCTCATGTTCATGTGCAGCATTCCACGGCATATGACGCGGAGACTCTTGCGTTGCTACTCGCAGCAATACGAGTCGTTTTCTTTGTCAAACAGTTAAGTGAATAATCCGACGACATAATAATGAATAAAGTTAAGTAAATAAAAATGTGCTGTAAATAGAAATACCTTCAACAGTATAGAAGTCGCCTGTCAAAGTCGCGTGAAGTCCTGTAAAGATTTCTGATTCCGACGTGAAAAATGTGTCCATGATTTTATTAATCTCAGCTTCGATATTTGCGTTAAGTGGAGAAGCCAGTATTGCACCTGTTTGGACAAATATAAGACATATATTAAGAGAGGCGTCAAAGTATTTATGCATAAAAGTATTAGCAAACAAAGGCAATGTGCATGAAGGTTTACCCACGCAAGTATGGCGCACGCGCGCTCATGAGATAAAACCTCAGAACAATAACTGATAAAACATTTGTACTGAATGACTGACTGACAGATACAACGTACATACAACCGATACTATTGGACCTAAGAAGTTTAAACGTAACATGTATGTTCTTTGGGGCTATTCGGCCATGGGTTTGCAGACGGCGAGCGCGGGTAGCCAGCCACAAGCGCGCGGTGCGTCGCGTTCCGGGTACGTCTCAAAGAGCCATCAGATCATCTAAAATGGGGCTCAATAGGGTTAATGCAGTTACAGAGCCGCAGAGGATTTAACGGGTTGCCGCGGCTACGGTTCGAAGGGCAGGAATAGGAACGGGGAACACCAAAACGGGAAAAGTCAAAGGATGAATATCTCCCCTTAAAAAATGTTCTTTGAGGAGTGCAGGGAATCACTAAAAGAGGATGTCCCAAAATTCCCACCAGAACGGAAAAACGGGAAACATCAGAGCGAATCGAGAGGAACCCCTGCTAACATAGCAGAGTAATATCGTACTTATTTACTTTTTCATTTTGATAACAGCCTTTTCAACCTCAGGTCGGAGGAGATGAACACATGTAATGTACCATTTACTTTTCAAGTTTTGTTATGATTCACAGTAATTCTTATTGGGACATAATTCGATTGTATTATTATCACTTTGGTTATATGTACAGGGTGAAAACTGATCGTTCCTAAAAACGCCGACAGGTGATGGTTAAAAGCTAGTTTTATTTTCATAAAAGTTAGAAATTAAATGTTTCTTTTATGTAATAGATGTAACCAATCGCTTCTCGTTGCTGCTCTTCTTTCGGGAGCGTTGCGTTTACACCTTGTACTGTGATTTTGGGACATTATTAGTTCATTGTGACAAGGTAATTCCTATCATGAACTGGTCCCATTTCACCGAAGACTATGGACATTAGTAGATAGAGTAGATAAACGTATGGGTCACCTGCTTTGCGTGTGAAATAAAGTTTTTTCTTTCTTTTTTTATATTTACATAAATTAAAGCGGTAATATATGGTTTCTTTGTTAACATTAAGTAGGCCGGTGAACTTACCTTCCAGTGTGCAGCGTAGTCGTGCGTCAGCCCAAGTAGCTGGTACCACGAAATGTTTGAACCAACCCTTGGCTTTACTGCTGTACTTGTAGTCACAACGGAATGATGATGCCTCTATGGTCAAAGTCAAATAATTATTTCTGCAACTTCATATAAATGGTAAAATATTTGGGCGATTGGGAAGGGGGACTATTTGGGCCTCCGGTCACTCGCACGGCGAACCACGACACACATACACGCGAAACGCGCAAGTGTTGTTTCACGTCGGTTTCCTGTCGTCGTGGTTGTGGTGGTGTCGTAGGTCGTGGTAAACTATTCGAGCCAAAGTATGGCTCAGCTAGCGACCACAGTCAAAGGTGCCTACCTATACTTGGTATAAAACATTATTTCGCTCATTCTAACATGGTTAACAAGACCCAACAGACTGTTATGTCTTAGAAATGATTTTTTAAGTTTTATCAGAATTTTGAAATTTATATCTA
The DNA here is from genome assembly GCA_902850265.1 of Spodoptera littoralis. Lineage (NCBI taxonomy): Eukaryota > Metazoa > Arthropoda > Insecta > Lepidoptera > Noctuidae > Spodoptera > Spodoptera littoralis. The sequence continues at coordinate 11,233,335 of LR824554.2, read as the reverse complement.
TCCCTCGAGACTAGGCCGTTAGGACATCAGTAAACTTAATGCCATAAGCATTTTCTACCAGTGTGACCCTTGTATGCAAAGAGCATGCAATGAGTTTTACTATTTAAAAGAGAATAATGCGACACGTACGTGTTTCTAGAATATACACAAATTTACCTACACTATAATATAAATAAATACATATTGAAGACAATGTAAATACATAAATATACAATATATTATTTACAATTTAACCTGTTCCAAATATTTCAAAAATAAAATGACAAATTAAAAATATAATTGGTCCGTCAGTTAAGTAATGAAAAAATATTAGACGCGTATTGTTTATTTTGTCGTATAAGAACACAATACTTAGATAAAACTAATCAAAGTTTAGGAGTGGGAGGTAGCTACATCATTTTAGAGTATAAATATTATTTAAAAGTGGCGTCATGCGATATTTCAAATCAATATATCTTCGATATTATTCGTTTCCGTAAGGAAATAAAAATACGTGTCTAATGTTTCTAAATAGGTCATCTATCAGACGGAAATTAAAATAAAAACTAGTCATCTACCCTATTGCATCAGTGCATTAATTAATAAAAAAATACATCATAAAACTAAATGTTACCTGAATAACAAAACAGAGTAAATAACCAAATAACAGAACATGTTACACCAGTCTTCATGTTGTTAGTTAACACACGTCTGTATTTAATTCAAACTCGATGGTGTTATGAAATTAGTGCTTACAATAATCAGGCTTTTATAACTAAATATCAGTTGGGCATTGGTGCTCAAAGTTTTTAGGACAATATTTGTAATAATGTCATTTGACCTCACATTCCAATTATCCTCTGTGGAAGTGAATTTATCTATGCATTTATTTATTTAAGTATATCATATTAAAAGCTGTATAATATAATAAAGATTTATAAATATGCATGATTGTAACGAATTGGTTCAAACAGTAGCTAATGGTCGGATTTTAAAAGTTTCTTCATAATTTGAATGCTACATTATCGATGATTAATATTTTCTGAAGTGAAACAAGTGAATTTATTTCTGCAAATAGGCTACAAGGCAGCACTTTTACACGTCAATTCTATCAAGCGAACGATGAGACCGACATTTCCTAATTGACTACTCTGAGAAGAAATGCCGAAACAAACTCAGAGGTCCGTCTCTTTTAAAGTCCAGACAAATGTATATAAAAGATTATGTGCGAGAACCGTGCAAATTCTTTCTGTAGTGGCCTTTTGAGGAAAGAACCACAACAGTTTGAGCGGACCCGTTCTGAAGGCAGTAGGCATGTGTCAAGTGAAACAAGTGAAACAAGTGAAACAAGTGAAACAAGTGAATTTATTTCTGCAAATAGGCTACAAGGCAGCACTTTTACACGTCAATTTTATCAAGCGAACGATGAGGTCGACATTTCCTAACTGACTACTCTGAGAAGAAATGTCGAAACAAACTCAGAGGTCTGTCTCTTTTAAAGTCCAGACAGTATATATAATAGATTATGTGTGAGAACCGTGCAAGTTCTTTCTGTAGTGGCCTTTTGAGGAAAGAACCACAACAGTTTGAGCGGACCCGTTCTGAAGGCAGTACGCATGTGTCGGTTTACAATCAGCTCAATTAACAGACGGGGCTGACTGATTCGACGAACAATACCAACCTATAGAACATTTGCGTAGGTCGCACAAATACTTAAACTGTCAGAATATGGGTAGTTAGAAAAGAAATGGTGAGGCAAAGTCTCGCATGGTCCTTGCACTAAAAATTGTAAAAATAAAGGGTCAATGTCAAGGTAGAAGAACAAATAAAAATCTTGATAAACACTGTGAAACTGGAATAGGCGGTTAGCATTATATGTATAAATAAACAGGCCATACTTATACCCAGAACTACAATCTGTGTCACGCAAAGAATTTTTCTGTGTGGGAATCGAACCAGATACACGTTGTACAATACCTACATTGCCAGCCGCTGCGCCAACCGTGCAATCAATTAACATTTAACAATTGGAATATAACGTTTGGTTACCTTGATATTAGTTTAAACATCGTGAACTGTTATTAACTGTTTGATTTATTATTCACTAAAATATTGTGATTCAGGTAATTCAATAATTGACCTGTAAACTACAAACAAGTGCTCGTTGGAATGCAAATATAGCTGCACAGTTTGTTCCAGATCACGAATTTCGCTTGAAACTACCAGACGACATACGTAACTCAACTCGTAATCGAGAAGAACGTTGCCACAATACCCGCGACACCGGCTTTCTGAAGCTTAGGGATTTAAAGTTTGGGGGACCGGGAATAGGAAGTGAAGATTGGGCCTACGATAATCGCACTGCGGCCGTGTTATTCAATCGAGCTGACCCATTCGTACCGAAGCATGAAATCAAAATCAAATCAAGCAGGCTGGATATGATGAAGAGCAACATTGTTCTTAGATAGTAATTGCTATAACAAAGAATCAGGCGTGACTTAATTTTCTTCAACCATTTTATTTCAAAGACGTAAAATGGAGTTTAACGAATAATGGTTCCATTATTCTTCATACTCTTGGGGATGTTATAACATACTTCTCATCACGCTGCAATGAATAGGAGCATAGCAGTTACGGGAAATGTTGAGGGAACGGGAGAAGTTACTCCATTGTTTCAGCATTCGTCGCGTGTGCAGCCTTAATGGTTAAAGTGACATCAAAATCATGTATGACGGTAATTTTATACATAAAATTATCTAAAAATATCCTACAACAACATAATTATGTCTATCTTTTATGGTTGACTCACAATAACACATGTAATTCCCGATAGTCTAGCAGTTCGGAGATTTCTGCTTATATTTGTTTACTCTTGCGTTTATAACACCTCACTCATCCATAATTTAAAAAAATACACTATTTCATATTCAATAAATAAAGAAAAAACAACTAGATATTTATTACTCTCTAAATTATTTTTAGAAATAGTGTATTATTGATAAACCTGTTCTTGAATGTGTATTATTTACATCGGGACATGGTTTTGATTATTAAAAATGTATTTAGAGGCGAAATACAAGTGCCCATTCATTTAACAGCCCTGCGACAATTGGTAGCACAGGCCTAGGCTATTTTTTTTTAAAGGGGGGAATATCATCGAATGACTGCTCCTGCCTGGGTGAGGCGGAAGGGAGTGTCAGACTCTTACTGACTAAAAACAACCCCGTTCCTTCTCCTGCACGTCGAGGCGGAGCTCCGGTTACCCGTTAGGTTCTCCGCGACTCCGAATCGGCAACAGCTCTATTGGGCCCCATCTGTGGTGGTCTGATGGCTCTTTGAGGCGCGCGCGGAACGCGACGTGCCGTACGCTCGGGTCTGTTTCTGGTCGGACTGGGAGCCACCCATAATCGCCGTCCGCAGGCCCGCGCTTACGGTGGCCGGAGATCGTCCCGCAATCCCCGACGCCCGGTGTGTCCTTCGCGATGGCTGGGTTGCGAGGAGGCAGCGCTTCGCTGCCTCACGCATCCCGCCTCCAGATCCCACAGCGGTAATCCGGCAAGGAGGTTCGCCGACTCCCCAGAGATCGTGCGGTACACGCGGATCATTCGGATCGCCATGACCCTCTGTGCCATAAGCAGCGCCCGAGCGGGCCGCCGCAGCAGGTTCGGCGCCCAAACAGGGGCGCCGTAGAGGGCCATGGATCGCACGACCCCGGCGTATAACCAAGCCTAGGCTAGGGAGGCTTGGAAATTTTGGTCTCGGCAGCACAACTTCAATTCAAAGTACCACAACATACAAATACAAGCTGATTAACATTCTATGGACATGGGCGTGTCAATGTCATGTCATGCATGTGTCAAGCGGTCGATATTTTTATTTTATTTTATTTATTTACTTTTATATTTAATTAATCTGTTATTTGCCGCTATATTGTAATTAAGAATGCGTTTAATTCGGTCAATAGGGATACTTTGTTGACAGAAGTTAAAAAAGAAGTACCCCAAATTTTCAGTTTTCTCTGGCAATGTTATAGACATCCTACCAAATTATTATATAAGGATAACCTTTTGGAATCAGCCGTTGGCTGTCAACAAGGCGATCCCCTTGGACCAGTGATGTTTAGCCTGGTTATTCATCCTATTATTCGACAGCTAAATTTGACACCTCGATGACGGTACCCTGGGAGGCGATGCGGATACAGTATTAAATGAATTCATATTTTTAAAAAACGAACTTCATACTATTGGCCTTGACCTAAATTATTCCAAATGTGAGATATTTTTAGATGACTCTACCGACAGACAGATCATACCAAAATTTAATACTTTTGCGCCTAATATCTCGGTTGTTGATAAATGTTCACTTCGCCTCCTAGGTGCGCCCGTCTTCGAGGACTCTTTTCCAAGTTTTATTGAAGAAAAAATTCAAAAATTTTCTGTCGTTTCAGAAAAAACTATATCAAATTAGAATGCATTCGGCTTATACTATTATTCGATTTTGTTGCTTCGGTCCCAAATTTATGTACATACTATTTGCGCTCGACCCACGTCTGGTCTGCACCCCTTCTTTTGGAAAAAATTAACCAAATCATTAGGCGAACTTTGTCCTTAATTTTGAATGTGGCTCTTGATAACCGAGCTTGGACACAAGCTACTCTGCCTGTCCGCATGGGTGGGCTTGGCGTCTGTAAAATTTCCAGTGTAAGCCTACCGGCTTTCATATCTTCCGCCCATGGTACTGAAGAATTAACCACGAAAATTCTTTCTCAATCACTGGTTAATTTTGATGTACCTACCAAGTTGTGTCGAGCCGGTGCTGCCGCTGCTGCTGCCGAGAACCTCAAACGGCGAAAGTATAATAGCTTGATTGGCAATTATGCTTTCGAACCGTTTGGGGTTGAAACTTTAGGGGCGTGGGGCCCAAGTGCACATCTTCTTTACAAAGATATTGTAAGGAGGAAGGTTCACACTTCAAGTGATCGAAGGGCTAGCTACTACCTTGGGCAATGCTTAAAATACTGGCAGCGTTGCCAAATGCTGCCAGTCTTTTGGGCACCCTACCTCACGGTAACGATGAGGAAAATGTTTTCTTTGATGCCTTATGATATATTTTTATTTTATTTTATTTTTTAAGGTGTAAATATTTTAGTTTTAAATTATATTTTATATTTTAAGTTGTATATATTACTTATCTCATAATATCTATAAATAATAATATAAATAAAGAATTATAGAAATCGGTATAGAAACACCAAACTTATACATGAAACAAAATTTCATTTTATTTCATTTCGAATGTTAGGTTGCCCACAGTAGACTTTACACGCCTTACTTTTGCACGACCGAAATGTGGGCAGAATAAGAGGAACTTGTTCTTGTCCACCTTGTTCGGGCAGTAAATGATTTCGATTTTTTGATTTACGCTGTAACTGTAGGGCCGATGGTTAAAATGATGAGAATGATGATTAGCTTGAACCGATATTATAAGTGTGAAAATATGTGAGTTTATGAGTACGTTTGTTACTCAGTCGTATTAATGTTCGGAAATTCGGAACAGAGGTAGATTATGGTCTGAAGTAATACATAGGCATTTACACCTGGAATCGCGGGCGAAGCCGGTGGCAGAAGCTAGTTATTAAAAAAAGCGACATTAATAGACAAAAAAAAGCACGACACAGTTTTAATAAACATGATTTTATTTTTTACATACATCAATTAAGCAGCATTTACAAATTTGCAGTACATAGGAAATTAAGAAATACAAAAAGTCATCATGATTACTCTAAACTCTCTTAGGTGTTACAAACTTGTGGATAATTGGATCGTTTTTCACAGATAAATGGTGCTGGATTCTCACACCAACGGTCGTTGAGCAAACCGGACCGATATATGGAACCACAGAATTCTCCCTCTGTGTAATTGTTTGGTTCTCCAGGAGAGAATTTGCTGTACCCTGCCTCGTCTAGCGTTTGACCTAAAAATAACGATTATTTGATCAAGAGGTCGCATTGCTTGACCTTCAAGCTGACCAAAGATTTTAGAAATATTGTTCTGAGAGCCAAAAGCATGCAGTGCCGCTCGCAAATGAATGCGCACACAACAGGGACGTAATCAGAAACATTCATATAGGACACACAACTCCTGAGTCTTGAGAATGATCTATGGAGGAACGAAACACATGTCGATTATGGTTTGTGTGTGTATTTTTCGTCTAGTATTTCAGTTTTTTTATTGGGACAAGCCCGCCACAACCTCCCAAACTGCTGCAACCTCTATAAGCCAGGATCTACAGTAGATAAAACCATTAAAACACCGGAACACTGAAGTCCGGCGCGTCCCAGGGACATCAATAACTGTCTTGGTTCCCGCAACGAAGTGAATCAGAAGATATTATAACAGATTTTTGTTTTTTATTTGGGCAACACAGTGATCCGCCTCCAACCATGTCCTCTCCAGCCGTTCATGCACGGATGAGAAGAACTGATGAAGGTGGTGGCCCTTCATAGAAGATTCCCATCTACACTGCAATTTAGTTATAAGTTCACCCCAGACGTCCGTTAATGGCTAAAACAATCTAGACATTTTATTTCGATCACGTTATGCTAGAAAGCTTGCAAACAAAGTAGGTCTCACATTGTAGTACATAGCACGTCGTTGCACCTGATGATCGACCAGAAGTACGCCCGCGAGCACAGGTAGGGCCTCAGTGCTAACCGTCCTATAAGCCTTACACAAGAAAAACAAGGCTAGACGCTGGCCTTGGAGAATTTTTTGAATTAATTCGCACTTTGGGTTACTAATTGTCGAGATACGCCGCCGATATAAAAAAAATCAATACTTTTACCGTGAATGGTCCTCCAGTCACCACGTTCGCCCCAGTCAAAGAAACCAATCAAAGCAGAGTCTTTCTTGAAATTTCCTATCATTTTTCCATCTGGATATTTTGCGTATAGATCTTTTAGTACTGTAGCTTCTACTGCACTGTTAATTATGGCAAGGTGACCACCTTCAGCAGAACACGCGAAGTGCGCACGACTGAACTTGCGAGGTACTATGTGGAACTTATAGCAAAAATTCGTTCTCGAATCCAATTTGTATTCTAAAATGAAGACAGAAATTTATTTTTCGAATTATCGTAACGGTAGAAATAGTAAGCACCGATCACCTATTCACTGTTTGGCGAAAATGTCAGTGTGGCAATAATATTGTAGAGGTATATTTCATTAGCCTTTCATCAACAAAATAGATTACAACACATTTATCATCACTCACTTTATTAACTCCTCAAGAAATTGCATCTTTTAAACAACAATCGACAACCCTCGAACTAATTGCGGAGAATAGCACAAACCTTTTTATTTTAATGAGACGTATAGTTCAGCAGTGCACTGTAACGGGCTGGTGTGGAGTGACAGATACATACCAGGATCTATAGTTCCACATTCATTGGCCTCAGTCTTAAGATTGGCTGAACGGAAGCAGATGTAAGGTCGAGTCTCATGACAGGACCTGTCAGCCGCTTCGCCATTCCCGTTGAACGTGACACAATGTTCTTCATTCCCTGCATTATTTGGCTCTTTTTCTGCCCAAGCTAATGAAACTTCACTTAGAGGTACACCTGGAATTTCATTAGCTATTATTATTTTTGTGGGATATGTCCTTTGGCCAGTATCTATAACACGTGCGTTGCGTTGAGTTTGCCACCGTCCATGATCTCACTCACACGGAGAAATACAAACAAAGCTAACGCAGCCGTATTTCACACCGATTTTATATGAGACCAGTCCCTCCAGTTGTGCCTTGTGTGTAGGATACAGAATTGATTCTTTTTAGTACTACTATTTTTTCATCATTTTTATTTATATCGAAGTAATGTATGTTTAAATATTATAACTTTCGTGAGAGTTTCAAGCTATGCTCGAGGCTCATGTTCATGTGCAGCATTCCACGGCATATGACGCGGAGACTCTTGCGTTGCTACTCGCAGCAATACGAGTCGTTTTCTTTGTCAAACAGTTAAGTGAATAAGCCGACGACATAATAATGAATAAAGTTAAGTAAATAAAAATGTGCTGTAAATAGAAATACCTTCAACAGTATAGAAGTCGCCTGTCAAAGTCGCGTGAAGTCCTGTAAAGATTTCTGATTCCGACGTGAAAAATGTGTCCATGATTTTATTAATCTCAGCTTCGATATTTGCGTTAAGTGGAGAAGCCAGTATTGCACCTGTTTGGACAAATATAAGACATATATTAAGAGAGGCGTCAAAGTATTTATGCATATAAGTATTAGCAAACAAAGGCAATGTGCATGAAGGTTTACCCACGCAAGTATGGCGCACGCGCGCTCATGAGATAAAACCTCAGAACAATAACTGATAAAACATTTGTACTGAATGACTGACTGACAGATACAACGTACATACAACCGATACTATTGGACCTAAGAAGTTTAAACGTAACATGTATGTTCTTTGGGGCTATTCGGCCATGGGTTTGCAGACGGCGAGCGCGGGTAGCCAGCCACAAGCGCGCGGTGCGTCGCGTTCCGGGTACGTCTCAAAGAGCCATCAGATCATCTAAAATGGGGCTCAATAGGGTTAATGCAGTTACAGAGCCGCAGAGGATTTAACGGGTTGCCGCGGCTACGGTTCGAAGGGCAGGAATAGGAACGGGGAACACCAAAACGGGAAAAGTCAAAGGATGAATATCTCCCCTTAAAAAATGTTCTTTGAGGAGTGCAGGGAATCACTAAAAGAGGATGTCCCAAAATTCCCACCAGAACGGAAAAACGGGAAACATCAGAGCGAATCGAGAGGAACCCCTGCTAACATAGCAGAGTAATATCGTACTTATTTACTTTTTCATATTGATAACAGCCTTTTCAACCTCAGGTCGGAGGAGATGAACACATGTAATGTACCATTTACTTTTCAAGTTTTGTTATGAATCACAGTAATTCTTATTGGGACATAATTCGATTGTATTATTATCACTTTGGTTATATGTACAGGGTGAAACTGATCGTTCCTAAAAACGCCGACAGGTGATGGTTAAAAGCTAGTTTTATTTTCATAAAAGTTAGAAATTAAATGTTTCTTTTATGTAATAGATGTAATCAATCGCTTCTCGTTGCTGCTCTTCTTTCGGGAGCGTTGCGTTTACACCTTGTACTGTGATTTTGGGACATTATTAGTTCATTGTGACAAGGTAATTCCTATCATGAACTGGTCCCATTTCACCGAAGACTATGGACATTAGTAGACAGAGTAGATAAACGTATGGGTCACCTGCTTTGCGTGTGAAATAAAGTTTTTTCTTTCTTTTTTTATATTTACATAAATTAAAGCGGTAATATATGGTTTCTTTGTTAACATTAAGTAGGCCGGTGAACTTACCTTCCAGTGTGCAGCGTAGTCGTGCGTCAGCCCAAGTAGCTGGTACCACGAAATGTTTGAACCAACCCTTGGCTTTACTGCTGTACTTGTAGTCACAACGGAATGATGATGCCTCTATGGTCAAAGTCAAATAATTATTTCTGCAACTTCATATAAATGGTAAAATATTTGGGAGATTGGGAAGGGGGACAATTTGGGCCTCCGGTCACTCGCACGGCGAATCACGACACACATACACGCGAAACGCGCAAGTGTTGTTTCACGTCGGTTTCCTGTCGTCGTGGTTGTGGTGGTGTCGTAGGTCGTGGTAAACTATTCGAGCCAAAGTATGGCTCAGCTAGCGACCACAGTCAAAGGTGCCTATACTTGGTATAAAACATTATTTCGCTCATTCTAATAAAACACATTTATTTTTTAAATTATGCAGATGTGGTTAACAAAACCCAACAGACTGTTATGTCTTAGAAATGATTTTTTAAGTTTTATAAGAATTTTGACATTTATATCTATCCCTCGAGACTAGGCCGTTAGGACATCAGTAAACTTAATGCCATAAGCATTTTCTACCAGTGTGACCCTTGTATGCAAAGAGCATGCAATGAGTTCTACTATTTAAAAGAGATAATACATATTGAAGACAATGTAAATACATAAATATACAATATATAAATCGTTATTTACAATTTTACAAAATTATAGTTTTCTTATAAAAATGTAGGTACGCTGTTCCCTCGGCTGTTCCAAATATTTCAAAAATAAAATGAATAGGGATGATGACAGAAACTTTCAAAAAGACTCGAAAAAATTCTCCATTAAAAAATAAGTGTGTCTAATGTTTTTAAATAAGTAATCTACCAGGCACACTATAAAATAAAAACTAGTCATCTACCCTATTGTATCAGTACATTAATTAATAAAAAAATACATCATAAAACTAAATGTTACCTGAATGACAAAATAGAGCAAACAACCAAATAACAGAACATGTTACAGCAGTCTTCATGTTGTTAGTTAACACACGTCTATGTTTAATTCAAACTCGATGGTGTTATGAAACTAGTGCTTACAATAATCAGGCTTTTATAACTAAATATCAGTTGGGCATTGGTGCTCAAAGTTTTTAATTCACTTTGTCAATTGGGTAGTTTCCAGGGTATCAAAATTAAAAATCTAATTAGTCCGTCAGTTAGATAATGAAAAAAATATAAGACACGTATTTTTCTACTTTCTCGTATTAAGTTGCAATATTTAGATAAAATGGCGGTAAGTTTAGGAGTGATGTCGTTACGTCATAACGTGCTACAAAATGTGGCACGCTGTGACGTTTCACGATATTTTAAATTAGTATATCGTCGAAAGTATTTAATTTTGTAAGAAAAAAAATGTGTCTAATGTTTTAAAATAATGTACCAGACGGACATTTTTTTTATTTATTATTCTCATAAATATATACATTATTATTAAATATACAAAAATCGCCAAACTGATAAAATAAAATTTAAATAAAATATTAAATATTTAAATAAAATTTAGGAAACTACCCTATTGTAATAATGTTATAGTGACCTCAGATTCGATTTATCTTCGGTGTCAGTGAATTTATTTATGCATATATTTATCTATATCATATAAAGCTGTATAATATAATAAAGATTTATAAGTAAGCATGTTTGTAACGAATTAGTTCAAACAATACCTAAGGGTCGGATTTTCTAAAAAAATTCTTTCACCATTTGAATGCTACATTATCGATGATTAATATTTTTGTTAAACAGTGTGAAGCTGAAATGGGCGGTTAGCATTATATGTATAAATACACAGGCCATACACCCAGAACTACAATCTGTGTCACGCAAAGAATTTTTCTGTGTGGGAATCGAACCAGAGACACGTTGTACATCAGCTATATTGCCAGCCGCTGCGCCAACCGTGCAATCAATTAACATTTAACAATTAGAATAAAACGTTTGGTTACCTTGATATTAGTTTAAACATCGTGAACTGTTATTAACTGTTTGATTTATTATTCACTAAAATATTGTGATTCAGGTAATTCAATAATTGACCTGTAAATTATAAACAAGTGGTCGTTGGAATGCAAATACAGCTGCACAGTTTGCTCTAGATCACGAACTTCGCTTGAAACTACCAGACGACATACGTCAACTCGTAATCGAGAAGAACGTAGCCACAATACCCGCGACACCAAATGAGTTGTGAAGTCGGTAAAAAGTACGTTGCCGGCTTTCTGAAGGTTAGGTATTTAAAGTTTGGGGGATCGGGAATAGGAGGGAAGGGCTCGGTTTTCTGTGAGACCGTGATATTACTTCGGTTAAGTAAACCCATTCGTACCGAAGCATGAAATCAAAATCAAATCAAGCAGGCTGGATATGATGAAGAGCAACATTGTTCTTAGATAGTAATTGCTATAACAAAGAATCAGGCGTGACTTAATTTATAACAACCATTTTATTTAAAAGGTGTAGAATTTTATATAAATATCAAAACCATAAAGCCGTTTCTTCAACAATTTTATTACGACCTTTGTATAAAAAGGCTCCAAAACATAAAATTTCAGTTTCCTCAAAGCACAATCACGTCTTAGATCGTATAAAAGTCAGGGGTCGCTTGAGTAAAAGTCATAAAGTAACAAAAATACTGTTAGTGATGTCCATGCAGTTCTCTTTTCAGTCCCGACTTTTTCTCAACTCCGGGAATTTGATATCTTACTTATACTGACATTTTAACCTTTTGAGTAGGTACCGTCATTATAGACACACACAACACACACAATTAAATAGCAATAGGTGTGCAGACACCGGTGTCTTCGCGGTGTTTGACAGTTTAATTGGTAAAAGTTACATCTGTTTATCTATTTAACTAAAAAAGCAACGGTACGACAAGCTTGGAGGAAATCTTTATTACGTATATAATTGTGTCTAAAACCCACCGCATCATTTGAATTTGTAACATTCAAAATGTTTGGAGCACATTTTGGTAATATCCTGATTTCATATTCACTAAGTGAGGAACTTTAATTAAGTACAGTGCGGGACAAAAGTAGACGCATATTATTTGAATATCGATGGAATAAATAATAGAAAACTGTGTTGTAAATGTAATGTTGGAAAAACCTTTACCCCACTACGGCAAAAGTTACTAAGAATGCCTAAATTATATCTTTTTTTGAAAGAGCAATAGCCGCCCAGTCTTTTTTTTTTTTTTTTTTTTTTTTTTTTTTTTTTTTTTTTTTAAGGGGGGAAAATCATCAAATGACTGCTCCCGCCTGGGTGAGGCGGAAGGGAGTGTCAGACTCTTACTGACTAAAAACCACCCCGTTCCTTCTCCTGCACGTCGAGCCGGAGCCCCGGTTACCCGTTAGGTTCTCCGCGACTCCGAATCGGCATCGGCCCTATTGGGCCCCATCTGTGGTGGTCTGATGGCTCTTTGAGGCGCGCGCGGAACGCGACGCGCCGTACGCTCGGGTCTGTTTCTGGTCGGACGGGGAGCCACCCATGCTCGCCGTCCGCAGGCCCGCGCTTACGGTGGCCGGAGATCGTCCCGCGATCCCCGACGCCCGGTGTGTCCTTCGCGATGGCTGGGTCGCGAGGAGGCAGCGCTTCGCTGCCTCACGCGTCCCGCCTCCTCCTTAGCTAGCATGACTGCTTCGCAAAAGGAGGAGACGGCATCCCAGTCCCCCTCGCTCCGCATCATGGCCTGCACTAGGCCCGGACGCGAGAGGTCGCCATCGCCGATCACTTCCCTGAGGGCACGGCGGTGCTCAGCCCACGCAGGGCATTCCGCTACGGTGTGTTCCACCGTGTAGCCGCCCAGTCTTAGAGATTATCGTCGTATTATAATCAAGTAATTTAGTCTTAATCGTAGGTACTAACCACTTTAATATAACATGGATATTCCCAAAAACCTCTAGATAGTAGATTTAACTTTCCTAATGACTGTACCTCGCTTGCTGGTTAAGTGACCGTAAAATTGGACTCACCCATAATAATTACAATTATGAACGTTTTATACAGTAGGTATGCAGCTTGAAAACCTTTCATCGTGTTATAACCTACATTTTAAATGATTTTTAACAAAATCTTGCAGTTTCTTGGAAACATTAATATCTTTTAGCCAACAATTTACTAGATGACATCTTCAGTATTCATAATACCGACGCTTTGACACTGAGTAATGGATCCCGCGTTCACAGAAATCCAGGGACCCCGGAACTATTGGCACATCACTATGAACCCGAGTGGTCACTTGAGACACATTTTAACATTCTTATGGAGTAATAAACATCACTATATTTTATTATCTAAACTTTATTTTCTTTATAGCTTTAAAAGTTGCGGTTTCATGGGAAATGTGTTGGTTGCTATAAACTTAATATATTATTTACTTTTTGTGAGACAAAAGTGCACTTGTTTCGAGTTAGATGTGTCTGCTGCATTTCAAGACACTGTTGAATGATGGAGTAAAAAGAGTCTTGAACGACAACCTCTTTTGAAAAAATGGAATGCAAAGAGAAAAAAAATAAGTCAAAGCACGAGTCAAAGCATTTATTCCAATTAATCCTTTGATAGGCACTTTTGAATCGTCAAAAATTGAATTGTTCATCCGTCTGTCTGTCAGTGAAGTAATGCGCTCGTTCCAAAGTGTATTTTCGAATGATAAGAACGAGTATGAAATTTCATAGTGACTCTTTTAAGATTTTTTTTTTTGTAAATGTGTTCAATTATCTAATTAAATTATTAAAAATAGTTTCGTAAGTCAAATTGTGAATCTACTGGTATTTTTTTTTAAGGGGGGAAAATCATCAAATGACTGCTCCCGCCTGGGTGAGGCGGAATAGTGCCAGACTCTTACTGACTAAACACCACGCCGTTCCTTCTCCTGCACGTCGAGCCGGAGCCCCGGTTACCCGTTAAGTTATCCGCGACGAATCTACTGGTATAGATGCTAAATAAATATAACTTGTTCTACTAATATTATAAATGTGAAAGTTTTTCGAGGATGTCGTGTCGTGTGGATGAGGACGTCAACATGACTGACGGGATCGAGACGATATTTAGAACATGGGTAGATTATGACCTGGAATAACACACTTTTATGGTATGGAAACGCGCGCGAAGCCGCTGGCAGAAACTAGTATTTCTTAATATCTAAATACAAAAAAAAGAATAATTTCCCAATGACCAATTTTTATCAACACATCCCTTTGAATTTTTCTTCAATACGTACCTATTTAATAACTAGTAGTGACGTGACAGCCGAAGGGAATGAAAAGTTCCAGGGAAATTAATTTAGCTTTTATGTGATTTTTGTTGCTTCAGTTAAAATGAAATTCGAGTTGTGTGTTGTAATAAAATTGAAATAATATTGCCTTTTCTTTTGATTTAATTGTGGTCAAACGTCAAAATTATTTTAGTAAAATAAGCTATGGAATAGTTATTCTTTAAACTAAGTGGGAAGGAAAATGGGAGGCTTTTGTTCAGCTGATGATGATTCTTCTCTTTCATATTACATTTTTACCTCTGTATGAACAATAACAAGATTAGCAGAAATAAGTGGTACGTTGTTTAGATCAGCTTATGTTTTCATCATATAAAAGTACAAATATATTAGGCTATGATAAACACAAAGTGACGAATTCAGTTAAACAAGCCTTCAAAGATTGCTGCCTCCTCACAACCCAGCCATCGCAAAGGACACCCCGGGCGTCGGGGATCGCGGGACGATCTCTGGCAACCTTAAGCGCGGGCCTGCGGATGGCGAGCATGGGTGGCTCGCCGCCCGACCAGAACCAAACCAGTTCCGCGCGTGCCTCAAAGAGGCATCAGACCACCACGGATGGGCGCCCAATAGGGCTGATGCCGATTCGCAGCCGCGGAGAACCTAACGGGTTACCGGGGCTCCGGCTCGAAGTGCAGGAGTAGGAACGGGGTGGTTTTTAGTCAGTAAGAGTCTGACACTCCCTCCCGCCTCACCGAGGCGTAGTCATTGGATAATTTCCCCAAAAAAAAAGCCTTCTAAGATTAGAAACCAAACTAGATTCTTGTAAAGAGAAAAACTAAAATATCTTTCAGAAAATATCAAAACTAAACGAAGTTTCTTAAGTGAATATCAGTAACATAATAAAGAGCGTAATAAGATCTAGGACTCTCAAGAAAATGCTAAGCGTAAGTGCTTACAAAATAAAATACATTAAAGAACATAAGTAAAAGATACCAGGTGTTCATAAAGTTGAAGTGGTACTCAAATTATACTTCATTTTATTTATAGGTAGTCAATAAAAGGTTGGGAATGTGCAGTAAATGTTTATGGCGTGGAACTGGAGCCACGATGTATGCACCCAGTTTATGTTATCCTGGTACCAATGTGTTAAGTTATTGGAGTTAAAAGCATCGTGATGAAGTGAGCGATGGATTTTATAGTCGTTTTGTGGTGTGGGGAAGTAAAACAAATAATGTTTATTGTGATGTTGCCACTAGGAAAAATTTGTTTGAAAAATCTGTGGTTCTGGTGACATCTTGCTGGTGTCTTGCTCCTGGTTTTGTACCCTTCACCGGCCGAGTCACATAACATTTACCATTATAACAAAGAAATCGCAGTAAAGAACCTCAGATTTGGCACGACTTTGTTACATTTCATTAGTTTTTAGAGATAAAGGAATAATAGTCAAGTTTACTGCCCGTTGACCGGATGGTCGCAAGTGCGACTGCCGGGCAAGGGGTCTCGGATTCGATTCCCGGGTCGGGCAAAGTATTAATGGGTTTTTATAAATCTCAGTAGTAGCACGGAGTTTCGAAATATGCCCGGTATGTGGCAATAGACTCACCCCCTATTACATGGGACTCATAACATAAATAGTGAAAAGTGCGTGTTACATTGTATAATGGCATTAAGTGCCGTAATGTGCACCTCTGCCAACCCCTTCGGGAATAAAAGGCGTGATGTTATGTTATGTTATGTCAAGTTTTTGACAATAAATCGATTCCATTATATCTTATTTTATTTTATTTATTTATGATTTACCAACATTTGTTTACACCAATACAATTGTCGAGATACAAATGTGAGTTCTTTACAGTAAGTGTAACAAATACTTATAGGTAAATACAGCATTTACAAAATTATTATCTTACATCTAAAACAAACTTGATATTAATTTTTAACAGGAAAAAAAATATTCGGTGCTACTGTGTACCAACTAAAGCAAAACACAAGTGTACCACACAAAACACCTGTATAGGTATATAAAAAACTAAGTATATAAAAACTAATTTTAAACACAAAAACAAGTAATAAAAGGAACAATATAAAAAAAAAACAAAAAACAGTAAATTTTTCTCATGCGTGTGGTAACGACTTTTATACACTCGTAGATTTAGACACCATCAGTCAACTCTTTGTTGATAAGTGCTTCAACAGCGCAGACCGGAACCCAACCAACGATGACGTGTGAATATCTACTAAGTCACTGCAGTCGTTCAGCAATCTACTCAGCCTTGGTAATGGAGAATTAGCGCCCAAGACCGTCCTGCGACGAGGTGGATACAGAAGCGCGATACGGTTACGCGGGTATTTGGCAAGCACTCGGTATTTGACTTTTTTCAGAAGGGTTGGGCAATCTATTATGTTATTTATTAATTTATACATGAATAAGCAGTCAGTGATTTCCCTACGACTGCTTAGTGATATCATTCGATGTAATTTTAATTTACTTTTGTACGATATTGTTTTTTTACTATTTTTAGCCAAATGCCACATAAATCGCTTCTGTATTCTTTCCAGTCTAAGTGAGTGTGTAGCAAAATGAGGCCTCCACACAACACTACAGTAATCCAAAATACTGCGTACAAGGCTGTTAAACAATAATATTTTTGGACGACTACTGCGAAATACCTTTGTATTTCGCAGAATAAATCCCAACATTCTGGAAGCTTTGCCTATTATCATCTCTAAATGGGGTTGAAATGTCATTTTTTTATCGAAAACCACGCCTAAGTCCCTTATTTGATCCACTTCCCGGATCTTTTGCTGATCTATATGGTAGCCTGAGTCTATAGGGTGTGTTTTCCTGGTGAATTTAATGTGAAAGCACTTTTTTATATTCAATTGCATGCCATTTCGGTCACACCACTGGACCAGACTGTCAATGTCACTCTGAATACAAATACAATCTTGAAATGATTCGACTGTTCTTCCGAATTTCAAATCATCCGCATACATAAATTTCTCCGAAAAATGGAAACACTTCGGTAGATCGTTAACAAAAAGGTTGAACAGGACTGGGCCCAGATGTGAGCCCTGAGGTACTCCAGATGTAATATCTCGAGAGTCAGACGTAAATCCATTGACCACAACAAAATTATATCTTATTTTATTCTATTCTATTCTTAATCTTGACAATTATAAAACGAATCAATTCTAAGATCCTAACACAAGCCCACCATCCCAATCGAACTTCTACAATCGACAAACAAAAGTAGTCCTATCAAAATGTTTCAATTATGTATACCCTAATGGCGATCAAACGATGCAAACTTCCAAAGACTACCAATTCCCTGATCAAACAATATACCGGATAGGAAGAAAATGGTATCAAATTAGTTTCAAAGATCAAAGGGTCGAATTCAACAAGTAATATAACTTTTTACTGGAGGCTTTGAGCAAATGCTTTGGGCAGTACCCTCATGGTTTCCACAAGAGAGATAACAGAGAAGTTCGGTATTTGTTCGAAGAACTACCAGGGAACTATGATTATGAAGATTTCTGTTTAAATTTATCATTAAACTTCATATTACCTTTGTAGATTGCAAGTTGAGGATAATCGGGTAGACGACTAATTTTTATTTGAATGTACGTCTGGTAAATTATTTATAAACATTAGACACGTATTTTTTATTTTCTTACAGAAACGAATAGTTTCGAAGATATGTTGATTTGAAATGTGGCGTTATGTCACTTCTTTGTACATTTTATACGTAGAAATGACGTTTTAGCCCCCACTCCTGTCGCGGAGAACCTAACGGGTAACCGGGGCTCCGGCTCGACGTGCAAGAGAAGGAACGGGGTGGTTTTTAGTCAGTAAGAGTCTGACACTCCCTTCCGCCTCACCCAGGCGGGAGCAGTCATTCGATGATTTTCCCCCCTTAAAAAAATAATAATAAAAAAAGCCCCCACTCCTAAACTTTGATTCGTTTTATCTAAGTATTGTTTTATTATAGGTACGACAAAATAAAAAAATACGTGGCTAATATTTTTTAATTACCTAACTTACGGACTAATTATATTTTTAATTTACACACCCTGTCATTATCCCCATTATGTACGGTGCTTTGTCGAGGATTCATTAAAGGAGAAGTGAAGAGTTCTTTATTAGTTTTTTAACCGACTTTAAAAAAGGAGGTTTTTAGTCTTATTTGTATGTTTGTATGTATGTCTGTGTGTATATATGATAAACGATTTTGATGCGAGTTTTAGAAAAGTGTTTGTTATAATATATACACTTAGGAGAAGGTTGTAGTAAATTAATTTACCAATTTCGAAAAATGAGGGGTTTGTAGTCGGTTTTTTAAACGTAATTTACAAAATATTTCTTATTTAAATTAATTTAAAAAGTGACACTAAGCATTATTGCGGTACTTTAATTTCCTATGAAATAAAACTAAAATTAAGTAATCAATATTTATTCAAGAATATCTTTGTACATTTTATTCATAAATCAACTATTTTGAATACCTAATACTTATAACTTAATTATAATGCAATAAATACCTGGGCAATAATTTATTTTTTAAAATACCTTAATTAAACAGTCTTAAATCTAAAATAAATAAATGCATTATTAGACAGTGCTAATCTTAAAATCGAGAAAATACACCTAAAATTAAATTATAAATATATGACAGAACAGAACATGTTTTGGACAAATAAAAGTAAAGTTATATTTTGTGTGACCGCGATGCCAAAATATAAGTAGGTAGGTTTTTTTACAGGATAAGCCGGTAAACGAGCTGACGGATCACCTGATGGTAAGCAATCTGCGTCGCCCATGGACACCTGGAACACCAGAGGTATTACAAGTTCGTTACCGGCCTTTTAGGGATTAGGAATTTGAGGATTGTTGATGATTCAGGGATTGGGAAGATTGGGAAGGGGGGAATTAATTCATTTAATAATGCAGTATCATATTATAATTCACCAATTGGTGATATTCACACGTTCTGTGGTGAATATTAAATATTATTCAAATCTGTAAATTAAAAATGAATTATTCATGAATAAACTGTACATTACTGGAAATGCAATAGCAGTATTTATATTGATGGCTCTATTGTTAGCAATGATTGAGCGTTCAGCATTTATCGGGAGTGCTTTAAAAGTCCGTTTAATGTTTTAAAATGGTTTTAAAATATTAATTACATTGTCTCTTAATTATATTTATTCAGATGTAAGTACATTAGTAAAGCTACTGAAATGAATATTGGGGAACTGTTCATTTGTAAATGTAAATGTAAATGTAAATGTAAATGCAAGTTAATGTTGTCGTTTACATTTTTTTATTTTACTTAGGGATCAGTTTTAATTTTTGATATAAACTTATTTATTACTGTGACAAGACAAAATTTTGTTATTTTACTAGTAATTTCGTGTAGGTGCTTTTACGTGTATTTTTGTACTACGATAATTATTATAACAACTAAGATGTTTTTTTACATGACAAACGAAAATCCTTTCAAACTACCTAACAAAAGAAGAACCACACAGAATCCCAAAATAAATAAACATACCATAAGCGTTATTAAAACATTTTAAAATAACAATGACAATAAATAAACTTATATTAAATCTAATTACGAACCACCACTTATAACTACTTATGGCGTTTAAGCAACAGCGCCAGGCGCAGTGATGTAAGTCGGGGAGGGTGTGGGCCTGTGTTTCATCATGTTATATGCCCTGTTTGAGGCCCAGTCCTTGCCGTATCCCCCACTGGCTGAATAGGCGTAATTATTATTGTAATCTGCTGAATAGTCGCTTGAGTCACTGCTTCCGAAATAGGAGTAGGACATCGGGTGGTGGTGCTGGAAAAGAAGAAAATATTTTTTATTTAAAGACTTTATGTATCATATTATACTTTTTCGAGGTAGTGAAGTGTGGTGGATTTACAAGTATTTTAATATTTAAGTGATATTTAATGGAATAATCGACAAATAAACGGACAAATCATCACATCTCCAGGAAGAGTCTCACATTTTGGATTCATGTATTTTATAACATAACATAACATCACACCTTTTATTCCCGAATGGGTACGCAGAGGTGCACACAGAATTAACACCCACTTTTCACTATTTATGTTATGAGTCCCATGTAATAGGGGGTGAGCCTATTGCCATGTCCCGGTTTTTAAAACCCAGTAATTCACAACCCGGGAATCGAAACCGAGATCCCTTGCCCGGCAGTCGCACTTGCAATCACTCGGCCAACAAGGCAGTCATCATCATGTCACAGTCATCAGTTATTTATGTATTTTCTAGAAAGAAATAACACCGTTTTTCAAACTGTTTTGATATATTCCGAAACAAAGACAAATTTATTAGTAGTTTTACTAAACATCAATATTGAAACATAAAATAAATTAGTAGTAGTAGTAGTAGTAGGTACTTTAAAAGTGTAAATATGAAAACAAACTTATTTGTATTAGTGTACAATATTTCATATCAATTTCGTAATTTAAATTCAGAATTGAAATGATTTTCGCCATTTTATACTCGTTGTATGGTCAGATTAACTTATTAATTAACAATGTGTATAATTCGAGTTGAAATTTTAAATTTTATATATATGAGAACATAATATATAGACATCATGAAAAGGGTTAAGAGTAAAATGGATTTATTGTCTATATTTTAAAATCTGTTAAAAAATATATTCTAATGATCATCAATGCCACCGCGAAGAACACTCCGGGCGTCGGGGATCGCGGGACGATCTCCGGCCACCGTAAGCGCGGGACTGCGGACGGCGAGCATGGGTGGCTCGCCACCCGACCAGAATCAGACCTGGGTGCTTACTCTTGAAGTCAATCTCAATGTCAATGCATTTTCAATCCAAAAAAAACTCAATAATTATTCAATGTCAAAACTAAGCAACCACAATCGTAGCTGTTAAAATAGCATTCAGAATACGGAATATAAAGCCAAACTCAATACCATTTAGTTCAATAAATATCTACGTAATAATACGGATGCAATGGGCGCTAGTGTTGCAACTCAAGAGTACGAAATTTCACAATACCAATGTCGATCGATCGGAATTGGATTCAAGAGTAAGCCCCCTGAGCGTCGCGTTCCGCCCGCGCCTTAAAGAGCCATCAGACCACCACGGATGGGGCCCAATAGGGCTGATGCCGATTCGGAGCCGCGGAAAACATAACGGATTACCGGGGCTCCGGCTCGAAGCGCAGGAGAAGGAACGGTGTGGTTTTTAGTCAGTAAGAGTCTGACACTCCCTCGCGCCTCACCTAGGCGGGAGAAATCATTCGATGATTTGCCCCCCTTAAAAAAAGTGATCATCAGTGCCTTATAAATATAATAGTATATTTCTAAAACAAATTTTATGTACACGAAGTCCGTATAAATATACGTGACAGTAGTGAATATTGCACAATGCATAATCATACAAACTAGTCACTATTTATGTCAAACATTAAATCAATTGCTTATCATTCTACGAACAAGTGCTAGGCTCAATACGTGTGGAGTTATATGATGTACTAATGCATGAACCCTGCTTTTGTTACATATTTTTAATAACAATTAGAGCATACAATTATATGTTGAAGCAGTCAAATTATGGGTTACATTTGGTAAGAAAATAACACTGATTCGCTACAGAAGCAATAGCTTTAATTTTAATAAAGTTTTAATTTTTTGAAGCTACTACTGTGTCTATACTATAGCACAAAAAACAGCAATAATGCTTTAACCGATCAAGATTGTTTGAAGAAAAATTAAACTGTCAAACACCGTGAGGACACCGGTGACCGCAACCTATTGTTCTTTAATTGTGTCTATAATGACGGTACTCAAAGAGTTAAATTACTCCTCGCAAGTTATTTCTCGTTTTTTCCTTTTAAAAAATAAAACTTCACACAAGTATTTGCTCCTGTGTATTACTGGGTTTAAAAAAAATCTCAGTAGTAGCACGGGGTATGGAATTGTGCCCGGTATTTATATAGCAATAGGCTCACCACCTCTTACATGGGACTCATAACATAAATAGTGAAAAGTGGGTGTTACATTGTACAGTGGCATAATGTGCACCTCTGCCTACCCCTTCGGGGATAAAAGGCGTGATGTTATGTTAAGTTATGTTGTGAAATATTTCTTTCTTTCTTAAGTGCTTTCGTAGAAATCGTAACATGTCCTAAATTCTATGAAAGGTATGAGACATCATTACTTGTAAAAAGAAAAACGTATTATATTAAATAAGTATGTATAAATACTTTTATCTCATATTTTTATTATATGTATAAAGCTGAAAGGATTTGTTTGTTTGAATGCGCTGATCTCCGGCACTACTGGTCTGATTTGAATAACTCACATTAAGTTGGATAGTGCATTTATCGAAGAATGGTTACCGGCTATAAAATATCACGCTACAATCAATAGGACCTAAGCAGAACGGGTGAAATCAAAGTCAAAAGTAAAAATCATTTATTTCAATTAGATCAGAAAGCCACTTTGAACGTCAACAAAAAATTAAAAGTGGATCTATTTGCTCATTCCAAGGTGTAGATTCCTATGGAGAAGAACGAGCAAGAAACTCCATAGGTTACTCTTTCTCAATCAGGTTCACAATACAATTCTCTAGTTACACAGTTTTGTTGGTTGGATTGTGCGAGAACAATGTAACACTAAAAATCCAGTCAAAGAGCGCGGTAGTAGCAAAATATTAAACAAGAAAGGATAAAATCTCTCATTGTTATACATTTTTTTATGGAATTGGCTGGTAAACAAGTAGACGGATCACCTAATGGTAAGCTATCGCTGCAGCCCGTGGAGACTCTCAACACCAAAGGCATTAGAAGTGCTTTACCGGCCTTTTGGGTATTAGGAATTTGAGGTTATTGGGGGTACGGGGATTAGAAAGAATGTGGATTAGGGGTAATTCAGATTCCAGTAATATTTTTATATTGACTTGAGTTTCTTTTGAAAATCGTGTTAGTAACACTATTATTCATAACTCTAAAATGGCTAAATCAATTTGGCTGAGAATTGGTGAGGAGGAATTAGAACCAAAAGATGGACATAGGATACAAAAAACCCTAAAAACGAAAACGGGCTAAAACAGAATTGCGCGCACGAAGTCGCGGGGAGAAACTAGTTAAATATACCTACATGATAAACACACATTACATGTATAATGTACTCATCACGTACCGGATTCTCTAAATAATAAATACATAGTCAGATAAATAATATCGCTTATATGAATAATCTTGCTTAGAAGAAAATGTCTGAAAGGTATAATGGAAAAATATTTTTTTATGCCATAAGCCGGTAAACGAGCAGACGAATCACCTGATGGTAAGCAATCGGCGTCGCCCATGGACACCTGGAACATCAGAGGCGTTACAAGTACGTTACGCCTTATGAGGATTAGGAGTTTGAGGATCGTTGGGGATTCAGGAATTGGGGAGATTGGGGAAGGGGAGGGTAATTGGGCCTCCGGTAACCTCCGGTCTGGGAATCGAAATTAAGCCTCTATCTGAACGCAAGGAGACGTATAACGAGGGAGTTACTTAAAACCATAATAGGTAACAGAAACTATGTAAATATCGACTCACAAACATAAAGTCGTACAATATTCATATTTGCTGAACAATTTGATACCAAGGACATTGTGGACAGTGGTATCTATTAGATGAAAGCTCCTATCGAGTGGCTAGAGATAATATTATTTATTTCGATGCGTTTGTTTCGCGAGTGGATGACTGGATGACTGGATGATAAGACACAGATATAGTTCAGATTCTTTGTGGATAGAAACATTTTTTCTATAAGTTTATTCATTTTTTGTATATATTTGATGGGCCGACGTTTGACCACTATCTCGCCTGATGGTAAGCGATGATGCGGCCTACGATGGACCACGTCGTTCCATAAGCAATCTATTTAACCTATTCACCTATTAACTTTAATACAAAAAAAATTTTGTACATTCATACATACATAACCTCACGCCTTTCTTCCATGGGGATCAAGAGACTATGGAACGCCAATAGCTACGATTCTTACATACCTCTTTCGCATCATCAACAGTCATCAGTATTGTCATGCATGCTCGTCGGTTAAGTTAATATTGCCAATCTGGTTAATAAATGTATGAAAATCGTTTTTACTCTTCAATAAAGCTAACAGGCGTCTGATGGTAAACCAAAGGACACCGGCAATTTATACTAAAATGTAGTTTCACTACCTCGTTGTACTAGTAGGACTGCCTCGTTGGCCGAGTGGTCGCAAGTGCGACTGCCGGGCAAGGGGTCTCGGGTTCGATTCCCGAGTCGGGCAAAGTATTACTGGGGTTTTTTAAAAAAAATCTCAGTAGGAGCACGCAGTCTGGAGTCTGGTATATGGCAATAGGCTCAACCCCTATTACACGGGACTCATAACATAAATAGTGAAAAGTGGGTGTTACATTGTACAGTGGCATAATGTACACCTCTGATAACCTCTAATAAAAGGCATAAACAATTATTGGTTACATTGTTTGGTTTTACTCAACTTAATTCAACAGAATAATATATCGTCTCCTCAAAATGACAGTCTCTATGATTAACCATTACATAAAATTGCATACACAGCGTATTAACTCCTGATTGCTTTAGCCTAAATGGATGTGTGGATGGACGCGAAATGAAACACAGTTCAAGCATTGTCCGCGTATTGAACGAATCACATTCGCTCACACCAAACACATTTCGAATTAATTGATTTCTGATTGGACGGTTTTCGACCATTTTCTTTACGTCTACAGACTGAAGGAAAACAATGACAATTGCAGATTTTTGTAGGTAGTATTTCAAAGTAACTGTATGGACCTTTTGTTTTTTTTAAACAATACGTAGTTATAAAAATTCGTCGCAATGTCCCATCTATTCTTTATACTAGTTCGGTAGTGAAAACATAATAATGTAATCTGTTTTTTTTATAAACTACTATTTGTAACAGACTAGAATTGCAGACTGCCGCCGGGCAAGACGTCTCGAGTTCGATTCTCGGGTCAGGCAAAGTATTAATGGGTTTTTAAAAACAAAATTCAGTAGTAGCACGGAGTTTGGAAATGAGCCTGGGGCTGGGGCAATAGGCTCACTCCTCATTACATGGGACTCTAATAAGTAGTGAAAAAGGGTGTTACATTGTACAGTGACATTAAGAGTTATGTTATAAGTAAAAAAACTTACGGCTTGCCTTACAGTAAATCGCCGTAGGCTGAGCAGACTAGCTCAAGGTCAGCATCACGATTCCGTTGCCGATCATGTAGAATATAGTTTAATGAAGTCATTGTTAGCTATCAAGATTCCTATTTACTAAAGAAATGGGGCATTAATTGAACCTTAACCTATTTTTTCTCATGTACTTAGACCGAGGCCGTAATCAACATCAACATCTACACTAATATTATAAAGAGGAAACATTTCATTTTTTGTTTGTTTGCATTGAATAAGCTCCGAAACTACTGGGCCGATTTGAAAAATTATTTTACCACTGTGATCCTATATAATCCGTGATGAACTCAAGATGTATTTAAAAAGAGAAAAATAAAGGAACCGTATGAAATATAATGTAACCTGATGTGTCGAATTCACCAGAAAATCCTTATGCGCTGTTATTGCAGAATCCAAATTCTGCCAGAAGTCATTAATTATAAGTGCGGGAGAGCCATGCTTCGGCACGAATGGGCCGGCTCGACCGGAGTAATACTACGGCCTCACAGAAGACCGACGTGAAACAACGCTTGCGTTGTGTTTCGTCGTGTGAGTGAGGTTACCAGAGGCGCAATTAGCCCCCCCCCTCCCCAATCCCCCCAATCCCCGAATCCCCAACGATCCTCAAACTCCTAATCCCCAGTCCGGTAAAGCACTTGTAACGCCGCTGGTGTTCCAGGTGTCCACGGGTAACGCCGATTGCTTACCATCAAGTGATCCGTCTGTACGTTTACCGGATTATGCCATAAAAAAAAATTCTACGCGGACGAAGTCTCAGGTAACAGCTAGTAAATGATAAACCAATATTGAATGTTTATTTACAAACTCCAATTAGCCACAACTGTAAGATTGAGGAAAGAATGTAGATTATGTAAAACATCAATATTCTTTTCGTCGTTCGGTCGCAATTTTATCAACAAAATATCTGTATTAGTTAAAATTATATCATAACAAGCCAAAATTACTAACAAGGAACATTATACTGTATTGAGCAATTGATTAGCGTTATTGTATTCAAGTACATAAAATGTTTTACTAAAATAACGGTTCCTAGAATTTCTTTGTCACGTTTTTCAACTTCAAAAGACTTCATTATGATATTTTCTTGGCAATTTCCATAATCTTCCTCTTTAACTTCCGAAGCTTGAACAAACATTGTAAAAATGGGAATTATTCAAGTCAATCCACCCTTTTCCCAGATCTTTGCTTAGCAACAGATTGAACGCTTTTATTTTTGTAGTTCCTTTCGATAACATTCGACAAATTAATTATTTTGTTTTTATGGCATAAGCCGATAAACGAGCAGACGGATCACCTGATGGTAAGCAATTGGCGTCGCCCATGGACACCTGGAACACTTTTTGGGAATCAGGAGTTTGAGGATTGTTGGAGATTCAGAAATTGGGGAAGGAGAGGGTAATTGGGCCTCCGGTAACCTCACTCACACGACGTTATCACTTTAGTCAAATACATACTTTTCAATTCACTTAATCGACTAGCATTTTCGAGGACTGATCTCTTAAGCCTATATTTTTTGTGTTAATAGCAAAGATAACTCCATTAAATCTTAAAAATAGCCACCGACCAATGGCCTACGCACGTGACACCGCCATTTTGTGAACCGCACCATTTTGTGGTCACAGTGTCATAAAATATAACGTTAAACCCCAATTTTACAGAAAAATTGCCACAATCTGCAATGATTGGTGAAATTGCTCAATTATGCTTCCCAGTTGCAAAACGAAATATATCTAGTGGGTAAAATGTGAATTTTAAAATACAGTATTTAAATTTTTGATTGGTATCGCGTGCTTTGAAATCCCAATAAAATACCGATATAAAAATCCATTTGAAGATTTTGCATGATCTGAGTTAAACGTCTTGTTTTCTTCTATTTTTTGTTTTCGATTTTCTCCACTATGAACTACGTTTGAAACTGTTGAGCGTAGAATTTATGACGAACCTCTCATAAGTAAAAGACACCCATTGTGTTCAGCCGTAAGCTATCACGGAGGTAAGTTGATAAAACCCAATTGAATGTCACTCCTACCTCTTTAAACAAATAAACACTAATGAAAAAACTTTCCAAAGGGTAACAGTCAAGTCACACACTGGGACACAATTTAATTTATTTGCATTTCACCTGAACCCCAGCCAATGTATACTGGACCCGTGTCAAGAGATTTTGAAAAGGGTTGCCCTACCATTCTCAGCTAGCCTCATTTACTTTTCTATTAATTAGGAAGTCGAGTGGAATAATACTTTAAAGTAGTCATTAGTATATTACAGGAGTTAATTAAATTAATAAATATGTGTTGGAGATGTTTACTGCGAATTAAGGTAAGACAGGGTTTAGAAATAGTTGATGTTCCACCTGACAGTGGCATACTAAGGGGAAGACCTTTGATCCAGGTGTTGATGATAATAATGATGACGAGGGTAAAGATGTTCATGAAGTACATCCACATTTCACCCATATGTTACTAGTTCCATCAAAACGAAAATGTATGATTTATTACGTCGAATTATCATCAGACAAGTTTCATCTGGCGTATAACATGTTTATGTGTCAAATTCTGTATAAACAACGTTGTGGCGGCCCGCTTCTCATGCACAAGGGTGCGGGTTTGAAACTTATCAACGGCAAGTACCAATGTGACTTTTTCCGCGATATATGTACTTTTTATGATTATTGAAATGCCACTGACAAACGGTGACGGAAAACATCATGAAGGAAACTAGGCTTATAATTTCAAATTATAAGTTTGAAATCGCCAACGCGCATTGAGCAAGTGTGGTGATTATTGCTTAAAAAATTTTCCGTGTGAGAAGAGGCCTTTGGTCAGCAGTGGCTACTTATGGACTTATGTTGATGATGATAATGATGACACAAAAAATAACATTTATGGTAGAACACAATTCCAAATTCAAATTGTTAGGAATTATGAAATATGGAACAATCGAAACTGTTACCCAAATTATTGATCTTACCTAACTAGACACCCTAAGGGTGCGTCCATATTTAACGAATGCTCCGCGAATGCACAGCTCGCGAGCCGTTCGCGAGATGCGCGCGTGCGTTAGAAATTATTATTTATTCGTATAAATAATAGTTTTCAATGCACTTTGTATGAGTTGAGCATTGCCGTGCCGTTGCCGTGACTGCACGCGCGCAGCTCGCGAACGACTCGCGAGCGGCACATTCACCAAATGTGGACGCACCCTAATATTTTAAAAGACCAACGATAAAATGTTAAAGAAGATCATTCGTTTCATACCTTACAAGCCTTCAAGGTGCTTAGTACACTGGGTAGCAGCAGAGCGGCAATCAATAACAGCTTCTTGATCAGCAGTACTGACAGCAGGATTGGTATGAGCAGGAGCTTCAGCTTGAGGACTGCAAACAGTGTCAGCAGTGGTACTATTACTGCTAGCTTCTTCTTTTTGCCTCGAGCTGGAAATAAGAAAAAATAATATTGAGATTTTTATGACTATCATGGGGTTGTGTTCTTTCAAAACATTGAGCCAGATAGATACGGTATGTGTTCAGTACAAACTTTTTCCGTACTGAAGTTTTTAATTTTGTCGTTTATAAATTTGTATTTGTATTATTTTAGAATATCAATATACCGTTTGGGGTTGAAACTTTAGGGCCGTGGGGCCCAAGTGCACATCTTCTTTACAAAGATATTGTAAGGAGGATGGTTGACACTTCAGGTGATCGAAGGGCTGGCTACTACCTTGGACAAAGGTTAAGCATTGCCATTCAACGTGGCAATGCTGCCAGTCTTTTGGGTACCCTACCTCACGATAGCGATGAGAAAATTTTTTTTAATGCCGTAAGATAGCATTTTTATTATTATTACATTTTTTAAGGTGTAAATATTTTAGTTCATAGTTATTTATATTCTAAGTTGTATATGTTTTCATTTAGTAATAGTTAATATTAATTTTATTTATTTTATACTTTAGAAAATATCTTATAGAATATTCTATCATGAATAATTGAATATATATATTAACGTCAACTTAACGGTTAATCTCTTCGTCTGCAAGGTTTTGGCACAGTGGCTGTTGCACAACGTGTCGCGGGTTCGATTCTTGTACGGAACAAACAACTCCTTGTGTTATCCACAGATTATTGTTCGGAGTCTGCGTGTCATGTGTCATGTGTACGTGAACTTGTACATTTGTAAACGCACCCACGACACAGGAGAAAACACTAGTGTGGAGCAAAGTTTGTAAAAAAAACATCTGACGTATTGTTGTAGTTGTAAAAGACTCGACATCGACATCTAATAATATGAGTAACAAAAATTATATTATTGCTTCAAAAATTGCAATAAAAAATTCAACATTATCTGATCCGGAAATCAAATTCTTCCTCTTTTAGCACTCTAAACTAACGCGGAAACTACAAAAACCAACGAACCATTACCTTAACCATTGAACCAAAAAAACAAGAAATTAATCCACCACGCTCAAAGTCACAATCGTGCAAAGCAAACGAAATAATTATGGACAACAAAATTATTTAGTCGCTTACCAACTTTGGGATTACGGTTCAAATTCATCAAGAACGTTAAAATTGAATTATACAGTGATTTAGTTCAGGTCGGAACATCTGTCGCATCAGGTCAGGTCCCACGACTTGGCCTCAATAGTTATGACCTTAACGATCGCTTGTAATTACAATGATATGCTCATTATTACCGTCTGTTAATTGCACTCGTTTTTGTTATAGTTAGGAAGACGGGTTACTTTTTTAGGTTGTTTTTTTTTGAGGTTATGAGGTTGTTTTGACTGCCTCGCTGGTCGAGTCGTCGCAAGTGCGACTACTGGGTAAGAGGCTCGTCTGGTTTCGCGGATCGGGCAAAGTGTTACTGGATTTTTCTTAATTTGCAGTGGCCGGTATAACCCCGAAGGGTTAGACTGAGGTGCACATTATAGCACTTCATGCCACTATACATTGTAACACCCACTTTTCCCTATTTATGTTATGAGTCCCATGTAATAGGGGGTGAGCCTATTGCTATATACCGGGCACATTTCCAGACTCCGTGCTACTACTTTTTTGTTAATCTTACGTACGTTGGCACAAATTTTGCAATTTTTTTTCCTCATACAGTAATTTCATTTCTTCCTTATAACCCGTTTCTTTATTTTTCTTTTAAAAAGACAAAGACAATCTCTTTTCATTATGTTCCGACTTCTCAGTACTGAATATTTTACACTTCTATTACCCGCTTTCTGCGAATTCGCACCAAGATTATGCAGTGCACTTTATTCTGTAGAACTAAACGAAATACCCTGCCAACAATTTCGCGGTACAAAGCGAAAATATTCTTGAATTTTTAGTTGAAAATTTGAGAAATAGCTGACACCTAGTTGGCTTAGCTAGAAGTGTATGGTGTGCCAAATCTGTTCGAAAACTTTCTCCGATATCTATGATAACTGCGGTTACGAAATTGTAGTAATGATCGGTGTTGAACAAATAGATCAATAGCGGTTTATTTTTATGGTTGATTAGTAATTTCTTTTATATATTATGTACTTTTAAACTTTAATATTTGCCTTTAGATATAAAATTAAATTCCATTTGATTAAAATTTGGTGAATAATGCTATATATATTTTGTGTGGTTAAATTTTGTGGCGATATCAATTTTATAACTTTGGAGAATTCATATTAATCGTGTAATTTAGAAATAATATTCATAATTTTGGTGTCTACTACTGATTATAAAACGAATTCGTACACACCTGTCTTAGCATAACCGACATCACGTTTCTGGACATTTTTAGTTCCAGTATTATCCCCGTCATTGTGTTCAGTATCTGGGAATCAAAGAAAACGTATATTTTTGACTTTATGAAGTTAGCAAAGTTGATGTGCTCATCAGGTTTTTTTCTCACAACTAGGCATTATTAATTGGTTACCTTTATTTTTCTACAATATGTAGGCGTCTGTGTTTTAACTACAAACTTTATAGACTGAGGCCTTAATCAGATTTGACTAAAGGTCAATATTTTATGTAGCAATTTATCCACCGCAGTTAAATGTGATACAGTTTAGAGCAAATCTCTTGCAAGAGGTTTAATTTATGCAAATCATTATAATCTTCGAACGACAATACGCCTTGTGAATCACAGATAAGGTATATAAAATATACAATGACCCTTTCAATAAAATCTTCAAGACTCTCGAGGAAGGCCTTACATTTGAAACCCAAATACAGGCCGATTTGCTCTTGACCGTATTTCTTTTAAGGGACAAAAATACTTTCGAAACCTATCGATATAGGGTGAAAGCACAATTTGCGGTCGCCACTAGCCCACAAGAACAAACAGAGCAAAGTAACCACACCGGTAATGATGTCATTCACCCTATCTTGATACAGGCCTACTGTTTAGGTTTGGCGGCCATGTTTTGCGTCGAAGGCAGTGGTAAATATAGAAGGCATGACATAATGTAAAGGGTGTTTTTGTTTGACTAATGATTTGGTTACAATACAAAATTGGAACACGACATGTTATTGGTATTAGGTTATATTTAGGAATATTGTGTAAAAAATGGAATACTGGTGGGTTTGACAAATAAACGATCTATCTATCTTTCTTTCATACAAATACTTAAACTATAATAAATTCGCATCAAACCACAAATCTACACAACAAATACGAAGTTGATGAACATAACTTAAGCGACATTCATTTTTAATCAGCTTTAGAACACCACTTTACACTTTGATGGAAAAGTTCGTCTCAAGACTTCGTGCGAAGTTTTTAAGTGCGCTAAACTTCTAAACGTCAGTAACAATAAACAGCTAAGTAAGCTATCGAATCAGACAGGTTGAAACTTTATTGTTGAAACGTATTTTTGCTGGATGAGTTGTGAAGTGGATGTTGATGCGACCGTCCAGCAAGGCGTCTTGGAATTGATGACGTTGGCCTAGATATGTCAAGTTAAAATCAAATCTCGCTGCTTCGTGTACTATTTAGTTAGAAGCATTGTTTTTTTTTAAGGGAGGACAATCATCGAATGACTTCTCCCGCCTAGGTGAGGCGAGAGGGAGTGTCAGAATCATACTGACTAAAAACCACCCCGTTCCTTCTCCTGCACGTTGAGCCGGAGCCCCGGTTACCCGTTAGGTTCTAGAGTCTAAAATAGCTTTAAGATTGCCTCTGTTATAAGAGACTTTATAATTAGGTGTAACATACTGTGTGATGAAGTCACCTTTATTATAACTTTACAGTTGTGCACTCCTGTTTAGAAACATAATATAACATCACGCCTTTTATCTCTGAATGGGTAGGTGGAAGTGCACATTACGGTACTTAATGCCACTGTGCAATGTAACACCCACTTTTCACTATTGATGTTATGAGTCCCATGTAATAGAGGGTGAGTCTATTGTCATATACCGGGCACATTTCCAGACTCCATGCTACGA